>JABWPP010000047.1:27696993-28296993 GCA_016920855.1 Puya raimondii | reverse complement strand
ACTACCTGTTCCACCAACCATGTAATAACTGACATTCATCATAACCATTGGATACAAAATATTACTTTCAAAATCAATTTCTAAGTATCAGTAAAGCCGAAACTAATTTTTTGTCTTAGACTCTAATTAAAGCTTATTTCAGCATACCTTTTGATCCATTATCCTATAATCTCTAGCTTGTGTCTCTCCTAATTAGTAAAGCATTAGGTCAGATAGGTTCCTATCCCTCAGAATTCACAATTAATAGAGTTCTTCCGACAAAACATACTGCAACCAGCAAACAGGTCTAGAGAAATACTGAGAAGAGTTGATGTCCAATTGACCTAATTTTCTGCAATTTTGTAGGACTGCATAACATAGTAACAAATGGAAATAAGGGAGATTACAATTAACTCGGGTATAAGTGTTAATGACCTAAGTGCGCATCAACACGAAAAGAGAAAAAAAAAATAAAATTGAGGAAACAAAATTCCAACTGATCCAGGAACTTTGCCTAACAATATCCAACTCCATTTAGGATAGAAGTACTGCATCACCTGAAAACAAAACTTCAAACAATTCGCCATAAAATATCTAATCCAAATAAAATGATAAATCAGAAGGCCTACTAATCTACTACACAATTTTCATCAATAGTTAAATATATTGACATCGTCTAAAGAATCCTCCTGTATCACTAAGTACTGCATTATACACCATCACCGACAGGCAAAATTTTCAGCAAATAGCTTAATAAGCATTCACGAGTCACTCATTATCACATCAAGGTCCGTTACTGTTTGACCTTTATGGGTCAGAGAGCTATACTCCCCTCTTATAGGAATGATCCTACATGCATCCGCCCATCACAAATTCTACATAGGAGCAAGACTCGTGCACTGGTTGACACCCTATCTTAATTAAGAAGGCATAAGTTCCATTTGTAGTTAATGAACTAAAATCCACTAGTCTGCCAAACAGTTAACAACTCACTTGGGCTATTCAATAACCTAGTAATATGTACAATAAACACATGAGCCCAATTATTTATAACATATGGAAAAAGAGTAAGCGTTCAAGATTTTCAATCCAAACAGCTCTGGCTACTTCAGAATACATTAAAAAACTCATTTTGAAGCAAAAATAGAATCTTTTTTTCAAAATGAGACCTTCCCAAGATCTTCAAAATGAGTCCATAAACACCCAACAAGGCAACTGATAGATCAATCCACTATATAAAAGAGCATACAACATAATTTTGAAGCAAAAATAGAATCTTTTTTCAAACTGAGACCTTCCCAAGATCTTCAAAATGGGATAATTTTCGAGTCCATAAACACCCAAACAAGGCAACTGATAGATCACTCCACTATATAAAAGAGCATACAACATTGCAACTAAAGCGGAATAGCAACTCAATGCACAAGGCTCTCTCCCAGCAAGGCTCTTGGGAGTCGCACTAGAAAAGATTACACAATCCAATCATAAACTTTTATAACTCATTAACAATAAAATGGAGAAGAAAAACTCACCGGAGGAGGGTAAGTGAAAAGGATCGCATTCTTCTCCTTCGTGTAGCTGATGAATTGCAACAGCCCGTTAAAAGCTATATACTTGCCCGAATCAAAGAATCATGAATCAAGGAAAAACAACAATCACCCCAAAGCAACCAGGTCGAGAAACCCTAGGTCTTCATAAGCACAAAATAGCATCAAAATAGGCCAAAATACACACACAAAAAAAGGATATAATCCGATGCAACCGATGAGGAAATCCTTGTTCTCGGGGAACTTCTTGGGGTAGAATTGGGCGAGGAGCGCGATGGCGATGATGATGGATCCGATCAGCAGCCTCACGTTGCTCAGCCTCACGTCCTCCACGTACCCTCGGCTCGTGACGACCTGAAAACGAGTTCAAAACGCTAAGAACCCTCAGAAACCCTAGAGAACGCCATGATCGAGGGAGATCGAAGGAAACCCTACCGATCGATCGATCGATCTATCGCGAGAGGAGGGGATCGTTTACCTCGGAGACGGATTCGTCGAGGAGGTGCTTGATGGAGTGGGGATCGAGGAGGTTCGCCTTCTTAGGGTTTTTGGTGCTCCCCGTGCTCGCCATTTCTCTCGCCCCCCCTTCTTCGTTTTCTCTTTCGAGCGTTACCGAGTCTCCTTGTCGGAAAGAAGAGGAGAGAGAGGAAACACTCCGACTCAGAGAGAGAGGGTCTTAGTCCACGAAGTGCCGTTTCTAATGGGCATTAATTGACGACCATAGTGTCGGCCCATTGGGCCTAAAAGGCCCACTTATCAGCTGTATTTAATTTGTCCTACGCTAAAAATTGTCAATTTCGAGATTATTCAGTATTAAACAAATAATATCAAAAAATAAAATAAAATACCGTTTAAGTATATTTAACAATACTAATCATCAGTTTGGTTTCCGAAAAATAAGATGAAAGTAAATGCTTCCAAAGGTAGAGACACCAACCTAACGAGAGCATAAAAATAAAAATATAAATCTAGACAGTGTACAAACTTATACTTGTTTGGAGTAGGACTACTGTGTTATTAGGAGCACAGCAGTCTCTGTGCTCTAAGTTCGTAATTACCCATTAATTTTAATGAATAGTTAGAATTAATATCTCATTTTTTTCTTAATTTCTCTTCTTTTTAAAATTTTTTCTGATTTTTTTTTTCTCACCCTAACTATCCATCAAAATTGATGGATGGTTATAAACTTAGGAGTACAAGGACTGCTGTACTCCTAATAGCACAGTAATCCTACTCTATTTTTTTTGTTCTGTTATAGAACCGTAGAAAATATATACTAATTGACTAATTAAGATATGAAAATATGATATTTTGTATAGAAACCAATAAATTATTTTCCACGGCACTTTCTTATCCCATTAACACGTGCTAAACCCAACAAGGAAACTAGAACACGGGAGATGAGAGTTAAATGATCAAGTACAAATCGAACACAACCATGATATTGGATTGCAGGAAAAATGCCCATCATAAAAATTTAAGCTAATAAAAATGAAGAGCCTGAAAAGCCTCTCAAATTACATAACTTGCACACGTCATAATTTTAAATTACATCCAATATAACACTAATGTTTATAACCGTTACAATAACATGCCTTAACCAGAACAAATTTATTCCATAAAAATAAAGGTTAAACCAAAGATAAGCCCCCAAATTACAAGCGTGACCGAGGAGGTTGAGAGGCACCCAAGAAGGGATAATCCGTGTAACCCACCACCGGGTCCTGCGTGTAAAATGTGGCCCTTTTGTACCGGTTCAAACCGGCGTTCGCCCTGAACCGGTCGACGAGGTCTGGGTTGGCGATAAAAAGCCGACCGTAGGAGACCAAGTCGGCGTCCCCGCGCTCGACCGCTTCCACACCGAGCTCCCGTGTGTAACCCCCGCTGCATATGAACGTCCCATCGTATCCGTCCCTCCACGCCCGCATCAAACGGCTCTCCTCCTCCGCGCTCCCGTGGGGCCCGGACTCCGTTTGGCCGTACGCGGTGTACCGCGGCTGGGTGACGTGGAGGTACGCGAGGCGCCGGCCCGAGTCGCGCTGGACCGCGTTGAGCCGGTCCACGACGGCCCGGCCGAGCCGGGCCGGGTCTGAGTCGTGGGCGTCGAGGTGGTCGATCGCCGGGGAGACGCGCACCCCGAGCCGGTCCGGCCCGACCGCCGCGCACACGGCCCGGGTCACCTCGTCCAGGAAGCGGAGCCGGTTCGGGAGCGAACCGCCGTACGAATCGGACCGGTCGTTGATCCCGTCCTTCAGAAACTGGTCGATCAAGTAGCCGTGGGCTCCGTGGATCTCGATCCCGTCGAAACCTGTTGTTATTGATAATAATAATAATAATAATAATAAATAAAGGGTGAAGATTTATGCATGCAAGAAAACACCTCAACTGTACATATAGAGAGTGTTCGGTTACTGTACTATTGAAAGTACCAAGCTCTTAATGCTATCGAATTTTTCGTCGTTATATTTACTCCTTTGACCATTTCCACGCGTTAGATCGTACTATTTAATGAACCACTCACTCACCCTAGGGAACCACTATTATCCTAACCAAAAACCCTTATCATCCTAACAGCACATCCCTTCATTCAATGACCGAAAGCCTAATAGCACCAAGCGGTTGGTACTATTAATAATATAGTAGCCTAATTCTATATATATATAGAGTCCGGCTACTATACTATTGATAGCACCAAGCACTTAGTGCTATCGAATTTTTCGCTGTTAGATCCACCCCTTTGACCATTTCCACATGTTAGATCATATTCAACCAACCACCCCCTCAACCTCAGGGGACCACTATTATCTTAACCGCACATCGCTTCATCCAAGGGTCGAAAACCTAATAGCACCAATGACGCGGTGCTATTAATAGCATTCTAGCCTAATTATATACATATATAGAATTGAGCTGCTATACTTTTAAAAGTACAAAGTTATTAGTGCTTGTAGGTTTCGGGCCCCTTGAATTAAGGGATGCGTAGTTAAGATGATAGTGGTTCCCTAAGATTGAGCGGATGGTTGGTTCAATAGTATGATCTAACGAGTAAAAATGATCAAAAGAATAGATCTAACGGCAAAAAACTTATAAGCACCAAGTGCTTGGTGCTTTTAAAAGCACCATAGGCAGACTCTCTCTCTCTATATATATATTAACTGTTTCGAACAATTTTCTATGAAACTGCGTATCCCGTTAACTGATTATAATCGGTAGCTAGTCCTCTAATTCAATTTGGAGGAACAAATCAAAGTCAATCTAAATAATTATTAGGTGAGGGGTGTTGATCAAAAAAATAAATATAATTTATTTCAAAATAGCCTATAATAATAGGGATATAATATTGCATTTAGAAGTAAATAAGAGTAGAATCTGAATTAAAATGATTAATTGATTTATACAGTAACACTAGCTGGGAGGTGTGAATCACCTAAATGTAGATACAAAATCTAACCAGTATATCACATATCGTAAAAATAATATCGTAACGCAAGAATAGCATTATTTGAGCATTTAATCCATGGAATTAGAACTGGGGAGGTGACTCTCGTACCTGCTTCGATCGCGTTTAACGCAGCTTGACGGTATTGTTGGACTATCTCTGGAATCTCTGCAGTTGCAAGCCTTCTGGGCTTCGGGTACTTGCCGTAGGAGCCGTCAGGCATTAATATTTTCCATCTCCCCGATATCGGTTTATCCGTCGACGATATCGGAGCTGCACCGTCCGGTTGGTACACTGTTGAAATGTGAATGGGCGACTTTAGTTAGTTTTGTATGTGCAATTGATTAAATGATGATTTTTTTTATTTTTTATTTTTACCGTAAATCTCACTTTCCATGACAATGTTCATCGACTAAAGTTTTGAGGCAAATCAGAAGACGGGAGCGTAAGTCAAAATGAGTGGCAAACACAAATGCTATCATTGAACATGTAACTATTTGTACTTCGCGGGATCGTGTTTAAATGAATTCATCTCATTGTGACAAACATCTAAGCAACATAAAACAGATATTGTATCCCTAAATCGAAAGGATTTTCGCAAACAAAGATCCCTTAAATTAAGAAAGTATAATAATGAAACCATGCCCAAGTTCCCTCTTTGGTTTAATTTTGTGATGATGTGGAAATAATAAGGTTGAATTAAACACACGAAGAAAACATATCAAAATTACTCCGTATACTAGACTGGGTCCTTGGACTTTCGCATGTAGTGACCGAATGCAGAGTCTACTTTACAAATATCTCATTAATCGCATACTAATGATTAACCCTGTGTGATTTATACTTAAACATCAATAAGTTCCACAAACTATAGTAGAAAATTATAAGTACTTGTGGTAGAACTTCTGTTTTTTGAATAAGATGAAGAACTTCACTGTTCGATTTTTTGGGAAACAAATTTTCAAATAATGCAGGTTAATTCATCAATAAACTTAAGCCTAAATGGAGCCCCCCTTATTGAACTTTGATAGAGACATTACGATGAAACTAACCAGGATTAGAAGCTCGGCCGACATGCCATAACTGGCAAAAGATGATGCTTCCCTTGGCATGGACGGCGTCCACCACCTTCTTCCACGCCTCTATCTGCTCTCTCGTGTAAATCCCAGGGCAGTGAGGAAACCTTCATGAAGCAGAACAGCTCGCATAAGCATCTCAATTTGATTTGTCCGACTAATTGCCTTAATGAAACTTCAAAAAAAGAAAATTCCAATTGAACATAATTTAGAGAATAAGCTTCAAAAATTGGGTAAAAATTTGGCAACAAGTTTCGTTAGGGTCAAGAAGAAAATTTGAAAACAAAATTATCAAACTCACTTTCATCGAGGCATTGAGTACAATTTGTATTTCAGAATAACTAAAGAGCTTCAAGTTCATACCGATTTAAAATAATAATAATAATAAGGACATTTGGTTCCCTAAAACCTGCTATTCTAGAATAACAGGTAACTGCTACTTTAGTCGCTAAGTATATATTTGATCGGTCGCAGGTAAAATGTCTGGTAAGTACCTTAATGTTTTTGGATTTTATCACAACATACATGTAGGTCACAGTGAATGTAAAGTTCAAACTAGCCAGATGGAGATCTGAAGAGTTTGGCTTATACATTCATTTACGAGTTCCGCTCGCGTAGGAAGTAAAAAGCACGTGCGAAAATGGAGTCACGCAATGGAGAGAAAGAGAAAATCATAATAAAATCTTGACCCGACCAAGTTCTCGAAATCTCAAATGCAACAGGAATCTAGCTAACAAAGACCGTGACGAAGAGGCCACGTTAGAAGATCGATTACAAGAATATTTATAAGTCCATTAGCAAATGCCATAAAAGGCCATCATTAGATTAGCATTAACAATGAGATGAGAAGCATAATTTATTTGCCCACTTGCAATAAGATAACATATGCATATTTACCAATGCCATTATCACATAGTTAAGCATATAATTTAGGCCTGCATTACAAGCCATGCGCATCAAATATGCAAGCTACAAATGTAGCTACCCAATCTTTCAATCTATTTAATTTGAGTCGGTCAATAATACTTTGACTTCAAAATTTAAGCTAATTACTTACTTTAATAAATTTATAGTTGCGAGAATTGCATGAAAAATACTAACTAAACCTGTAGAGATAAACAACGCATTCAAATTTTAAAGTAAAATCGCCGTCGACTGATTCAAACCAAACAAATTAAAAAATTAGATAGTAGAATCAAAATTTTGAAAGGCTACGTAGCCAACTCAAAATGGTCCATAGTTCAGGTAGGTTCTGTACATTTTTACAGATGCGAAACAAAAATCCGTGATTCTCTATTTCTCCTACCCAATGTATCCCCTAATCAGAAAAAAAAGAGTTTACGCTTCTGAAATAAATGCCCAAAATTTGTGAAATATCCTTGGGCCTAGGCCTTGAGCTGGGCCGAAACTTCCTATAGAAGAATTAGAAGCGTTATATTAAAGTTACGATTTTAAAGTTGAAAAAAAAACATTTCTACTTCCTGCTGCAGAGAAGTAGATTCTAGTTCTAGATATTAAAAGTAAAAACTCTAATTTGGTAGTGTCATGTACGACGCGATATCCTACAAACAAGCAGATCCTAAAGTGAAAACACGAAAAAAAGGCCAAAAAAAAAAAAAGGAAAATTTTTATGAATTCACTTTATATATATCAGAAAAGGAGTTTCTGGTGTTTCTAGAAAATTCCTGAACCAACAAAAAAAAAAAAAAAAAAACCAACTCAAAGCTCAGGTGACTTGAGAGAGAATACGAGATTACGAAAATACCCCGCGCCGGTGGGCGAAATTACGGTGCCCTCGGTGATGAGGAGCCCTCCGTCGGTCGCCCGCTGCGCGTAGTACTCCACGTTGGCGTCCCGCGGGATCCCGCCCAGCGCGCGGCACCTCGTCATCGGCGCCAACACCACCCTGCAGCTCAGCAGTAATTAACCCGCACGAACGACGGTAATTTCGTAAAACCACAATTAATCCCCCAAAAAAAAGCAAAAAAAAAAAGAAAAAAAAAACCTTAGTTACCGGTGGGAGAGGCGGAATCGGCCCATCTGATAGGGCGAGAAGAGGGATGGACGGTGATCCGGTGATTTTTCCATTTGATTTTTGAGAGAGCGAGAGAGAGAGAGAGAGAGGAGGTGATGAATTGAATTGGGGGAAGAGAAGGAGAGGGGTTGGTATATTAAGTGTTGAATGAAAGAAGTATACGAGAAAGAGGAGAATAAAAAGGACCAGTGAAGGTGCGTGGAAGAAGGAGAAGTGGGTACAGTCACTCGCCTTTTATTAACCCCGCACTAATTTAAAAAACATGATCGCAGTACATCCCTCGGTAGTAGTGTAAGAAACCACAGTCAATGAGCCAGCAGGACCACCTTATGTTTTTGCTCCTTTATTAAACGAATCGAAACGAATTGATACGCAAAAATGACAATCAAAAAATTTCCTTCCTGTGCTTTTTATTTATTAACGAGTTGACTTGCGAATAACAAATTAAATTATCACGCGAGTGAAAATTTAAAAAATTAGAATCTTAATCTCTTAAATACACAAAAATATTTTTTTATATTTGGATTGGTCTATAAAAATTTGTAATATATATATATTCAAGCTGTATCAAATCGAAGACAAGTAAACTGACTCCAGCTCGTGTTTGACTCGTTTATTAAACGAGCAATCGATCTTGAGATCATTTCGAGCTGAATGCGATGTGGCTCGCGAACAGCGAGTTGAATTACCAGCACTAGTGTATAAGATATAAGAAAAATCGTTCATATTTCCGAGCAATCAAATTGTGCGGGTGGGATTCACGTATTTTATTATAGTTTTTGCATAAAAAAAAACGTACATTTTTAATGGGATAAATTTAATTGATTGGGATATGAATGATGTAATATCGTCACCAGACAAAAGATCGCCTCAATATGTACACCCACAGATCCAAAAATTTATAATTTTTTTTTAAAATTTTAACAAAATTAAGAAAACTTTGACAAGACAAGTAAAAAAAAATGGACTATAATAATTTCCATCGGTGTAAAATTTATACCTGAAAATATGACACACGAATAGCTAGCATTGCTCCTAATTTAAAGCAATGTTTTTGAAATGATGGAAATATACGGAGAGACCCCTCAACTATAACCCATTCTGAAATGGCTTTTTTAGGCTTCATTTCTCATCGTTGCCTTCTTTTAACTTTATATAAAAGAAAAACCTATATAAAATCGTATTAAAGATAAATGGTAGATTTATTGCAATATTACATCTAAAATATCTATTTGGTAAAAAAAGTAATATTATATAGTCAAAATACATCGTAAGCTAATTAATCATGATTATAAGAATTTTTTTTACAGATATATAAAAATATATAGAAATTAGTGTTTAAGAAAAAAAAAATGACAATGATGCCTAGCAAGGCCTTAAATTTAGTTTTTTTACTTTTATTTTTTATTTGAATTATTTTAGTTGGTGTGTTAAATTTGATGGAATCACTTATAAAGAGTTGATACAATTTCTAAATTAGTTGATAAAAAAATATTCTATGAGAAAAAAATTAAAAGTTGAGAAAGTATCAATTTTAAAAATTCCGGAACAAATCTCAAATGGGATAATGCACAAATTTAATTAAGTTTAATGGGTTTAGTCAGTGATTCAGCTATTGATCGAACCATAAAATTATCTATAAACCTATATGAAAGCTCAATAATTTTTGCCACGTGGCAAATAATCGTTCATCCATTTTTGAACCAACAATTCTCACCACTAATTGTTCTCAGTCAAAACTAATTAATTAATACGACGTCTCCTCCCCATTGTTCCTCCTCCCTCTTCCGTTGCAGCATTTACATTGATGAATTTCCTAAGCTTCTATCCACTCGGCTTTAACTTCGCCACTAATTACATAGAATCTATTTAACACGTAACCACAACCGACTTTGCATTAATTACATGAACGACATAAATTTAATTGATACTTGATGCACGACTAAAATAAATTTAAATACAATTTATGAACATATATCACTTAAGTTTACACCTATTATTATATATTTTATAGAAAAAAACAATTCCGCATTTATGGGCTCTGCCCATTACTATCTATTAATATTCCCCTTCCCTCTTTCGTTACTGTCTATTAATATTCCCCCTCCCTCCTTCCGCTACCGTCTACTATCTATTAATATATGGGATCACACTAGAAAGGGCTTGAAGAACTTGGCAGGCAACACCCTATTCGTCTCAGAGTAACAGCGTACCCAAGTTCTGAAACTGAAAGTAAAAGATTGTCCCACCCCGCCCTCTAACCTTTTCCGATCAAAGATGGTATATTTTATTTTACTATAGATTTTCATAGAAGATGGCGAGGAACGCGACGGCGGATTCATGGGTGGCGGCAGAAGCGATTACCACGGTGGTGGAGAGGCATATATATATATATATATATATATATATATATACACGACATTCAATTTGATTTTCATTTATCAATCATAAGTGTGTAAATAGAGAATGAACGTAAGAACTTTTTTTTTAACAATTTTTTTTTTCTTTTTTTGAGCATCATTACTTCTATTGAAATTTTACTATCCATAATTTTTTTTTCTAATAATATCTACCCGCCGCATCACGCGAATTTTTACACTAGTAGAATATTACTCAGTTATAAAGTACAAGCTCTATCTTGGACTATAGTCTTATTACTTAATCCGAATAATTTAAAAGAATTTTACACGATTCATTAATTTGCAGGTTAGATTGCCGAATTGAGCATTTCAAAATAACTTTTTTTTATAATCTAGTTTTTTAAATTTTACAAAAATAATATAAAAACTGAGTTACGATTAGATCGGTCAAAAAAATATGCAGTAACAAAAAGATAAAAATGTGTATTATTTTGACCGGGCGGTGATTGCACCGCAGTGGTGGATGTTGTTGTCTTGGGTCGGCGGTGCCCTCACCCTCTCCAACAAAGAACACGAGTTTTTTGCCTTTCACGTGTTCGTTGTGGATTCGCTGTTGGGAGCTCCGTACGAGACACCGTGCTGCTGCGTTTAGATGCGGACACGTGGACATTGGCTTACGTCAGATGTTGGATGCTTCGTGGGCCAATTTGCTCGACCACGACGGCCCGGTTCATCTCGGCCCAAAAGCGGCCCATTTGTTATGTCACAACTTTCAAAAGCAATGTTGTAGAACCCGGGTCGAAACTGGTTCAACCCGTTTGACCGTGACCCAGTTCATGGGAATGGTTCGATTTAACCATTATCGGATAATTCAAAAACTGCTTTACTACTTTCGAATGGCGGTTCAACCAACGAACCAGTGAATTGGTCCGGCTCTATACAAACTATCTAGATTTTTTAATCAAGTCGGATCAAAGATCCAACAGTTTTAAGACTAGGTCAACGCTTTGAGAATTTTATTTGTAATTGATTTTGTTGGTTTTATATTTTATTACAAATATTGATCTTGTGAAAAGTGAAACCTGGAAACTTTTATCCGCTTAATTTTTGTCTAAAAATCAATTATTTTGTAATAATACTGGAATAATAATATATAAATATTTTTATATAATAAAATTAAAATAATACTTAAATATTTATAATGTCATGCTGATTTTATTGGCGTAACTAGACTCTTGACCTAGTAATTTTTCTGGATTGCTGTCGATTCTAGATTTTAAAACAGTAGTTTCAAGTGTTTGTTTATGTACTTGATTTTTTTCTTTTTCTTTTTTCACCACTTGATTCACCAAATTAATGGCTAGTTTGGGATTACTAATGTTATTTTTCATTATTAGCGTTAGTTATGATATCATGCTGTTATTATTGATTCAATTAAATTATAAAAACTATTGACATTCTTTATCTGGTGTAATCTATCGTATTATTTAGTGAAGGAAAAGTATAGACGCATGACATTAAACTTACCGGCTCTATATTTCTGCAAGGGAACAAAATTTCGTCTATCCCCTGAATGAAACTCAACCCACCGTCGCCTTTAGCTTTCTCTTTATAGGCTTCGGTAGAAAAAATTATCATTAATATTTAGAGTAGTTGGTTGATCCTTACATAACAGAGAATTGGCATCTACATTAAGGACATGTTTGGTTCGCGATTGGAATAGAAATGAAAAATAAAATTGGATTGCTTTGGAATGGAAAATAGAATGGCGAATCATCCAAAGACGTTTGGTTCATTATTGGAATGGGTATCGAATGAAAATTTAAAATTTTTGAGAGAGTGTTTTGATTAAGAGAGAGGAAAGTGATAAAGAGAGAGGAGGAGAGGTCTTGGTGAAAGAAGATTTTGAGTAGTTTACTTTGGAATGGGCCAATCCGGTATTCAAAGCCGGATTGGGGCATAAATGGATTTAGTCATTTCCATTCCATAGTGGAATGAGAGTTGAAATTCGATTTCTTTAAAACAAACAACAACAATTGGAATCAATAAATTCCATTCCGATTCCATGGTCTAAAATAGGTGAACCAAACATGCCCTAAATTTCTGCTTCAATTAGAAAGAATGTGTACTTTGACCTACAAATATCTTGCAAAACAAAAAAAGGAAAAAAGGGTTAATGTGTGCTGTGACCTAATGGGCTGATTTGAGTTTTGACAATTTCATGCACCAAAGATTTTTCAGGTTTCACCTGTGCTAATAAAAAAATCTGCAGGCCCATAATGATTATATCGTGGGAATGGGTGTGTAGTGTACATTCCATGCCTCATAAATTCCTAATGCGTCACTTTTTTTTATAATCTTTTTTACACCTAAAAGGCTAATAGCTTGATGATTAATATATGAAATTCTATTCACACTTCTAGCTGTGTTTATTTTTTTAAAAAATAACTAAGCAGATAGATTACTACTTTTCTCTCAAAAAAGAAACTCCAGACATGCTCTTTAGTGCGGGCAATTACTACTGTAATTTTACAACATTAAAAGAGAAAAAATTAGAAGCGCTCTAATTTTTTTTAAATTTTTTTAAAATATATATAAAAAAAGTGCTTTAAGATACCTTAGAACTATACCGAAGCAAAGAAGTGGGGTGGGTTTTGGAGATGGTGGGGTTGTTACCAAAAAAGGGTCTGGTGTTGGAGCATGTGTGCGTTGACAGTGTGTGACAGTGTGTTTCGCTTCAGTTTTTTTTTTTTTTTTTTTTTTTTTTTTTTTTTTTGGGTAAAAACATATAGAATTTACTTGAGGAATGAAATATTTTGAATCTATCATCTCACCTTTCAAAAATTTAATTTTACTGTTCAAACTTTTCATTTGTTTGATTTCAAACAGTTAATGACATTTAATTTTAAAATTTAAGTTAATTTTTTTATTTTAATAAATTTATAGTTGCAAGAATTGTATAAAATAAATTAATTAAAACTATAAAGATAAACAATGCATTCAAGTTTTGAAGTCAAATTGATATTGACCGACTCAAATCAAATAAATTAAAAGATTGGATAGTAAAATTAAAATTTTAAAAAATTAGATAGCCTAGTCAGAATGATCAATAGTTCATGTAACTTCGGTACATTTTTATTTTTGTAATTTTGTTTTTCTTTCACTTAGGCCACCATACACATTTGTACAGAGATCCCTCTCATCATCACGAAATAAGTCTAAAATATAGCAGTTACACGAGCGACGTAGCGTCTCGAACCAAATAAATTACTTTTCTTAGAATCCATCACTCTCGTTATAGATGACGTGGCGTGACCGCCGTGTTCCTCCTCGGCCACAAATCACAGTCCTACACCTGACACGTGGAGCCCAGCAATTAGTGTGCCACGTGTCACTCCCACAACCGTTGCATATGCCAAATATTGCACCGAAGAAAATGCCCCCCCACCTTTCAATGGAAACATCAAATGCACCCCCGCAAGAAAACAAAGACACTGCAGCCACTCTGTTTGTGCTCATTCATTCCACGCCCGGCGGGTCGGGGATAGATTCGAGGGGAGTTGGAATTTATCACTTTCTTTTCAACCCCTATTTAGGAGAAATTTTTTACTGTCACGCTTACACCACTTCATCAATAATAAATCAATCATATCTTTTCTTTTCAAATAAAAGTATAATAAAAAAAAATTATAATCATGATGAGACATATATCTCAAAAGAAAGATATTTGATTGGTTTGTGACGCCACGTCACTATATATATCCGGTGCATTCTAAAATTTTTCCCTACTTAGAGACTGTTGAAAAATTAATGAATTTTTTTTATGGAAAACTTCTTTTAAAAAGGTATTTTTCAAATTTATGAAAAATTAGAATTTTTTTTTTTTTTTCTAAAAGGAAAATTTGAAAAACGAGAATACTAGTTTTTTATAAAATTTGAAAAATAAATTTTTAAAAATGCTAGTTTTTTTTTGGAATCAAACGAGCGGAAAGCTGAACAGAAAAGTTTTTCCTAGAAATTACATTCATAATATTACTACATCGCTTCTACATTCATAATGTAATACTATTTAGTCGACTGAATTTGCTTGTGAGACTTGATTGTAATAATTCTAAAAATTCAAATAAAAAATTACAACAAATTAAAATATAAGGATCAAATTGTCACCTGACTCATAGTTTTGAGGACGGAACATGCAAGTCCCCTACTAAAATTTGTCATTTTTAGATGTATACTTTCATGAAAAGGATAATTTGTTCCTTTTCTATTTGATGCATATATGATAAATGTTTAAAATTTATAATTTTTTTTTTGATACATAAACATTTTTATGTACATTATTTTAGAATTTGATTTTATTACAATAATCAGTAAATTATAAAAGAGGCAATTGCTTATATACCCCTAAAAAGTTTTCGACTTTTTGATTTATCCCTCTTAGAAGGTTAATATTAAAAATACCTTTTTTACGTTCCAAGTTATTTCAAATATATTTCTAGAGTTAAATTCTGTTAGTGAACTGTTAGCAATAGTCGTTATCTCTATAAAATTACTATTTTGCCCTTTTAAATATGCCCTTATACTATCACCAATTTTTCTTATTTGCTCTTAAGTTAGGGGCAAAAAAGTATTTTGATTTTTGGTCTTTTCAAATATACCCTTCTAGTATCACCAACTTTTCTTATTTGCTCTTAAGTTAAGGGCAAAAGAGGCATTTTAATTTTTTTCAACTCAGGTAGACTCAAATTGAGCTCACGTTTAATCCGAGATAACTTAACGGACGGTAACTGCGGTGGTATTTAAATTAGATATTTTTAAAATTTTGAGGGGTGTATAGGTAATTATCACGTTATAAATACTATGTGTGGGATGTTCCTATACACCGGATGAAGGTGATAATTTATCATTTTTTTTTATTTTTTATTTTTTATTTTAAGCTGCAGAGCACAACAACACTCCAAAAGAGAGCATCTCTAATATGATGTGCAGCAAAAGTGTACTGAGACTCTGAGAGAGGCTATGCTGAAACCAAACCCCTCCTGCAGATGTTCGCAAAGCACTAACACTGGGAGCAGCAGCAACAGTGTGTGTCACCCAAGAATGAATGTGGGGAGGGAAACAGATGTCTCCACTACATAGCTCCTTTAGGGGCACCATAGTGTTAGAATATTTTGTGTTGGGTAAAGTGGGGAACAACTATTTTGCTATAGTATTGCTTTGAAAATGTAACTCAAATCTCAAATGAGAAGGGGTTGGAGTTTCTAATTTAGCTTTAAGTAGAAGTTGTTAAGAAAAATCGCTGTAGTGTTTTTGCGATAAAACTAACGTGATAAGACAGTATCAAACAGTACTGCACCTTGCAGCTGCATATGGCGGCGTTGGTCTGAACTAACTTTCAAATCCCACCTAACCTAATTTGGTTTGGTTTCAAGTCATCTGTTTTAGGTTGGTTTTAAGTTGAAAAATTTCGGTAACGACAAAATTCCACGGCACCCCCCAAACAGTGACGAGTTACAAAATCAAACTACTAGTAATTGCTCTACCAAGAAGAAGCCAAGGGAGAATTTATTATGAGGTGGAGCCCCTTCTCTGTTCCCTTAGCTCAAAAAGACGAAGAGGCTTCCCTGGGGAGATATCATCAGTTTCTATCTTCTGGGACTCAGTTCCAAAACCATTCTTTGTTTTTTTTAAAAAAATTTAATCTTTGGGGACAGAGGAGTGGTATTTTGTATATCCCATTCATGATCATGATGATGCAGCAGCTATAACATTATATATGTCAAGGGGAAATGACCCTCCACCACATCATAATGCATGTAGATTTGTAGATCCTCCATTATCTATCACAAATAAAAAAAGAAGAAGAAGAGGGGGAGATCATTTTGTTGCTACATGTATGGTTCATTACTAACAGTGACACAGTGAGATGTATAATGGAAAAAGTGCCTAATTGTTCATTGCTACATGTACATTTCAGACCGATATTAATTATAAAAAAATAAAAAAATATTAATCACTCTCTCCATCTTAAGTGTTTATGTCATTTAATTTATGTTAAATAAACAGTAAAACTGAAAGAGCTTCAGATCCATAGCTATACAAACAAACAACGGAAGAAAAATAATTTTTACCTGAAATGCACGGTTCATATGAAGTCTATAACACATGGAGCAATTCTAGTATTAGTTGTTGGATCAGAAGAAAAAAAAAAAGAAAAGAAATTGAGAGATTTAAGTTATCACAATAACGACATCATTATTACCCAGTTTTGGGTCCTTGGAAGAGTAAAATAAGGGAATTAACATAGCTTGTTGTATAGAAGCATTTTTTTTATATATAAAAAAAGTCACAATTTATTGACTATCTTTAAATACGGTTACACGTTACAAGTCGCGTCTAATATCTATGAATTATGCTTGAAGAGTAAAATATTATTATCTTATAGTTGAAGACTTTTAGAGTAATTAGCTGTATGATATTAGAGCAAGAGATTCTAAATTTGAATTTCACCAGACTACTAGCCTTATTTAGATTAATTTGTCATACTGTAACATATAAATCAAAGCACTTCTTATCACTGCAAGAGTAATCCATACTACCATTAACATAACCTACCAAATTTATTCCACAACCATAAGCCCATAGTTGGTAACCCTGAACCTGCCACAACTCTTTTAACCTCCAAAATCCAAAATCAAGAAGTAAAAGCCAAAAGGAGGGAGGTCAGCAGGCTTCAGGTGAAAAAAGCTAACTCTCCCACTTTGAGTAAAGGAGGAAAAAAAAGAAGTGATTATATGCCCAGTTCCAAACACAATTAGGAGGAGATATAAGAAAAGTAACACCAGCAAAAAGTGAAGAAGCAGCAGTAAAGAGGGTACAGCTATCTACCATCTTAACTTCTCTCTCTCTCTACCCTCTTTTATCTTAGATAAAATATATGCATAGTCCTTATGTTATGTACTATTTTGATATTGCAACAACTATGAGTTGGTCTACCACTGGTTAGCTTAGTGGTTGTTATCGGGACGGCTGTATCAAGAGGTCGAAAATTTGATAACTTGCTTCTTGAGTTATAAAACAGTATAAGTTTAGAAGGATTACAAGGTTTAGTAAATCTACGGGCAAAATTTGAAGAAAAAATAGTTTAAAAAAAAAGAAAGTTAGTCTGTGTACTTCTAATTTTTATAGTTTAATATTTACACATCCACATAATTATAATTTAGTTACTAATTATTTTAAAAAAAATGAATTCTTATTTTTGTTTAATTCATATAGGATTAAAAAGACTATTTCTACGGTAAAAATCAAAGACTTATTTTTTATGTGCAGTGCCTAAATTGTCGTAATTAAAAAGTATAGGGACGGTAGAACGCAGTGGAAGTATGGTTTGGTTCGTTCGTATCTTTTGCGGAAGCGATTCGCGCTAGAACGCGATGAGCCCGAATCGAAGAGGTTGATTCACGTGTCCTTGGATCGTCCTCGAAAGTGTTCAATCGCTCCAAACTCGCGGTGGATCGAACTACAAACGAGCACGATCTCTAATCCACCGTTCAAGACCCTCTAGAACAATAGGTTAATGGAGGATATGATTTCTCTCTATTTTTCTTGTCACATATCATATGAGAAATAGCCCTCTATATTTATAGAGGATTCCAAAATCCTAATGGGCAAGTAAAGATAAGACCAAATCGGTTTATATTACGTTATTCTAATCTGACTAGAATTTATCTCTAATTAGCTTTTCAATTTAAAAGCGAGATTAATCCTAACCTAATTAGACAATATAATAATCGTCGGATCGAGCCCGATCATGGGCGCACCCGATTTGGTTTAACCGAATGCCAACATGGACCAACCTGCAATATTAGGACACTAGAGGGACAATCCAAGGATTTTTCACCCTTTTGCTCTGTATCTTCACCTTCACAGCTTCACTCTGTGTTATTTTTATGTTCACAACCACAACACCTCCCCCCACACCCTCCCTAATTGTTTATGAGTTTCCGTAAAGCTGGCAGAGACAACAGCAACAAAAGGCAGCAGAGAACAGCAGCTCACTTCAGAAGATGAGAAGATAGAGATAGAGATAGAGATAGAGAGAGAGAAAGACACAGAAGAGAGAGAAAGAGACTCTGCCATCTCTCTCTCTGCATACTCAGAGGCCTGTTTCTGGCTCTGCTCACAGCAGGGTCATAATAATAAGAGCAGCAGAGTCTCACTGCCACCAGGTGGCAGCATCACCTGCAGGCTCTGACACCATTAGCATTAAACTAGCAATTAAGCTGAGTGGCTTTTCCACCCAAATGACATGGAAAGGGCCCTGCACCCCAATACCAACATGTCATCAAACTGCCACCATCTCTTTGTTCTTTACTCTTTATTATTATTAGAATAATAATATTAATAATAATATATTGAATTTCAAAATGCCCCTTCTTTGATATACTACTGGTTTTGCAGTTAACTGCCCTATAAAGAAAAGAGTCATGATACCCCCATAGCTTCTATTTTGATAGGGACAAAATAAATCGAGTTTCAATATTAATTATACCCCACTATTTTTTACTATTGAAGCGGTGGAGCTTGAAATTAGCTCTGTCTTTTTCAAAATTAGATTTATAAATATCAGCTCAAGGACAAAGTATAATACTTTTTTTTTTTGTAGATTCAAATTAGTTTTTTTTTTTTTTACTTTTTGAGAAAATAGTACCATGCTACTACTTTGTCCTTTTCTAAAAAAATTAATTTAGCTGAAAACATATAGTGGTATAGTATAGTACTTATTGATCAGCGTAAGATTTGCAGTTTATAAATTTTTGATTGCTAAAATGTAGCACTTACATAGTCTTTTGCGCAATAGGTTTCTACGAAAAACTAAACCACAAGCATCTAATTACCAGTATCCCAATTGTAAGGCTTCTGGATAGGATGTGAGGGGGTCAGAGATTCGAATAAGCAGATGGAGAGATTTTAGGTAGGATTATAGTGGCCAAGCTCCTAATTTAAAGGAAAAAATAAATAAAAAGAAGTGCTGAATTCTGACTACTACTCACTCAGCAGCATAGTACTAAACATTAAATCCTCCAGAACACAGGGGTCTTCTTGAAGTTTTGCTAAAGAACCCCCTACTTTAAAGTTCAAACTTAGAAACAGTGCTCACAGGTCAAGTGATTTATCCATGCAGCAAAGGCAGAAGATTCTGCAGCCCACACTCTGCACCTTGACTGAATGACTCATCCTAAGCACCCACTATATATAATAGTATCTAAATCCACTATAATAATAATAATGTCACTTTCTTTTTATTAAAAAACCCCCCAGGAAACATCATTGAATGCGAGGAGCCACAGTAAGACATATTATTATTATTATATAATAATAATAATAATAATAATAATAATATATAAGAAGCAGAAGCCCACTGCTTTTGCTTCTCTCTTCACTCCATTCCAACTCCTTGCTCCTCATCTTGGTTTTTGTTTGTGTGGGTGAGTGGTGGGGGGGAGGGTTTGGTTTTTGAAGCAAAGGTTTGGGAAAGATGATGAGTGGGAGAAGCAGCAGGTACCCTTTCACTCCATCACAATGGCAAGAGCTGGAGCACCAAGCTCTCATTTACAAGTACATGGTTTCAGGGATCCCCATCCCCTCTGATCTCATCCTCCCCATCAGAAGAAGCTTCTTGCTTGACTCCTCCATCACCACCTCTCCCTCCCTTGCTCTCCCTCCTCAGCCCTCTTGTGAGCACCTCTTCTTCTTCTTCTTCTTCTTTGTGTGTTTTTTTTTTTTTTTTGTAAAAAAGAAGAAGAAGAAATGATATAATTTTGGGTGGTGGCAGTGGGATGGGGATGTTTTCAGATGGGGTATGGCAGGAAGGCAGAGGACCCAGAGCCAGGGAGGTGCAGGAGAACAGATGGGAAGAAATGGAGGTGCTCCAAGGAGGCTTATCCTGATTCCAAGTACTGCGAGAAGCACATGCACAGGGGCAAGAACCGTTCAAGAAAGCCTGTGGAAATCTCTCTGGCCACCTCCTCCTCCTCCACCACCACCACCACCACCACAGCCACAGCCACAGCCACAGCCACAGCACCACCAACCCCTCCTCCCCCTTCTTCCTCCTCCTCCTCTTCTTCCTCCGCCTCTTCTTTACACTACCCTTCTTCTCTCTCCATCTCCACTGCACCTGACCCCTACCACCACCTCCTCTACCCTTACGGAACCAGACCCCCCGGCTCCTCCCCTTTCCCACCTCAAACAAACACTGCTGCTGCCCACTTCCACTGGGACAGCTCTCCTTACTCCGCTGAGAAAGATTACAGGTATCGCCGCTTCTTTATATCTTAATCTCTCTTCTGTAACATACTATCATATAATACGGATCAGCATGTACGGCAGGTATGACCATGAAATGAAGGACGAGTACTCTTTCATCTCGGAGGCCTCAGGGGGAGGGAGGGAGAGCTCGTGGCAGTTTAGGCCGCTGGGGATGAGCTCCTTGGGAGACCCAAAACATTGCTCGAATGAGCTTTTTAAGGAAGCAGAAGAGGAGGAAGCGAAGCGGCAGCAGCAGCACTGCTTTGTTCTGGGAGCTGATTTTAAGCTCGAAAGGCCCGCGAAGACGGAGCGAACCGAGCACGGCGAGGGCCAGAAGCCGCTGCGCCGTTTCTTCGACGAGTGGCCGCCGCAGAAGAGCAAGGATTCGTGGATGGATTTGGAAGGGGAGAACGCCAACTTGGCCTACTCGAAGACCCAGCTCTCCATCTCCATCCCCATGGCTCACCACGACTTCTCCATCGCCGCCCCCCGATATCGAAATGGTACGTATCTTCTACCACAAACAATGTATTTAAACATTGTTATTTACCGGCTTAAGCTTTTAGAGTACAACGACTGTTTCATATTATTTAACACAATACGCACACACACTCTCTCTCTCCGTTTGACCTACAAGTTTATGACCCATTTTTCTCTTTGACTTTGTTGCAGATGAATGAGGTATCAAGAGCTTTTTCAGATGCAGTTGCTGCATTTTTTTAGTGTGTTCTTATTTTTTTTTTTTTTTTTTTTTTTTTTTGAGTGTTCTGAGTTACTCATTTTGTTTTACTATCTGAGTTTGTAGGAAGCTATGTGTTTGAGATGTCCTTTTTTTTTCATATTAGATGATCTATGTTGTGTTTGTTTAAGAGCTAACAAGATGTTGATCTTACAAAAGGGGACAGAGACCCCCCCAAAAAGCACGAAAGTAAAAAAAAAAAAAAAAAATCTAAAGTCTCAGGGATTTTTCATGTCATTGAAGGACGTAGCAAATGGTCCAACTTGGGATTGAGCTGGTTCCATGACAAGTTGCTTTCATGTTTTGGGCTCTCATGGAGGTTTATAAAAATCATGGGACCCAACACTTTGAATGTGTGTGTACTACTCTCTTCTGCATACACATATCAACTGGCCCTTTGGCAGAGGCTTGTCCATCAGAAAAAATTCCATCCACCCAGAGCACAAAATATTTGAATGAGAATTTAATTTATCTGACGCGTTTTACATATAAAATCACTAATGTATTGAAAAACTTATATAGTACTCTTCGAGTGCATTTGTATACAGTATTTAGATATTACAGATCGTATCTATCAAATTAGATTTTAACCGAGTGCGGTGCATGAGACGTACGGATGCAATGCGTGAGTTCTCAAAGGCTGTGGTTTTTTTCTTGTGTACTATTTCATTGCCTTTTTGGATTGAGAGAGAAGTGTATGTATGGAAGGGGACTAAACGAGTTCTGATGCTTTTGAGTCTTGGAGCAGTAGAGCTAATAAAAGAGGTGTTTCAATGCTTCAGCTACTGAGTGATGCTTATTAAAAGTGGTGAAGGAACTCAGTTTGCTGCTCAAAATTTTACTGGGCTAAGGAAATGGGAGTAGTAGTTTTTTTTTTTTTCTTTTTTTTTTTGACCTATATACAGTAGAAAAATTTCTGTGCAAAGATTGGATTACTCTTAGGGGTGTACTCAGTTCGATTTGGTTCGGTTTTTAGAGAAATTTCAAATCGAACCAAAATTTTTGGTTTGAAAAAAAATAAATCCAGAACTTAACCAAACTGATTTATTACAGGAACCGATCCAAACCGAACCGAATTTAATTCGGTTTGGTTCGGTTTTATAAGTAGCTTTTAAACTCTTTTTTTATATATTAATTTGTAATTTTAGAATTGAAATTGAATTATTATAAAAGTTACACATAAAAAATTTGATCTTAAATATAGAATTTTAGAAGGTGTGTTGATATGTAATCACGATTTAAATATAAATATAGAATTTCAAATGTATGGTTTAGGTAAAAAGTGGTAGCAATATTACTATACGATTTTCGGTTCGGTTCAGTTTTGAGAAGCGTTAAAATCGAACCGAAATCAAAAACTAAATTTTAACTATTTTCAAAATCGAACCGAACTGAAAACTATATAAACCGAACCAAACTATCTTATTTTGTTTGATTCATTTTAGTTCTCGGTTCCGAACCAAACTGTGAACACTCCTAATTAATTACCGTTTTGTTGTTAAAATATAAAATATTAAAGAACATTTTTTAGCAACTTAAAAATTTTAGAGAAATATAACTGTTAACAAGGAATCAGAACATATTCCTAAATTAAAATTCGATCAAGATTTTAGTTCTATTTAATTTTCTTCTATTGTATTCTAATTCATGGAACTCTTATATGAATTTAACTATAATTGTGCTTGTTGTGTAATTCCAAATGCAAACACCTGTCTTTAAAAACTAATATCGTGCAAAATAATCAATCGCTAAAAGCTAAAATTATTAGAAATCATGCTTATAATATTGCAAATGCAACACTGTCGAATATTTTATTGAGTCCTATAATTCAATTTAGTCGACTGAATACAAATATTTCATTGATGTGCTAGTGGTGTGACTCGTTAGTAATTGTCACGTTATCGATACAACACAACACTGTCATATCACTACTGCTTTAAGAATGCTTTATTATTTAACTAATTAAATTGGATTGTAAAATTTTGTCATAACGATTTAAAGAGTTCGAGTTTGAAATTGCAACGCATTAATGTTCGTGGACTAAAGTGTTATATGCCTCATAATTTCAAAACCAATAGTGCAATTTAGCTTTAAGGTTATTATAAACTATACGCATGTTGATTAGTAGTTAAATAGCAAAGCGCGATACGTATATTAATTAATAATTCTCAACTATTCTGCATGGGATTCTTTTGGTCGTTTTCTAATTAAATTATCTCCACTTTAAGTTGAATTAATGAAGCGTTTCTTTTCGTTTCCTTTTTTATGCATACAAAATATAACGCATCTTCATTACATCAACACAGATTCGGCTAACTATTTTTTTTTATTTTAATATTGGTTCACAGTTGATACTGTAAAAATATGTTGATTCTGTTTATCAAGCTAGGGTTAAAAAAAAAAAAAAGTGAACAGTGGAACCAACTTTAGTAGTAAATGATGTGGAATTAAATATCCTTGAAATGATTCACCAATTAAGAAATTAAGTTCATGAAGTTAAAACAAAAGCTTCTTGATTGAGCATGAAAATATTAATTTTAACTGAAAATCAGCTTCTAATCAATCCACATTATCTAAGAATTACTCAAAAGATTGATCTAATGGGAAACGACCTTAACATTTTCACTGACGCGCATGACATATATTAGATGAATCATATCATGTGCACTAACAAATGTGCGAACAGAACAAATACATAACATATTAAAATGTACGTCAGGAAGTGACGGATTTAAAAATCAAACTCAATCCTCTTGAAATGGAGAAGCTTTAGATTGATTCTTACACTATATCATCTAAAAAGTTGATATATATATATATATATATATATATAGAGAGTTCGACTACTATACTCTTATGAGTATGATCGACTTCGTACTCATAAGTCGTTTTCGATGATAGAGCTTTCGAATTGATGATCCATACCGTTAAACATGATTTAGAATATTTGAAACTTCTAGAAACTAAATTTTATAATTTTTCAACATCATTTACCTTGCGATCAAAAGATCTCAAAATTAACAATTTTTAACGGCCGGTATGAGATGCTTGCTAGTTTAACGGTGTAAAAGATTCAGAATTGGTTGAATTTTTGATAGAAAATTATATTCACTATATAAATAGAGATCTATAACTCTGATATTAAATTGGAGAATCCAATCTTCTATTTTTAGGAGGTCGTTCGATTTTGACCGTTCATTTTATGCCCGCTTGATGAACTTTATTATGATTTCGAAAAATTACGAAATTTATTTTCTACGGTGTAAAAGATTCAGAATTGGTTGAATTTTTAACGGTGTAAAAGATTCAGAATTGGTTGAATTTTTGATAGAAAATTATATTCACTATATAAATAGAGATCTATAACTCTGATCTTAAATTGGAGAATCCAATCCTCTATTTTTAGGAGGTCGTTCGATTTTGACCGTTCATTTTATGCCCGCTTGATGAACTTTATTATGATTTCGAAAAATTACGAAATTTATTTTCTACAAGTTTCAAATGCTCTAGATCATATTTAACGGTGTAGATCGTCGATTTGAAAGCTTCATCATCGAAAACAACTTATGAGGACAAATGGTTCTATACTCATAAGAGTATAGTAGCCCTAGCATATATATATATATATATATATATATATATATATATATATATATATATATATATATATATATATATATATATATATATATATATATATATATATATATATATATATATATATATTTAGACAATGGATTCAAATGGATCCTCAAAATGGACCTCCACGTGATAAGCCATATAAATTCAATTCAATATTTTCTCACCACAAATAATATCCCAAGTCTTTTTCAAATTTAGTTCCTTAATCCTAGAATAAAGAGAGATATATCAAATAAAGTAGAAAATAAAATAAAGAGAAGCACATCAAATGTTTTCTTTAAGCTATGCCAATCATATTTCTTGATTTATCTTTAATATTTATTTTTTTATTTTTATCTTATAATTATGTCTTTATTTATTGAGATCGGGCGATGATCTCAGCTAATAGGATGAACCCCTGCATCTAAAAGGGTAAGATTATGAAAGTACGTATGTCTCGGTACTTTATCGATCATTTAAGATCTATAGCTTCAGAAGCTGTAAGAAAATTTCTCGATAAATTGGCACATTCATGGTTCATGAATTTATGTCCATTGTATAATTTCGTTTGCGCAATTTATGACCCACAATCTCAATGAATGAGTTGATCGACCTCTATAAGTAGATGAGATTAAAAAAAATATATTAGATTAATATACCAATTGCAGGTGAATTTGAGATGATTGGAGTTTGCTAATATTGCTATCGTCATTACCAGCCATTAGTGATTTATTAGCTTTGCAAATTTCAAAAATGACATCTAATTGGACATTAAATTTGTACAACTGTTAAACAAATCGCTAAAAAATGAGTGTTTTAATCTAACAGTCAATAAGATTTAAAGTACATTTTGAAATATACATGAAACACCACTCACTCTCCATCTAAGATTAGACCTTAAACTCTGATATGGATCAAACTACTACTTGCCTAGTGATTAAGGAATCGAGAGTTTACTATAAGGTCAGAGGTTTGAGCTTCGGTGTGGATCTATATTTAGGGTTCATGCTTTCGGCCTCTGATTGATATAAGGCTATAAGCTACTTGGATAATAAAAAAAAACAAAAAATAAAACATCCACTTACATTACTTTGACCATATATAATCATCCTTGTCTTGTTGATTTTTTTTTTAAATACTAAAAATCTAAAAAGTTTTTTAATCTTTGATAAAAAAATATAAAATTTATATCTTTTTTTGAGTATACAGATAGTATTTTCTTCACAGAAATACGAAAAAGGAAGCAGATAATTAGAGAGACAGGATACTCATCTTCAGACTGAGCAAAAGGACTTTGTGGAACATGTTTATGCGTTTCTCTTTCTTCTCTCTCCCAGAAATTATTGACCGCACCTACATTGTAAGTATATCTCATGCACTGCACAAATAAAATACTATATATGATAACGGTTTCAAAATCAGATCTAACAAATTCAATATTTTCTATCGCAGTGGAAAAATTTTAAATATCAAAAGTCATAAATTTTGGACTCCCATTTTTCTAGAATCAGATGTTGGCCCTCGCATACAGGCTCTCGAGATTGTTTAAGAGCTTGATTGCAATCCAAAAACTTATGCTAATTTGTTAGAGAAATCTCACAATTTATGTAACATGATCATCTCGTTAAGTTTCGATTTTATAAACATAAATCCTTAGAGCCTTGTTTGGTATTATTGTTATTTTTTTTATTTTTATACAATAAGATTATTATGAAAAAAACGTAAGAGCAAATGGCAAGATTTCTTGCAATCTTTACATCCCTTCCTAGTGTGTTGCATTGCAAGCTAACTACTCATAATAATAAGACCTTATTTGGATGTCGGAATAAGTTATTTAATGATAACTTATTCGGTATAAATTTTTTTTAGTATGATTATAACTAAAAAGATTGATTCTTTTATATCTTGAAATGTCTTGTTATCCATGATTTTATAGGAGAACACTTTTTTTCGTAGAAGATGATTTATTTTTTATTAAAAAAATAATTTGAAAACTGAATATAATATTTTATTCTAAATATTTGACCATACATCTCATCGTCCAAACGTACAAATTTTTTAAATAAATCAAGAGGATACTCCAATCAAGATATTTATACATCTAAATAGGATAAAAAAAAACAGCTTTAATAAATTTATAGTTGCATGCATTACATAAAATAGTTATTAACGGGCTTAAATTAAATTAATTTTTTTAAAAGTTAGAAAGTCAAATCAAAATAGACGATAAATGAGAAAGTTTTATATAATTTTTAGGGTTAATTTTATACAACTCGTTGTAAACATATCGAATAGCAAATATATCCCTACAAAGTTCAACTTTGCTTATTTATTTCTGCAAAAGTTTAGTGATATTCATATTTGCCCATCTGGTTTGTTACTGTTAGAGCACTGTTTATTTTTAACAGAAAATAAGTGAAATGATATTTTTGCCATGACAAATATATCCCTCCAAAAGTCCCATGTCTTTTAAAAAACTTTCAACGGTCATCTTCTTCCTTTCTGCCATCACAAATAATATAAGTGGGGTAAAAATGTCAATTTACCTCATTCACTATCCAGGGTTAAGTATTTTACCTATGGTTAAGTATATTTTTCTAACGGATCCTAACAATATAAATATATTTGAAAATATTAAAATTTTTACAGTGATAAATATGAAAAATTAAATTTTATAGAAATATATCTGTTATTCGATACGTTTACAATGAGCTGAATATAATTAGCCCTAATTTTTATCTCTATTGTATAGAGGGCACTGTTATAATAAAGACTTTCTGAGACGTACACTTTTGTCTCCCACAGAAGAGTGAGTCTGATTCGTGATCTGATATCTGATGATCTGCTGCAGCTGCAGCAGCAGTAGCAGCTGCAGTTGCGTACGGGATGTGTGTGCGCGCTCCCAAATGAAATCGCACACAGGAGCGAACCAGAGCCGTCCATTCGGCGTCACAGGTGGGACCAGATGAGATCGTACGGCGGAGCAGCGTTTGCTCGCTGCAGGCCCGGCCCGCACTGAGGGTCGGTGCCGCACATAAAAGCATAAGTCCTCAGGTTGCCGTCCGGCAGGCATATCACCTGCCCCTCGTTTTTAGACTTTATTGACGGAAATGCCACCGGAGTTTGTCTAAAATTCAAGGGGCAGGCATGCTTGTTTGCAGGGCTGTCAATTGGTAAGGATATCCGAAATCTTCGAACTCGAACAAGAAAGAGTGAATTTATTCAATGCTGAATAAATATAGTTTCAGATATAAATATAAAAAACGAAAATTCGATAGATTTGGATTTGAATTCTGATATGAATTTTCTATTACATCCAACTCGAACCCGAAATTATTTTACATTATATAATATATATAGGTTAGAGTTACTATACTCTTATGAGTATAGACTCCTCTATACTCATAAATTTTTGACCGTTGGATGAAGATGATGTACGGTTAGAAAACTAGTGATTCTCTAGGATTGAGTGGATAGTTGGTTGAATAGTATGATCTAACGGGTAAAAATGATCAAATATATATATATATATATATATATATATATATATATATATATATATATATATATATATATATATATATATATATATATATATATATATATGTTTGATGTTGTATTTGAATTTGTATTTTAAAATTTTAAATTTAATGTAATATGTTTTGAAATATTACAAAAAGAAATAATTGTTTCGGGTTCGGGCTCGGGTTTGGGTTTCGAATTTTTAGTCGGGATCGGGTTTGGATATGGATTTTTAAAATCCATCAGATTCGGATTCGGATTTCGAATTTGGTAGACAGGTTTGGGTTTGAATTTTTGAAAATTCGCCCCGAATCCGACCTGTTGACATCCCTACTTGTTTGTGTTTTGAAAAATTCAAGTGTCTGCCGTTTCGACCGTAACTTAATTATGGTAAGTATATATTTACGAACAAAAAATATTATTATTTTTTTATTTTCACCCAAACAAGCAGGATCTTAGTATGAAATGGCTCTGGAATATTTTGAATCTCATGGTATACACAATAAGCTCCTAGGCTTAATTTTTTTTTTGATGGACATACTTTTAACTTTTAATTTTTTTCTATTTAAATTATGCTAATTAAATTAATTTAATTGATAATTTCGTTCATTTTAATAGACCTAATAACTATTAGTTGTTAATTATATATTCATATTTTATTTGTAAAAAAATAATTAATTAGAAAAGTAATATAACTGGCACGGTTAATTTACTATATATCATCTGAATGATACCATCGATATAATTAATATTGGTAGCTAAATTATATTTATTATTAACCGATTTAATGCGTTAAAGGAACTCAAACATTCTTAATACTGACCAAAATTTTGTGAATTCCTCTTCTACTGAAATTTGTATTAGCATTTGCGCATACACGTATTCCAATATATCACACAACTTTGCTTCTATATCAATAATATACAAAAATAATTAATATTGCGAAAACCTACATTGGTTTAAATAGACTAGCATTCTGTCTATGTGGCATAAAAAGTCGGATTGGATCCCGTCACAGTTGAGATCCATAAGTGCTATGTTTGTATATTTATAAGTAAATTATTTGCTCTCTGTTTTAAAGAGTTTGAACTTAAATTTGTAATAATATATTTAAAATTATTAGTTAAAGCTGTAATAATATATTTTAAAAAAACTAAAATACAGAAAACTCTCTTGCCAATACTCAGTTTTTTAACTTTTCCTTCTTGACTTTCAAAATCAACATTTTAACCACTCAAAATTGTAAGTTGATGCAATAACTCCCCTCCGTCGGGATTTTCTCACTGCTCCGTTTATTTTTTGAAAATAACAGAAATATATTAAAAAAATAATTTGGTCATTTCGCTCTCTCCATTAATATCGTAACTTTCTTAAATATTTTTTAAAATTTTAAAAAATTAAAATATAGAATTTTTAAAGTGGAAGTGAAGTAAAAAAAAAGAAGAAGATATTTATAGAAAATTACCTATGTCATAGTCATTGAAAAATGAAAAGGAAACAGTTGAGTAGGAAAGGGAATGCGGCCAAAGTGATGTAAAAGTTGGTGGGTCTGCAGCAGCAGCAGCAGCAGCAGCAGCAGCAGGAAGCTCTCTAGCGTGCAGGTGTCAGAAGAGCTTTCGGTGGATGCCTTGTTTCTTACCCTCTCTCTTTTTTTTCTTTCTTTTTTCCCCCCTTTTTTGTGTGTGTGTGTTGTTGTTGTTGTTGTTGCTGATGTTGGTGGTCGACGATGGACTGTTTGGCTGATGATACTTTTCCCTGACGGATGGTGGGTTTCTGTCGGAAGGCATTTTCTGAGAAGACGCTGCCTTTTCGTACCTCGTCACACGAGATGACTGTCAAACCATTCGACAGAACGGCTTTCACTTTAAAATTGGGTGGGCGATGCCGTCTCCAACACCCCCTGCACTGTGCATGAAGACGGCTTTGCCGCGCAGCTTTTATCATTTTTTCTTTTGACTAAATTACATAGAAATTTTCTGTAAATATTCGTTTTTTTATTTTTTCCACTGACATTCAAAAATCTATATTTTACCTCTTTAAAAAATAAAAAATATTTACAGGGGGTATGGTGTGCCAAAATGACCAAAATGCTCTAATCTTCTTCATCTCCTCCTCCCCAATCTTGCTCATCCCGCATCCCGCACCCTCGCCCACGCCTTTCTTGACCCCAACTCCGACTTCATGCGAGGGCGAGGCGGCGGCCGAGGGCATATGTGTGGGCATGAATGAGGGTTTCAGGAATATTTTGGGTATAAAAAATAAGATATAAACGGAACCCTAACGGAACACTGACAGCAGGGGACGAAGTGAATACTTTTTATTTTTTAAGAGGGCAAAGTGTAGGTTTTTGAATGACAGGGGAAAAAGTGAAAATGCGGGTATTGACAGAAACATTTTCTGTAATTTAGCCTTTTTTTATATTTCGTGCGCACAAAAATTCTGTATACGATATCAAGGACGAGATATATTTACTATTATTGAGTATTGTACAAGTCAATCTGCGCACAATAGTTTATATGTTGGTACATCACTCACTTATGAGAACGGCTCCGTTTTGGTATACCTCTCTTTTTAAAAGGAAAATATTTTGGATCCCGTATCTTGCCTATATAAACTGATGCAACTGTCTAGCGGCCTATACTACACAAGTCAATCTGCGCAAGCGAGCATCAAACTTTGGAATCGTAGCTTGGGGCCAAAAAATTAAGTCCGAACCGGCCCAAATAAAGCCGTCCAAAATACCCGATATTCCATACCCGACCCGGACACTACCCGAACCCTATCCGGACCCGAACCGGACCCGATAAAAAATAGATAGTACATGGGTAAAAAAAAATTACCCATTAAAATTTCAAGTATGGGTCCGGATACTTTATACCCATACCTGACTTGGACCCGATCCATACCCGACCTTTTAATGGGTAGGGTCTGAAAGATTTTTCAAATTCGGACCCGTACCCGGACCCAGACCCGATGAAATACCCAATAGTAAATATAAAAAAAATTAAAGTTGAGAGATCAATTTTAATAGGACTTATAGATGAAGGTTCCCTATATATTTTCATTCTAGTGGAAACTCTAATCGCTCTGTTTACTCTTTAATTTTTTTTTAAAAATTTTATGCCTTATTTTTTTAACTATAGTTGTTTACTGTTTGAATCTTTCTTTTGAAAGAATTTTATTGGACTGGGTGCAACTAACTAGAGCGCGAGTTTTTTTATAATGGGAGGTTTATGGTTTGTCCATAAACTGTTTAATAAAGTTTATAAAAAATATATGCATACGGGTATCCGTATCTGATCTAGATCCGACCCGTCACCGATCCATACCCGATCTTAAGCGGATAGTATACAGGTAGTCACTACCCAGACCCGCTCAAATAGACCCGATGGGCATATTATTAACTTAAGTACTCAGATCCGGACCCGATCTGAAGTTAAATGGATAGGGTATATATATATATATATATATATTTACCCATTTATTTTAAGGGTACGGGTACAGTATATCAACTACCCAGACTCGATTCGGTCCACGGACACCTTTAGGCCCAAAAGTCTTAGTCTATATTTTTGCGGCCCATCTCCAATACGCCCCATTTGGCTATGGGCACGTTTAGACTTCAACATATGATAAAATCAATTCCAAAGGAAACCAACATCTCTACTCAGATCTACTTCATATTTATTCTCTCCGTGTAAAGAGTTAACAAGATAAAATCATCTGCAGGGTTAAAGGATTACCACCGATGTTACTTGGAATGGGATTTGTTGTGGTGCATAGTACGGGTATGGAAACGTGGTTCGCTAGTTTCTTAGAAATACAGTATGAGGGGGGTAGGATTAGTCGAACAATTTTTCAAAAATATGATTCATTTAGAACATTAACACAATCAACATATATAGAAAAAAAAAAACAATAACTGCCTTTACTACGGTATAGTTTTCTTTTTCAGGATTGCGTATTCTCTCTTCTAATCAAAGAGGCCTCAACTTTTTTCCATACAAGTATGACTCTTTTGTAATATTCTACCTAGTAAAACATATTTCTTTCAGGTAACTAAGCAAATTAAATTTAGAAAAAATAAAGTACTTCTCTACTATTTCGATTTTCGCCACTTTTTGTGATCAGGATCAAGAATCCACCGCGAATCGTTGACTATGATCACTACCTACCTGTGCTATTTCACTTCGATCAGTACTTTCTCATGTTTTTTTTTTTTTCTTTTTACTCCCTCTGCAACTGCTCTGTAATTACGCCCCTTCATTTCGCTCCAAGTGCAGCTTTGCGAAAAATAGAGCTTAATCTGGTTCGGAGGAAAGCTTTACAAACCAACCTCAAGTAAAACTGAACGAAACTAAAATCAGAAAAGAAAACAAAGCAAGATATTCACAAACGACCGAAAACAAATAAGGTAAGAAGATAAAAGCTTCACCAGTAGCATGACAGAACATGAAATTCAAATGCAGACCATACGGAGCCCTGAAAGCGCCGTTCTGGTATTGAACTGCAGAAGTTGCTTGAAATCCACATTTGCCTTGCAAAATTTTTCTAGTGCACCATTCTGAATTATATACCTGGATCCAGTAAGAACATCAGAGTCTCATGCAGATGCAGGCCTTAGATTTCTTTGAATCAAGATTCTTCACCCGATATATATGATAAAAGTTTAGAAACAGTGTGACAAGTCAGCCCGCTAGCATTAATAACTCGTTGGGCCTAGACTATTAGCCCCAAATGCTTAAGCCTAATTATTAGTTCTAGTGTGCCCTTCACGTATATAACACTCACACTCTCACACATTATTCTATGTGGGAGATGTGAGACTATTGGTGTGTCACATACTTTCCTCCGTTTAGACCCTGACGTTCTCGTCTGCTCGGCCCCAATCACACACAGTCCAACATTCACCAAACGATGTGAGACTGCATCTTACACATCCGGCTGGTAATCTGGCTCTGATACCAACTGTAACGAACCAGCCCACTAGCACTAATAACTCGTTGGGTCCAAATCACTAACAAATGTTTAAAACTAATAACTCGTTGGGTCACTAGCAAATGTTTAAACCTGATTATTAGTTCTAGTGTGCCCATCACATATATAACCCTTGCACTTTCCCATATTATACTATGTAGAAGACGTGGGACTATTGAGGTGTCACAAACAGTGATAGCGTAGACATCACAACTAACAAAATCATATCTCGCTCTGTTGATTCAAGAGCACAAGAGATGAAGAAAGTGTCGTTTCAGAAGGAACGAGTTAACGCTGCAAAGTTCTATTGAAAGAAACATGACTATTTACACCAAGAAGGTTCTGCAGTATATATAGTCCATCTCAATCACCAGTACTTTGGAGGTAACACAGTGGCCAAATCTCAACCTACATGCTGTTCTGCAGTACATATAATCCACCATCCCAATCACCAGTACTTTGGAGGTAACGCAGTGGCCAAATTTCAATCTACAGACTGAAAATCTCATGAGCTATTCCTCTGGTTGCATTGCTTAACACGATAAACGAAGAACATAATCTTCTAAGGATCTCCAAAAATTTCGCCAGTAGGCTGATATTTTCTCAAGAATGCATCTATTATATATTAAGGACAAATTCAGTTTGAAAACAAGTTCTTTCTGTTCTCACCGCGGTTATTAGATCGACTATAAATTGACCAATCAGCATTGACTGTTGATAGTTATGATAACTTGCTTCTTAACAACGAGCTAAGTTTTTTTTTCTTTTTGATTAATCCACAGCCATATGTTAATCGAAAGAACTAGAGATGCCAGGTATTTTTATAGCTGAAGAAGTTCACTAGTATTAATAACTTGGCAAACAAAGTTTTTTAAGCATGTAGCCCCAAAGGTACTAATACTACTTTCCCGTCCCTTTGTATTTTAAGCACGTTTCCTATCTCCTTTATGTGAGATTATTTGGGGTGTGACAAACACCTGCTGTTTAACCCTCCTATGTTCTCATGAGGTATATACACAAATTCTCCAATACAATCCTAAAACGCATCCTTGTTGTGTTCAAGAGGCATAACAAACCACCAAATACATTTTGTATCCTACACCACTAGAAAGCACAAATAAGCGACCCACAAGACAGTATCCATAGGAGTGAAGTAATACTATATAAAGCACGACTACCCCACATTATTAGCAAATCTTTAATTATCCTACTGAAAAATTCTTAGGTCGCTAACACTAACATTCCAGTCCTTACATTATAAGACCATTCTATTATCTTGTGATTTTGAGTTCTTTGGATTGTGACAATTCTAAGAGGGAGTAATAAAGACTATCCATAAATTTAAATTGCAATCGGTAGATTGAACAACACACTGATAAGTTTCAACAGGCTTCATGGTTTTGACCAATTTTATCTAGGAAATCGGTTAATTGCGTAAAGGATAAAACTGCATGTGAAAGGCAAAACTCTAATCGAAGTATTTTCATCTAAAATCCAAATAGTTTTCAAAGCTCACTGGCCAAGTCATTCACTTTGTTCAAGAGCAGCGAGTGCTCATGAGGCTCCTAGAGGTTGATTTGTTAAGAATATCTTTTCCTGGATACTATCTTTCGCTTACTGATTTACCAACACACCTTATCCTAAAGTGCTTATGTTAGGTTTTGTAATGGACAAGCAGGTGAATTTGACTTGATCATGTTTGCTGTATTGATCATGTTTGCTGTATGAACACTGATCGAGATTAATGTAATTGTTCTGTCAGTAACAAAATAAGCTCCGGTAATATCGCTGCATTGCCCTAACCATAAGCTGCGAAAAGAAAATACTCCGCTCGTCTGTCAGTATACATTGACATTTATTAGACTGCAAGCAAAAGAACAGTTAACCAAATACTACTTTTCATCAGAAACAAAGTAGCAAACAAACCAAATATTACATTAGCAGTAACAGATGAAAATACAAAGAAAATGCAAGGTTCAATTGCGATTTCATTTCATTTGTACATAGAAAAAGCCGGAACATTTCACATGATAAATCAAAGAAGAAGAAGAAGCATAGAGTCTCAGCAATTCCCTACAGCTATTTATACATAAAGCAACGAAAACTAACCTGATCACGGGCAATGGAAGTGGAAGCAAAAGATAACCGCATCGTCAAAATCGAATACGAGATCTCCTTCTCACTCAAAAAAGGATCAAAAGAATCGGCCAAAAATAAATCCAAATTGGAGCAAACCCAGATCCCAAATAAACGAATCTAGGTCAGAGGAGCCGAGGAGGAGCTCTCCCACGCCCCATCCCCCCTCTCCATCTTCTTCAGCTGCCACCGCTTAAACACCAAGAACCCCACGAACCCCACCTGCATGACAATGGCGATCACCGCGAACAGCAACCCGATCTTCTGCCCATTATTGAGCCTCCGCTCCTCGCGCGGCGCCATCGGGAAGACGCCGCCGCCGTGGTGGCTCCACCGGTGACTCGACGGCGGCGTCGGCGGCCGAGGGGGTGGGATCCGGACGCTGGTGCGATCAGCGTCGAGGTGCTTCGGGGGCGTGCGAGGGGCCGGCGCAGGGGAGGGGGAAGGGGAAGAGAGGGTGAGGTAGGGGGAGGCGAGGAGGAGGGCGAGGAGGAGGTTTAGGGTTACGGTTCGTGGCTCGAAGGAGGTGATGGAGGCAGGGTTAGGGTTAGGTTTTCCGGCCATGGCGCGGCGGCGGGAGGAGGAGAGATCTGAGACACAGAGGAGACAAACTGAGTTGAGTGGAGAGGACATATTACTTTGGTAGACCACGTGTGCCAACTCATCTATTGGTTTAACCAATCGCAGTTGGCCAATTGGCACTCCATGGCATCTTTATTTTAGTATGATAATAACAATCAATGATTTAAAAATGTGCTTTTTTTTTTTCATTTAGCCGCTGAAAAAATAAAATTACAAATGATCCTAACAAATTTATATTTGTATATATAGCCCCCTCATTGCCACACGAGCAGTAAGTTGGCATTTTTAAGTTGAACACAGTGATTGAATTATCGTGTTTAAACATGATTATTTAGTAACCGTGTTCATACCTACACTCTAATCCTTTTTTCTTAACTTAGGGGAGATAAAAAAAATACAAAAATTAACATGGTGATTCAATCACCGTGTCCAACTTAAAAACGCCACCTAGGTGCTCGCGTGGTAAGGAAAAGGCTATTTATACAAATATAAATTTATTAGGATCATTTGTAAAAACTTTTTTTAAGGCGGCTAAATACAAAAAAAGCCTTTTAAAAATCGAATTGAACCAGTCGGTTCTACTGGTCCGACTGTAACCTAGTTTATAAAACGGTTCGATTTAATCTTTTGAATTGGATAAATTAATTTTTTTTTTGAACCGTTCATACTAACGGTTTCACCATCTAACCGGTGAACCGGTCTGGTTTTAATCAAACCCGCCGAGTTCTTTTAATAAAGCCATGTTAAAATTCAGTGGCTTAAGATTAACTAAGCTAATTTTATTTTTTATTAGGATAGTTGAGTCTTATAAAAAAGTGAAACTTGAACACTTATGTTTACTTAATTTGGTCTAAAAATCAGTATTTTATAATTAAGTATGATATCAGAATAATAATAAATATACATTTTTCTATATAATAAAATTAAGAATAATAATTAAATATTTATTACGTCATGCTAACATTACTGGCTTAACAAGTAGTTGACCCACTGGTTGAACTAATGACCCTTGATTCAGTAACAAATTCGGTTAGTTGTTCGACACATTTTTAATACATTTATGATAATTTGAAAGATTGTGTCACAATAAGATCTGGTTTAGGGTTGAGATATCTAAAATCAAGTTTTTATGCTCTGAAACATATGAAAAATTATTATAAAGAATTTTACTATGTTCGTGACTGATATATACCATTTGCGCGATTTTAAAACGCTTTGTGACATTCATGTGAATATAGATGAATATCGTGAGATTCACACACATAAGAATGAATGGTGTGGATCTCACATTATTCAAACCAATGAAAAATATTTTAATTCTATATATATGTATGATTCAGAAGGCATAGCATTTTTCTATTATAAAATGCTTGAGAAAATTGTCACTAGAAAAGAAAAGCTGTAAATGACATCAAAGGAGAAAGATTAAATGTGCTTTAGGTTTTTTGTTTTGTTTTTTTTTTGTACATTTGAAAATATGAAAGCATGTGCTTTTTAGACATAGCAAATCCAAACTAGATCTATATCTGTTTATCAATCGCATCTTAAATTTTGTTGTATTGTATTATATTGATTATTTAATTTTATCGCAATTATGTTTAGGTTGTTTTCTATGCCGCAGAAATTGATGTTTTTTATTTCTTTCATTAACTTTTGCGTTAGCATGCGTGAGATGATTTAATTTCCACCACAAAAGTTAGACTTAAGGTCCTATTTGGAAAAACTCGTATATTTGATAGATGAGAAATTAGATACTATATATTCTATCTTAAAATTATTATTTTTAGAATAAAATAAATTACTTCGTAGGTGAAATAATATATTCTACCAACTCATGAATACCGAGATTTTTTAAAAAATAAAAATTAAACTTATATCTTACTATCTATACCTATACATTATTTCTTCTAAATTTTTGCCACGTGGCGAATCCTCCTTCACCCTTGCCTTCACTCTTCCCACTCCCATCTCCACCCAATGCTTCATCTTTCTAACCCCCACCTCTCAATTAATAAATTTTTTATTATAAATTTTGTTGCCTTGGAGTTAGTGAGGGGGAAGAAGCAGCGGGTGTGGGAGGATCTGTACGGGATTGACATGGTCGTGACTAAGGAGGAGCTCGACACTAGAGGCGAAGGCGACGTAAAGATCGGGATTCGCCTCCCGGATGTCGACAACGCGATCAAGGTGTGTATGGAGTAGAAACTCTTTTGTTGCTTCTTTCATTGTTGTTATATGTAATTTATTTACTGAAATTATAAATTTTGCTACATCTATACATATATCTATTTTATATATTTTATTTATATTCATTGAAGTCTCATGTAAGTCAAAAGATTTTAAAATTTTTATTTTGTTTATATTTTGTCTTCTATAGCATCATCCCGCCGCAATGCGCGGGTAACTTCACTAGTTATACTAGAAGATCCTCTAAATTGAATAAGTTATCTTTAAATTACTTATTCCGATATCTATGTAGGTCTTAATTAGTGATAAATGGGAATATTATGGTTGGGCCTTTGTCTCCAATTTTAATAGCCCAATAAAGGGCATGTGGGCTGAGGAAGTGACATCTGGACCAGAACTAGGCCCAGCCCAAACTCACAAAATTGAAAAGTTCTGGAAAGTTCCAATAATTTTGCATTTTTTTAACTTGAAACTAATTTTTTAGTAATAAGAAAAAAATGATCGACCAGGTAAGTATTTTTTTGAGAGAATGGTAGCATACTACGTACTAGGGGTGTCAACGAGCCGAACACGAGCGAGTTGGGGCCGGCTCGTGTTCGGCTCGTTTAATAAACGAGCCGAACACGAGCTGGCTCGTTTAAGTATCGAGCCAAAAAATTCAGCTCGTGTTCGGCTCGTTTATTAACGAGCCGAAGACGAGCTGAACACGAGCTGGCTCACAAACAACAAGTTAAAAAGATTAGAAAGGATATGTATATATAGAAAATAAATTTATGAGATCTTACTTGTTAGAATTTGATCTAATGGTTGAAACTTTATATATAAATTGACTTTTTGTAATTGAGTTGTGTTTTATATTTAGATTAGGCTAAAAATTAAATAATAAAAAATTATATTTATATATATAATTATTTATTTATATATATAAATATAAATATATGTATTCGAGCTGTTATCGAGCCGAACACGAGCGAGTGGACCCCAGCTCGTGTTCGGCTCGTTTATTAAACGAGCTGAAAATTTCAGCTCGTGTTCGACTCGTTTACTAAACGAGCGATTCGATCTCGAGCTCATTTCGAGTCGAACACGAGCTGGATTGCCACCCCTACATACTCCTGCTTCGCTAAGTTTTGTTTAAAAAAATAAAATTAACTGTAAATATGAAGCAACTAGATTTCGAATTTGAAATCTCGAATATCAACTACAAAGTTCTTAGACACATACACTAGAGACTTAGCCAATTACCTACTATAGGATATTTGTGATATTTGTAGTTTGTAGAGAAATATCTGTGATATTTTGAAGATTTTGATGGGCATATATGAAATTGTCCCTTTATCAAAATAATGCATATAAAAATTACGTCTTTGTGAATATTTAATAATACTCTTTGTCCCACAAACACAATATCATTCTCGAGTAAATAAAAAGGATGCGATAAATAAGATGTTCATGCAGATAAACAGTAATTTGTTTGTACTACCTGAGTAATTTAATTTGTTTGATAGTAATCTTAATGACGCATAAAATAGTAGGATAAGACAAATTTTATGGATTAATTAGGATGGAAATAACATTGTATGGCACGTGTTAAATTAGATCAAGGTACAAGGAGTTACGCAAGCAACGAATAGACCTTGTTCTTTAATTTGTCGTAAATTTGACGGATCGGTTTCGGGCAGGTTTTAAAAAATTCGAACCCGCACCCAACAACCAACTCCGAAATTCGAAGACGATCCCCAATCCAATGAACTTTTAAAAATCTATATCCGAAACTGAACTCGGCCAAAAATCAGGAATTCAAAACCGAATCCGCAAATCCGAACCTGAAATAATCATCATATAAATTAAAATCTATTCAGGCTCCGACCGGGTACAGACACAATCTATATTCGAATCCGACTCTGTCAAATTTTTATTTTTTTTTATACTTGTATCCAAAACTATATATTCGTTGAGCATCGAGTGAACACATCTTATTCGGGTTCAGGTGTCGAAAATTCCGACCCATTAGCATCCGTACATTTGGATTTGGACGGCGCGCGCCAGAGGAGAATTAGTTTGCAATAATAATTAAATAAAGCCCAAATTAGCAACGCTACAAACTGAGAAAAATATTATTATTTTTTTGTATTTTTCTTTGAAGATGAAAATGAATTTGTTGAATTAATTAATTATAGGTCTAGCTAGTGTTTTAAATTGTCGCATGTGTATTGCACTACATTTGTGGTTAAGCATATGAAGTAAATTAAGGTTATGATATTTGCCAAGAATATATATATATATATATATATTGAAACAAGACAAAATTTCTTTTGGATCGATTCGCAAACAATCAAATACAATCCCAAAATTATTAAACATAGTTATCATGATATAAAAAAATGGGCATTAGTAACTCTAACAAAAAGTTGAGTGATATAAAAAAAATAATGTGCATTTTTATAAATACTCGAAAATAATTCTAATTTTATTATATCTAGCAACCAACACTGTTGCATGCCCATCGCTACGTACTACGTATTATTTTTGTGTTACGTATAAAACATGTGTATGTATTAGCTGAAAAAATAATTTATATATAATAGCAGGTCAATAATGTCGTGTGTTTAAATCCAACACTCCATGTAGCCAATACATACATTCTGCGGTCGAAAATTCAATATCAACAATTGATTTGCGCAGATCATGAGGATCTTATAATAGTCCACACCAAATATCTTGTGTAATCTCTTTGAAAAGATCAATTAGTATTAGATGCAATCTACAAAATCTTAATGAGGTAATTGATCATGAGGCAATAGTACAATTGACATTACAAATCACATTGTCATGTTCAATACGAATGCCCTAGATCTTGTGTGATCTCATATATATATATATATATATATATATATATATATATATATATATATATAGAGAGAGAGAGAGAGAGAGAGAGAGAGAGAGAGAGAGAGAGAGAGAGAGAGAGAGAGAGAGAGAGAGAGAGAGAGAGAGAGAGAGAGAGAGGTTAAGAGTGCTACATTCATGTTGATTGTGATCTATTGAAATCTTATGGGATTGCTACTGAATTGTATTGTACAATGTTGCCAAGCTCAAGAGAATTACATGATCTTATCTCATGAATCTTGATATGATCCTGTGACATCATGGATTTTTATTTTTCCAAGCTAATTCTATAAGACTTTGAGTATGTGAATAAACCAGGGTTTCTTGTGTGATGTTCTGTTAAGATGCATATAAGAACCTGAATTTTCCAAAAGATGGATTATGCATAAAATGTTTTCTTATTATTCATATCTCTTTTACGATGGATTATACTGGTCTGAGTAAGGCTAGAATACTTCTAAAAGTAAATTAATCTGTTTACTTTCGCATTGCTTATGGCGATGGGTATTTGGATTGGCGGTCGGTATAGTTAAACTTGATCTAGGCCATATAAACTTTTTAATTTCGAATTTAGCAATATTACGACATCAAGATCTCTTGATCACTAGGCAAACGATGTCATAAAATCGCAAAAATTCAGAATCTAACAAGTTCGAATAGTCTAAATCAAGTTTAACAGTTTCGATCATCCATTTGGATGCTCCATCCCTAGAAACATCGGAGAAGTATATAATTAAACAACTTAGTTTACTTCTAGAAGTATTCTAATTTAAGCATTTCAGCCCCTAACATTCATAAGTACTGCAGTTTAGTTCTTGACCAAAAAAAGAAAGAAAGAGAAAAACGAAACAAACTTTCTTGTATAACCATTGGTTTACCGATTCATATATATATATATATATATATATATATATATATTTTACCACAATGATCAAGGACTAAACTGCATATATATATGTAAAAGTTTAGATATTTAAAACTCTCGGAAAATTGTATAGGCACGCGCTTAAACCTTTATTCTCGTAAATTATAAATACTACTTAATTAAAATGCTTCACGACAATATATAAGTAAAGTAGTATAAAGATTGTAATTATGGGCTCTTTTTAGTTATTTTTTTTTTAAAATTTATAATTTGCTAAATAATCTTATTAAAATTTTATTTGGCTAAATAATTCTATTTTGTCCAGCTCAGAGTTACGCTAGAAGAGCAAATAGAAAATAGTGAATCATTTATCTTTTCTAGTGAGATAGCGGTAAACGATTCACTGTTTTTTTTTTCCTACAAATCACATATAATCTTAACAATTCAAAAATTTCTAACAATCTATTCATACAATTCTAACAATCAACAAAAGTTTCAGAAAATAAAAAATATTTCACCGTTTTATAAAGATGATGAACGATTCACAATCTTTCTCATTTTTGTCTATCATAACATTGAGTTGACAAAAAAAAAAAAATTAATTGGCCAAATAATTGTGTGTAACATTACTAAGCTTGTGAACAAGGATTTAATGGGAACACTGTGTGCGCCCATGCACGCGCATCTACTTGTGTGTGCGTGTTTAAAAAGAAAAAAAAAAAAAAAAAAACGTGGACGTGGAAAAGAAACTTCTAATTAATTAAACAATTAATATATCAGCTACCAACTAATTAAGGTGCCTGGTCAACCCTACAATTTTGAAACCTTCACTCCATCTAAAACCTGCCCATTGACCAGAAACAAACCCTAATTAATTAATTAATTAAGTTAAAGTTAATATATATTAAATTGACTTGAATTTATCCATCAAAATCTCATTATTCCACACCAGTATCTTGCGTGATCTCTTATGTGTTGGACCTGATCAACATCATAAGATTGGTCATAAATTAACTTTTACCAAAAAAAGGAAAAAAGTATTGGTCATAAACTATATATATTGTAGAGGAGTTTTAACGTTTCGAGCAACTTCGAGGGTACCAAATATACATCAAATATACATCAAACACTGTTGATAATTAAGATTTAGTTGTTGGTCTCATCAGCAGTATTTGAGGATACTCTTCACCAAACATATTAATATAATAAATATAAATAAAAGTTGATCCTAAATCTTGTGTGATATTGAGAGGTTCAAAAGAAAAATTAATGCTGGGATCTAGGGATCTATTGAGATCTAATGAGATTGTCACTGAACTGTATTAAATTTGTTCTATTGTCGAGGTCAAGAATCAAAATGGTTTTTCGCACATGCGCGGATATGGATATGATCTTGTGGTATCATGAATGGATTTAGTTCTCTTTTTATAAGCGATTTCAAACTCGAGTGTGGAGACCAAAATTGATAATCTCATGTCCTACAATTAGTTATCTTTTTTCTCATTATTTTTCTCTCTCTTTAGAAGAAAATTAATAATGTTAGGAGCTCTGATATCATGTTAAATGACGTGAAACAATTATTTTCTTCAAAAATTTAAGCTGATAGAGAACGGTGTTTAATTTTTTTTATATTTAATATGTTGAAGTGGCTTAATTTAGATAGAGGTTGTGCTTAGCCTAATTTAGATAGAGGTTGTGGCTTAATTAATTAATTAGTAGCTTCTCACAAAATTTGTTGGCACTTAAGATCAGTTTACCTTTCTAAATAATATATATATATATATATATATATATATATATATATATATATAGTAACATGATATTAGAAACAATCCTAAGCATAATATCGTAAATTTGGGATTCGATTTCCTTAAGCTGATATTTAATTAATGGGTTTAATGTATCAACACAAAGATAATAGTAAGAAGGTTTGACTAGCTAAAACGGTTCAATGAATAGGTTAAAAGGAAAAAAAGAAAAAAAATTCTAGTATTCTCAATCACCAACAACAACTTGTCGAGTTTAAAAAATTTTCCTTCTCTCTAATTAAAAAATAATTTAAAATGCGATATTTACGGAGCGATGTTGAATATAAAATAAAACTGTCACTACACATCGTGTAAATTAATGTCAGTAATAACTAAGAGCAGCCTGTTTGGTTCCTTGAAAAATACTTTAGAAAATTTTTTTCAGGCTGAATTTTTTTTTTTCGTGTGTTTGGTTCACAGAAAATATAGATGTTTTTTAAAATTGTTTTTCATATTTTACAAAAAACTTTTCTTTTTGTTTTTCAATTGGTTTTTAGAAAAACAATTTTTTCTTCTCATGAGTGATTTGAGGAGTAAAAAGAAAAAATCTCTTTTCTAATATATTAGTGTACGTTTATTATCCAATTCGTAATTTTTACCGTCTCCCACCGTCATCTCTATCTCTCCACACACTATATATATATATATATATATATATATATATATATATATATATATATATATATATATTAGGCTGGAATGCTTCTAATAGTTAAATTATTTTATTTTTACCAAAATATAGTTAAAATTTATTTTTATTTAATTATTTATTATTTATATTGTTAAAAGTTTGTGAGTATCATGTTAAGTTTTAAAAAGTTGGTAATCACACCCTTCTTTTGTGGAAGGTATTTATATATCAAAATTTTTAACTAATCAAACAAATGACATAGAAATGAAAAATTATTTTTTATTCTTTTTCTTACCAATCAAACACGTATACATAGAAAATTATTTTTCTGTTTTGTCGAACGAAATAACTGAAACTAAAAAATTTCTTTTTCACAAAAATTTTCCTTCAGGAAATAATTTTTTACTATTTTTCAAAGAATCAAACGGTCTCTAAGAGAGCTCTCCAAACAAATTTTAATTCCCTGGTTAAAGGGAAACTGATAAATGTGACACAAATGAATCATATAGTGTTGATATGAATGCAAATCTAAATATAGGGCCACATGTTGAGTTTATCCAATAAAAACTAATTAAAAGATAAAAGAGAGTTATTAAACTGAGTCAAATTAGGAATTTATTGCTTGGGAATAGGGGTGTCAACAAGCCGAACACGAGCGAGCTGGGGCTGGCTCGTGTTCGGCTCGTTTCATAAACGAGCCGAATACGAGCTGGCTCGTTTAAGTATCGAGTCGAAAAATTTGGTTCGTGTTCGGCTCGTTTATTAACGAGCCGAACACGAGCCGAACGCGAGCCGAACGCGAGCCGGCTCAGGAACAATAAGTTAAAATGATTAGAAATGATATATATAGAAAATAAATTTATAAAATCTTATCCATTAGACTTTGATCTAATGGTTGACACTTTACATATGAATTGATTTTTTATAGTTGAGTTGGACTTTAATTTAGATTGAGCTAAAAATCAAATAATAAAAATTTATATTTATATATATATATATATAATATAAATTATATAAATAATATAAATATTAAATATATATATATATATATATATATATATATATATATATATATATATATATATATATATTCGAGCTGTTATCGAGCCGAACACGAGCGAGCTGACCCCAGCTCGTGCTCCGCTCGTTTATTAAACGAGCTGAAAAATTCAGCTCGTGTTCGGCTCGTTTACTAAACGAGCGAGTCGATCTTGAACTCATTTCGAGCCGAACACGAGCTGACTCGCGAAGAGCGAGCTGGATTGCCACCCCTGGGGAAGGGTCCAAGCATATATTATTATTAGTAATATTTGGTTCCCGTTTTTCTAAACAAAATGATGGTGTCCACCCACAAAAAGGTGTCACGTTTCCTTATCTTGTGGTCTCACTGTTTCTAGCTTCTACGACCAGTGCTTCTATGTACCATATTTTGTTTTGTTTTTTTTTTTTTGCACCAATTTGGTTACAACTTTATTGCGTGGAGGACTCTTGTACGTAGTTTGTTGTTGTTGCTATTGTTGTTGGGAATTGGCGTTTGGAAAAAGCCAACGTATGAAATAGGGCTAGTGATTCAGCTCGCTGTTCGTAGGTCAAGTCATGTTCGGCACAAAATAAGCTTGAGTTCGATCGCTCGTTTAAAAAACGAGTTGAACACGAGTTAAGATCATCTCCCTAGTGTTCGACTCGATATAGCTCGAATACACACACATGCACACGCACACACACACATAATATATATATATATATATTAGTTGAGTATACATGCAAATATACATAATAATAATTTTAATTTATTTTAAATCAATATAAATTTTTACATCATATTTATCCAAAATTTATAATAAAAATTATATAATATAAATTTATTTGTTATATTTTATTAGAAAATATCTGTAATATCCTATTTTATTTTTTAAATATTTTTTGAATTCTGATAAATCTCAAATTTAAGTATGTTGTTTAAACTAAAAGCATCAAAATTTAATTCACATTTACTTTAAAATTTTATAAACTAATTTTGATTCACAGTAATTAAACATTTTAATTATTTATTCAATTTGATATTCAAGATTTATAAATTTAAATTTGTTAAAATTTAATTTTGATCCACTAAATTTAAATTTTTTTAATTGTTAATTCAAATTTGATATCAAAAATTAAATTTAATTCACGATTTAAACTGAAATTTTAATTTTAATATAAAAAATAGATAGAAATGCTATTTTTTAACAAATTGATTATAATTGTTCGTTTTTATTTTAGATTTTTTTTATAAATTAATCATAATCGTTTGTAGAATTGTATTATAGATGGATAGGGATACTATTTTTTAAGAGATTGATCATAACCGTTTGTTCTTATTTGAAATATTTCTTAATAAATTAATTATAATCGTTCGTAAGGAATATTCTTTTATTTCTTTTTTGATTTCGTATGTCATTAATTGTAAGAATTTCTATACGTTTATATATATAGTATAGATATATATGTGTATATATATATTACAAATTTTTACTATTTTGATTTTAGGCCAACTCAAATATAATGAATTTTGTATTTTGTGAATTTTATTATTAGATAAAAATTCTAATTTTTTAATTTTTTTTCAACTTTTCACCCAATAGTACGGCTGACAATCTAACTTGCTGTTCGCAATCTAACCTGCTCGGGTTCGGTTCGTTAATAAAGCAGCCAAGCACGAGTTGAATTTTTTAGCTCAATATTTTAATAAGTCAACTCATATTCGGCTCGTTTAATAAAAGAACGAACACAAGCTGACCAAGCTCGCTTGTGTTCGAGTCGTTGACTGCCCTACTTAGAAATATAAAATAATTAGGCTTCGAATTTAGGACTTCAGGAATCGACCATCAAATTCTTTGTCAACTGCGCTAGGTACAGTAAGTACAGCCTAGGGCTTTTATAAGAAGCATTCTTTTCATTTGCTTAATATTTACAAGGGAAATGCTTAGCATTTTAATTAGTATAGAGCTTCTAATTGGTTTAAGAGCACGCGTAAGAAAGATGGGAGAAGAAAAAAAGAGAGAGAGGTGAGAAGTAATTTAAGGGAATTAAGTAATAAACCAGTAATTAATATTTGATTGCGTATGTCAAATCTATTGGGAATGCGATTGCTTGAATTGTAGAGTATTGGACTCTATTATATCTATGAATTTCATCCATTTTGTAAGTTAGATTCCTCATCATTTAATCACTACAAAAACCGTTACATTGAAGGACGTTTATTTTTATATTTAACGACGTTTAAAAGCGTCCCAATATAATTTACCGTCGCATTTGAAAGCGTCAGTCAAAGCGTCAGTAAATGAAGAGTCGCCGCGTATATACCGACGCTTATACCAAGCATTGGTAAAATATGTTCCGACACTTTAAAGCGTCAGTATTTTTTGAAATCCTAACGCTTTAAAGCTTTGAAAAATTAAAAATAATAATAAAATTTATCATTTAATAAATTAATTTAATATAATATACGGTTCATATAACGACGCTTTTTGAAGCGTCGGTATTTGCTATATTGTAGGAACGTTTAGTGACGCTTAACCTAAGCATTGTCTAAAAAACGTCTTTATCTTGAAATTTTCTTGTAGTGAATGTTTTGACAATTAAGTACGTGTAAAAGGTTATTAGTGTAGCATTATTCAAGAAATAAAAGAACCTTGGAGCTAGTTGTGTTTTTTTTTTTTTTTCGCTCTATCAAACGTTTAGGTTATATGCACTTATATATTAACGAAAAAATAAAAGAAAAAAAGGCTATATGAAACTAAATAGAGTCGATTCTAAACCCTCTCAAATTTTCGATCAACTTCAATTTCGAGCAAATCGATGAAACTAGGTTAATTTTGAACAGTTTCTTATCCAGTGATTCATTTAGTTAGTATTTTCGGACAACCGATGGCTTTTACTACAATCTCTGGTTATCGTAATCCTAATAAGAGATGTTTAATCTCGCGATCGAAAAAGGAGATGAGTTTGTTTTCAAAGTACAAGTGCATATGTCAAAGTAAGCAACAAATAAAGATCATTTTTCTATCATTCACCTTTTTTAAAAAAAAATTCAACATTTGATCAATAACTTAATCGTTTAGTTTGTTACAAAGAAAGGTGTATTATAATTTAGACGTCGAAACAATGGTTAGGGTACATGTATATATGTGTGACAAACCGACCAAGCCTAATTTGAAATTAGGTATCATAAATTAATTAGATATTAATTAGATGAGACGCATGATCGAACACATCATCTTTGTGGAAATGAGTAACACTCTCGAAGATTCCCTAAAAGTATTATCGTACTCCAATATATCAACTGAGAATATTACACCTCAGGCAAAGAGCTTCACTAACTAATTAACTAAAAATTAAAGACTTAATCTTAGTCGTTTGTAACTTTATTTTATTTTTCTTGTGATTCAGAATTTCTTACGCCATGTGTATCATGATTTACTATTCTTCTTATTATGCGAGCAGTGACGAGCGATTGAGATTGAACACTCAAATTTTTTTTATTAATGTAGCCTTAGTCTGACCTGAATTTCAGAACAATATATATTATAGAAATTTTTTTTTGTTGTTGAGATATTCATAGAACATACTCGCACAATTAATCATCCTCTTTACAACAAGATTCGAATTTGAAATCTAGAGTTCGACGTCAAAATTAAGTACCAACAAATTATTCTAAATAATTGTTGTCGATTTGAAATTACCTACAGTATCCTTTGAACGCTAGAACACGAAAACTTAATTTCATAATTTTACAGATTCAGAGTCGGATTCGAACCTATGACTTGAAGTTGGATAGCCTATCCAGCTACGCCAGAGGTCTTAGTAACCTTCATAAGTTAGGTACGTCTTCTTATAAAAAGGGAAAGCAACACACACGTGTCTTACATGTCCATACAACGACACAACATTAATAATTTCTTTTCCTAATCTTTTTAAGAAAAAAATTTAAATATCATTCCTGTAATTTTTGCGTTTTCTCATTTTAGTACTCTTTGATTTAAAATATATTACTTTAGTACTCTATAGTTTTATTTTTCTCTTTTCGTTATTCCCTCTGTTAATTTTTCAGTTAAATCAGTGACAAAATTAAAACTATAAGGTACTAAAGTAAAAATTTGGTAAACTATAGGGTACTAAAAAAAATATTCGATAAATCATAGGTGAGATATCTGAAGGTTTTTTGTATATGATTTAACGGAGAGTTGACGGAGATGCTGACGGAAAGAGAAAAATAAAATCACAAAATACTAAAATGATAAACTTTAAACTATATAGTACTAAAATAAGAAAGTACAAAACTACAGGGACGATATTTGAAGTTTACTTTTTTTCTAATGAATATATATATTTTAGGTATGGACAAGAGCCCAATATTCCCAAATCAAAATCTCACCTTTTGAATATATCCAATGAAAGGGTGTCCTGTCATACCTTAACAATCAAAAACTTTAATTTTTTTAACCTAAATTTAAAAAAAGAAATTAAAGGCTTCGCAATATTTAAGATTGTGTCATAATTATTCTTCGATGTGAACATTCGCAGTAATTTTAATCCCGCGCTTATATTGTACTATCTTAAGTAAGTGTAATTGTTGGGATGATGCTATATTAGAATGCAAAACAAAAATAAATAATTGGCTAAATTATAGAAAATTTTCTGTCCATATTCCTTTTTTTATTTTTTTTCTGACTTTTGAAAATCTATATTTTGATCTCTTATAAAATAAAAAATGTTCACTTCCGTCCTTACCGTCAGTGTTCCGTTTATTTTTTATTATTATATATTTTTTATACCCAAAATGTCCTTAAAACTCTCATCTCAGATGCCCTCTTCCCTCCTCAATCTCGCCTACGTCAATCGCGCCGCCTCGCCCTCCTCCGCCGCCTCCCCCATACCAACGCCCTTGCCGTCCTCCGCGGCTTCGCCCTCACCCTCGCCCACCTCTCCGTTTAAGCCCACCCCGATCTCTTTCCTACTATCGCTGAAAAGGAGAGCAATGAAGGTGCAGGAAGAGTAGGGGAAGCAGGTGGAGAAAATGAAGTCGAAACTGGGTATGAGGGAGGCGCTACAGAGGGAGGAGGAGAGGCTACGGATGAGAAAGATTGGAAAGGAGACGAAGATGATGAGAGGTAATTTGGTCATTTTGTCATCAGACTTAACACCATACCGCCTTGTGAGCAATTTTTATTTTTATGAGTGGGCAAAATATAGATTTTCAAAAGTCAGAAAGGAAAAATGAAAAAATAGGTATTGACATGAAAATTTTCTGTAATTTAGCCTAAATAATTTGGCATATTTGTTGAGCATATATATGTATATAAACAATTATCTAAATAGTAACTTCCAACAAAAGAGAAATTCTTTTTAGTAGCGTTGCGCTGCACAAGATTAGCTGTGAATTTGTCAAACAATTTATTCAATTTATAATCATCATTATTTGATAACTTAATTTTTAAACTCATTTCATGTATATATATTGATGACCACCGAATATTATTGAGTCAAAAGGAGCTGGGGCGAAAGCATACAGGATATGCTTCTTCAAATTTCTAGTAATTACAAAATGAGCTAAAGAGCAAGATATATAATTTTTTCTGGTAATACAATGATATATAGCAAATTGATATTGCAGGGTTTGTTCTATACGTATTAATTATAGGGTTCATATTAGACAAAGGCATTAATTATATGATCAATCTAAAAACTAAATATCAACAGTAAAATTATCTTATTCATGCAACTGAGGCATTGTTTTAGAAAGTGACAGCATAAGTTGTAACAGTTTATATGTAAAAGATCAGCTCCCTGTATATATATATATATATAGAATTAGGTTACTATACTATTAATAGCACCAAGTCATTGGTGCTATTAGATTTTCGGCCCTTGGATGAAAAGATGTACGGTTTGGATGATAGTGATTCCCTAAGGTTGAGTGGGTGGTTGGTTGAATAGTATGATCTAACGGATGACAATAGTCAAAGGGATAAATCTAACGGCGGAAAACTCGATAGCACCAAGCGCTTGGTGCTATCGATAGTATAGTAGCCGGACTCTATATATATATATTTCTCCAGAGCTAGGCTCCTATACTTTCGAAAGTACGAAAGCCTTCGTATTTATAAGTTGTTTTCGATAATGGAACATCCGATTCGGCAATCGGTTCCGTTAGACATGATCTACGCTATTGGAACTATCCAAAAATCAAAGTTTATAATTTTTTGACTTCATTTGTCTAGTAAACGAGTAGACTCAAAATGAACGGCTAAAAATAAAAATCTCATAAAAAATAATAATAAAAGACTCAAATTTTAAATCAGAAGTATTGATCTTACACTTGATATTAAGTAAAAATTTTTATTAAAGTTTTATGCAATTTGGATTATTCTATACTATTGAACTTAAAAACATGTCACATCGACCGTTAAAATAGTTATTTTTGAGACCTTTTGATCACTTGGTAAATAATGCCTAAAAATTATAAAATTTAGTTTCTAGATAGTTCCAATAGCGTAAATTATGTCTAACGGAGCCGATCGTCTAATCGGATGTACTACTATCAAAAATAATTTACAAATATAGAGACTTTCGTACTTTCGAAAGCGCAGGAGACGTACTCATATTCTCCAATATCTCATGTCTAATAAGTGATTTGTTTCATGTTAACATCTACATAATGCGTGTGAGCCGTAGTTATCTATGGCACTGTATAACGACTATGCTTGTGTCATTTCTTATTGATTGTGCACTATTCATTGAAAATTCATGATCATTAGGTTTTTGTTGTTTTCTATCGTGTTTATATATATATTTATTAAAAATAAAAGTAATTCCGTACGGGAAAAAATATGAATCCATGTTCTATATATAACAGGTAGAGGTGTCTCCGTTTGGATTAGCTTGCGCTTTTTAGCATGATATTAAAGTTTGATTCATATCTTCTTAACTTTTGAACTGTAGCCTGTATATATTATGTATAAGAGCATCGCCAATAATTAAGAACAACTTAAGCTTTGGGCTCGCTCGAACTTGACTAATGGAGATTAATAAGTGCCTTTGATCTCTTCAAACTATAAGTCGAAGAGATGAAATGTTTACCATTTTTCTTTAGAAAACGCATAATCAACATATTTTTCATATTCGAGGCTTGTTTAGTTTCGTTGTAAACAGTAAGTTTTATTGTTTTAAAAATTTCAACCTTATGTACAAAAGAAAATGCTAACTATAACCTTAATTGAAATTAAGGTTGATAAACTTTTTGAAATTTTAATTAAAATTTAGGGAATAAAGTTTATACCTTTATTATAAGGTGTATGAATCATATTGATCTTGTACAAATTATATAAGTAACGTGTTCTTGTTGGTGCTTACCAATTATGAAAGATAATTAACAATTATAAATGAAAAATACTGCGTGGCAATAAAAGCTATTTTGTCTTATTTAGGATGTGCACCAAAAAAGTCAAACCAAAAGATTTTAAAAAAACATTAATACCTAGTAATGACCTCTCACATACTTGTAAGTACAAATAGGATAAACTGATGTAATTGATGGAATTATTAGAAAAATGCCCTGAGTCTTGGATTATGCTTGACTCAGCATGCGGTGCAATATTGTATTCTTATACAAGTATAATCGAGCAAGCAAAAAATTGTTCTTATCTTTTTGTAATTTATGTTCAATATCAAATGACAATATTGTTAAAAAGGATATTTATAGTGTATATAATGCCACTTTAATTCATTTGTGGCAGAGAGATTCATTAATCTGATCACCATTTGACAACTGAATCATATCATATTAAATGAACATAGTTAAGTGTACAGTGAAAACAGATCTGGTACGCACTAGCCTATTAGAATCACTGTTTTAGAAAACTATTATACTCCTATAATCCGCATTAACTAATTTCTGTATAAAAGTTGCCCAGAATTATTTATGCAAGTTGACATATATTAGAACTTAATAAGAAGCTAAATATGGGGAGTTTATAGTTAATGATTATTGGAACTGCGCACATATTATAACAAAGAAAATGATTCATTGGTGGCTCTTTACTCTTTAGGTTGCCTCTCTTTGAATTGTACTATCAATATTCCCCTAACTAAACCATGAGAACAGTTCACATTCAAGATTAGGCCACTTAACCTCGTCAGTATCCTGCCATAAGCTTAACAATTAACTACAAAAAAGGGTACATTAAAGTTGTACTTTGAGAAACAGATGAAGCTTAGAGAACTAAGACGGGTGACGTGTCGCGATTTTAGCCCTAAACTCCCCCTCTAATTTGTGCTTTTTTTTAGTAGCCCTTCTCCCTTCCTTTTTGGAGGAGGTTAGCATCGATTGCTTAGTTATTTGTTTAAATTATCGCTTCCTTTTCGACACCAATCGACTTCTTGTATCGGTGTTCTTTATTGGGTATAAGTTGCTCCAACTTTGTCGCATAATGAAAGGCTAGTTTGCGCTTTTGAATCCTTCATGATTCGTGTTTGCGGTCGTAGATCATAAACCCCTTATAATGGTGTTCACGAGTATACCGTTGAAGGATTTTTAACTTAGGGTTAGCGATAGTTATTTATAAGTGTTAGGTTGGAGAATACTTCTCCTAAAGCACCACATGGGAATAAGTTTCGTAGCACTATTACTTACTAAGCTCTTCTTATTTGCGTTTGGTTGGAAAATAGCGAAGGTTCTGTACAACATGAATTGTGTACCGGAGAAAATAATTGGATTCATATATAGTATGGAATTGATATTTTCAAAAATAAGGCGGCTGAAAAGGATATTAGACAATCCATTTGCAAGTGGAAATTTCACGTCCCATCAGCTTATATAGTTACTTGATTGAGCAGGAGAGATATTTTTCACTATCTTACAGCTGTTTAGCGATGAATCCTTATGCACAATGTGTGGTCCGTAATAAATCTCAAAATATTATTTTGCACTACTAAATTAGAACTAGAAGTCTAGCTTTTTATAAATCCCAATTACTACATTTAACCATATCAATATTTAAAAAAAAATATTTTTTTTCCCAATTTTACCCTCAGTTATTATTATTTTCCAGCTTGATAGCACCACTAAACCAAACTTCCTTATTGGTTCATATCAGTGGATCCAATAACCAGCACACCACACAAACACCAATCATCATTCCCTTCTATCTAGGAAAATTTTCACCTGCACCCGGTGTACAAGTATATATTATATGCCGCACTCATAAAACCTTATTGAGGAGGCTTTAAGATTTAAATTTAACTAGTAAAATATCTTCTGAGAGAGCTTTGGAAAGATCACTGTAGTAGCTGAAGGCAGTTGATGTATTGTAATCCATAAATTGTAGGTTTTATTTTTTATTTTCAATTTTTTGTTTTACTTTTTGTTTGTCGTTTGTCGTTTTTTTTCGAGACCACGTTGCCTCACTTATATAGTCTAATTCATACTCTTATTGAATGAAGCAGGTAGTAGCTATCTTTTTCTCAAAAAAAGTCTTCTTTAATATTTAAAAGAGCAAAATTATCTGTACACTATAAAAAGTGAGTATAAATTTTATACACTATGTATCGAAGGATCTATTTTTTTACAGTAATTATTTCACATTCTTTCTTTTTGTACTAATAATTCATCAGGAGTTTCTAAATTCTCAGATAGGTTGGGTGCAAAATTTACATCCAACTTTAGAATGTATAGTAGCATTTTTCTGTTTAGAAGGCATGCAAATTTAAATAAAAGAATTTAGACAATTCTTTCTTAAAGATTGAATAATATCCTTTTTTTATTAATATTTCTTTTGAAGAATTTGATATCTAATTAACAACTTTCTAAAAGTTTTAACATGTTTTTAATTGTTATAAATAGGCGTTTTACATGTTTTTAATTATATTATTTGTTAGATTGAATATTGATCTTAAGATATGAATGGTCAAATATTAGGTACGTTGCATGTCATACCCCACACATTCGGTTGTGTGCATCAAGAGATTTGCCTACCCATGGTACGTTTGGTAATAGATTAATATTTAAAGAGATAAATATTTTTATTTTTGAAATGATATAAATATTTCAAGATAGAAAAGAATAAAAAAATTACGTTCTTTTGTTAAGAATTGTGAAGAACGGTAAAAAATAAAAAAAAGTACAGTGTGGAGAATGAAGTGCAAGGGTAATGAGTGAGAGTGAAGTAAAGTATAGAGAACACGACGAGAAATAAATTGGATAAGTTTCATTCCTAAAATGTATGGATAGCTTTTAATAGGTTATTCCAAAACAATCTAAAATGATTCATTTTGATATCAAAGTTAATTATATTTGTTAGACTATAAATAAAGTAATTTATTCTTTAATTATTCAGTTTCCAAATGTAGTTACAAAAGTTAACAAATATAAGAAGCATAGAGATGGATGTATTGGGTGCAGGGAATAATTTGGCCTTCGAAAAAGGACCCAAATAAAAAGCCCAACTCAAAATGCCCTTTTCTAAAATTCCGAAAATGCCCCTACCTTTCTCCCCGTCCACCTCGGATTCGACTCACAAAACCAGCAATCTTCCCAACGATTTTTTCCCCAAAAAGCTAACATTTATTAATTTATTCCTTTTTTATTATTTTGAAGAAATTCGGAATTTTATTTTTTTTTCGTTTTTTTTTGCCCCTCCGTTTCTTTTACTCCTTCCCTTTTTTTTTTTATAAAGAGTGGCAGACAACCGGATGTTGATCGGATCAGGGCGTCAAACAACTCGTCCGAAAAAAAATAAAAAATAAAAAATAAATAAATAAATTTATTAAAAAAAATAGAATAAAGGCGACAAATTTTTTTATTAAAATAGTGACGTGCTTTTGACGTGGTGGCGCTCGCTCTATATAAGCCCAAGGGGCTCCGTATTTGCACGGAGAGAGAAAGAGAGAGGAAGAGGGAGTTGTGATACGATACGGTAAGGATACGGTGCTTTGGCGTAACGTAAGCGGGGATGATGATAGCGTGTTTGGAGCAGGAGCGGCGGCAGCAGCGGCTGGCCCCTGGCGAGCCCGACGCCGAGCCGATCTGCGGCGGCGGCGGCGGAGAGGGCGACGTGGCGGCGCTCCTCCGCGCGCTGGAGCTGCAGGGGAGCGGCGCGGCGGCGGCGGCGGCGGCGGAGGAGGCGTGCGCCGCCGCGGCCGAGGACTTCGGCGGGATCGTGCGCGCGCGCCCCGCGGCCGTGCTCCGCCCCGCCGCCGCCGACGACGTGGCGCGCGCCGTGCGCGCCGCGGCGCGGAGCGGCGCGCTCGCGCTGACGGTGGCGGCGCGCGGGAACGGGCACTCGGTGGCGGGGCAGGCGATGGCCCCTGGGGGTCTCGTCCTGGACATGCGCGCGCTCGGCCCGCGCATGCACCTGGTCTCCTCCTGCGGCGGCGGTGCTGCTGGTGCGTACGCGGACGTGGGCGGGGGAGCGCTGTGGGGGGAGGTGCTGGCGTGGGGGGTGGCGAGCTGCGGGATGGCGCCGGCGTCGTGGACGGACTACCTGCGGCTGACGGTCGGGGGGACGCTGTCGAACGGCGGGATCAGCGGGCAGACCTTCCGGCACGGCCCCCAGATTTCCAACGTCGCCGAGCTCGAGATCGTCACCGCCGACGGCGACTCCCACGTCTGCTCCCCCTCCCTCCTCCCCGACCTCTTCTTCGCCGCCCTCGGCGGCCTCGGCCAGTTCGGCGTCATCACCCGCGCCCGCATCCCCCTCCTCCCCGCCCCCCGCATGGTATTCTTATAATTATAATATAAATATAAATATAAATATAAATATTATTTTTGAGCTTTTTAATTTCACGTGCCCTTTTCTATCCATCCATTCATTTATTCGTGGAAATGCTAAATAGTTTGTGTGGGTACGGGCGCAGGTGAGGTGGGTGAGGGTGGTGTACGCGGCGTTCGAGGAGTACGCGGGGGACGCGGAGCGGCTGGTGACGCGGCCCGAGTCCGGCCCGGACCGGTTCGACTACGTGGAGGGGTTCGCGTTCGTGAACGGGCCCGACCCGGTCAACGGCTGGCCCTCCGTGCCGATCCCGGCCGGGTCCCGCTTCGACCCGGACCGGATCCCCCCCGACTCGGGCCCGGTCCTCTACTGCCTCGAGCTCGCGCTCCACTACGACCACCGCGAGCGCGACAACGTCGACGAGGTAACAAACAATTCCCCCCCACCCCTCACCCCACCACTCCCACTCCCGGGGGCATTTTCGTCTTTTCGCCATCCCCACCGCTCGGTCGCGTACTTTGTTGGATGTCTGCGTCGTCGTGTATCCCCCGCTGGATTTTGTGACAGTGAACTTGTTCGCGCGCTACCCCGTCCGTGTTACCCCCCCAAAATTACCACGCTAACCTTGTGGTACAACCGTAATTACGGAGTTCCACGGTGGCATTTACGGCGGATAAGTCCCACGCATACCTTCCGATCTTGAGCGATTTCGCCCAAGAGAGAGAGAGTGTACTCTCCCTCCCCACTTTATCGACTGTGACGTAAATGCCCCTGACACGCACACACACACAAACACCCACCCGTGAATCGGATCCCCAAATTTGTCCACATATCCATTCCCCATTTACCCTTATTAACCCCCTATTTTTTTTTTTTTGGCCTTTTTCTTTTTTCGGCAGAGAATTGGGAACATGCTGGGCCCGCTCGGACACGTGCGGGGGCTCGAGTTCGCGGCGGACGTGTCCTACGTGGACTTTCTCTCACGTGTGAACTACGCCGAGGAGGAGGCCCGGGCGAACGGGACCTGGGCGGCCCCGCACCCGTGGCTCAACCTCCTCGTGGCCGCGCGCGACATTCCCGGGTTCGATCGCGAGGTGTTCAAGCGCGTGCTCAGGAAGGGCATCGGTGGGCCCATGCTCGTGTACCCGCTAGTGAAGAGCAAGTAAGTAATAAAATTTTAAAAAATAAAAATAAAAACAAAAAAAAAGTAATTCGGTCATTTTAATATTTTAATATTATGGGCCGGTTCATTTATGGCACGGGGGATTTTGTGCGGCTGTTGGGAGGGTAGGGACACAGGCGCCATTTCGGTAAATGGCAGGGGCATGTGCCCGTAATATTCCCCACCGCAGAGGCTCTTGCTTCTCTGCCTCTCCCACCAGGGAAACTTCGTCAGACCTGGTCCACCACGTCGCCAGCGAGGGCCATTTTGTGAACATCTAACGAACTCTGTGGTTCTGGGCTGACGTGGTGGACCAGGTCCTGCCGAATGCCCTATTCTTCGTACTTTTATTAAACCATTAATAAACCAAAAACGTATGACTTTGATACTACCTAGTTTTTTAGTTGCAACTAGCATCAGCAGTACAATATTTGAAAATTCCGGTTCTTTCGAGAGAGAAAAAATAATAATAATTTTTTAAAATAATTTATTAATTTTTTTAAGGTGGGACCCGCGGACGTCGGTGGCGCTACCGAACAGCGAGGTGTTCTACCTGGTGGCGCTGCTGCGGTTCACGCGGCCCTACCCGGAGGGCCCCACCGCGGAGGAGCTGGTGGCGCAGAACCGCGAGATCATCCGCATCTGCCGATCCAACGGCTACGATTTCAAGCTCTACCTCCCCCACTACGAGATCCAGTCCGAGTGGGCCCACCACTTCGGCGACGGATGGCCCAGATTCGTCGAGCGCAAGGCCCGCTACGATCCGATGGCCCTCCTCGCCCCGGGCCAGAAGATCTTCCCCCGGGCCCACACGCCGCCGCTGGGGAGCTGATCCCCCCGACGGATCAAGGCCGTTCGTTTTGATCGCGACGGTCGTGATGCGACGACGATGGGGGCCCCGCGATTAGGTAATGGTCGATGAGGATAATGTATATGGGGGGTGGGGTGGAGGTGAAAAGGCGATGAAAAAGCTTTCATGGTGGGTTGGGTGATGATGATTCTCCCTGCAACCTTTTTTTTTTTTTTCCTTTTTTTTTTTTTTTTCTTTGGCTAATTAATTCTATATGGCCCCAAGTGCCAGTTGTATTTCTTTTTCAAGTCCCTAACTTTTTTCTTTTTTTTTTCTTGTGCTTTTTATTTATACACCAACAAATGATTCGTCTTAGCCCTTTTCATGTGACGTCGGTTGTCTAAATTTTTTTTATTTTGGACTTCAAAAATTAAAATTTAAAATTTAAAATTTCCAAGGGCACAGCAGTAGGATCATCCTCGTGCTTAGCAATTCTTGCACATGAGGACGCACCAAATGTGGTCCCATATTTTGATATATCATTTCTTCTAATAACAATACTCAAATACGTACTCTTGTCTACAGCAGTACGAGACAGGGTCAAAATCAACTCGGATTTGGGTCAGGTTCTCATATTCTCGGCCCCAGCTCCACATGGGCTCGAGCCAATTCTACAAGTTAGATTGCGACCTCGAAATTGGTTGCGACCGTCGCTTATCTCCCTCGATAGAGCCCTTTTCATTGTGTAGTGTAGTTGCGAAAGCCTCCAATGATTTTGGCAGGTTGCAAACTAATCTCTTAGTTAACTTCAGGCCCCACTGGTTCGAGCGGTGGCGCCCGCGAGCGAGAGCCATTACAAATTCGACACGTCCGCGTTTCGTATATTTTGTGGAGGAAGGTAGTAGAACCCTGATTCCTGCTGGGGACAAAACCTATGTGGGATGCGTATAATTGGGATACATCGGTTTCCATCATGAGATTACAATCGCTACTGTTTTAAGATTCGTGTCGGGTACTATCTAATCAGAGAAATGGTTCCATCCCCAATAAGACATATTAATCTCATACTATTCTTATCTTCTTTGTACCATTCGAGAACACAAACAATATAGATCTTACGAATTGATTTTTCTGAATAGTTTTATAAGATCTTGTTTTTTTTCAATGCCGCTTGTAGATCTCTTCGATCAACTTGAGATTAGTTAAACATAGTGCGTAAACAGAAGTTCTAATCCCTGACCTGCTCTACTCAGTTGCTTGCTATTTTGTATTCTACTGTAAAGAATCTACTTTAATTTATTGTTATGGTGATAAGTGGACACACAATAGCTTGTGATATGTAGATGATGCTAATCTATTGCTTTTACTATATTATTAGAGTCTAATATCACGACACCGTTGTCACCATGCCAACTTTGTAAATTGTAAGTTATCTCTAAAATTAGGTAGTTGAGGGTGACTCTAAGATTATCTAATGACTTTTTTCTCCCCCTTTTCCACTAGAATATATAGCCCAAGTCATTGGTTAAAGTGATATCTTCAAATTGAGAATAAATTATAAGTAAAAATATATGGAGAACCCCCCCTCAGCTTTTTTAAGTTTTAAAATTAAGTAATTTTAGCAAAATAAGCTAGATACTTTATCGAATTGACCGACGATTCCATCAAATTTAATAGTTCAAATTGCTTACTAAATTAATTTACTATTAATAGCTAACAGAGTCATAAAATTTAGCCAAAAAAAAAACTCTAACTAAAATAACTATAAAAAAGAAAGAATATAAAAAAGAAAATTGAGGGGTTTATTTCAGAATGGCTATAGTTGAGGGGTCTCCATGTATGTTTACCAAAATTATATATATTTCTAGATAAGGCTCTCATTATAGCCGTTGAAGGTTAAAAATGTGGAGGCATATTTTAAATGGGTGGTTAAAACTTGAGGAATGGGTTAGGCTCTTTTGGGGGAGGAAAAGGGGTCCAGAACAATTTTAAGTAGATTGAATAAGGAAATTAAAATTGTTATATTTCATTTTGATGGAATTAGAGGGCCGTAGAAATTTACAGTTAAGGTATTCAGGAACCGAAATCCACACTCCAAAATTTCGAAAACGTAAGAAAAAATTTCAGAGAAAAAATAGAAAGAAGAGAAGGAAGAAATTCTTTTTTCTCGTACATACAAAATCCGAGAAAAATGGATCATATTTATTTATAGATTATAGAACTCCTTAAAATATTCTGATTCCCACATAGAGATTAGAATTAGAATATCTATTAAAATATTAGAAGAATGTTTCTTAACTAATAAGAAATATATAATTCATCGTTAATCTTAGCTTATTAAGATAAATACTAATCCACATCTTTTGTGGATCGGATTGAATTAATTAGAACCGGCTAATATGGACACACCACATGACAAAAACATTCAACTTTAATTACACTCAAGGCTTTAGAATACTCAATTAAGAATAAATTAACTATTCAAGTTTAGAGGGGTGTCAATCGAAAAAAAAGAAACTATACATTGGGGTCTCTAAACGTTTTTACTTAAACCGGATTATGAGGGTAATATTCCTACTTAATTAAGAATAAATTAACTATTGGATCACCTAAGCTAATCACTAATGAGAGTGCTTATGTGGTCCTAAACTCATTGGCTTATGCTTATATGCTAAATAAAGTAGCAAGGCATAAATTCTATAAATCAAAGTGGAAGCATGAGGAAACCAAAATCTTTAAGTCAAATTCTAAGATGCACTTATGCTGGCTAAAGGTCTTGATCAATTGATTGTGATGTCTACTAAAAAATATATAAAGAAAACATGCAATCAGTTTCCATTTAAGTTATATATTTGTCGTCTTTTGCGGATGCATGATAATAGAAATATATATAAGACCCTCGTTACTCTATTTATATATATATATATATAGAGTAGAGCTACTATACTTTCGAAAACATAAGTGGATTGGTGCTTCTAACTTTTTGGCCTTTGGATTAACCCCTTTGACCATTTTTAATCTTTGGATTAATATTGTTACCCTATAAAGACCACTCAACTCTAGGGGAGACCATCATCATCCCGACCATACAATATTTGATCCAAAGGCTAAAAAGTCGGAAGTAACAACTCACTTATGCTTTCGAAAGTATAGTAACTCTACAATATATATATATAGAGAGAGAGAGTTGAGCTAGAATACTATCGATAGCAAACAGGCACTTTTGCCACCTATTTATTTTTTATGATGGAGCTTCCAAATCGACGATCGGCACCGTTGAACATGATCTAGAGCATTTAAAGTATCGAGAAACCAAATTTCATACTTTTTCGACATCATTGGCCTAATGATCAAAGGGTTTCAAATTTTATAATTTTAATGGTCGATATGAGACTTTTTTTGTTTAACGATGTAAAGATATCCAAATCAATTGAATTTTTGTTAGAAATTTTTTTAAACTATTTAAAATAAGATCTATACTCTTGATCTTGATTACAAAATTCCTATCATCACTTTTTAAAGGATATTTATTTTCAACCATTCATTTTTGTGTCCACTTGATGGACAAGAAAACAATATCGAAAAGGCATGAAATTTAGTTTCTAGATACTTTAAATGCTCTAGATCATATTCAACGATACCGATCGTCGATTTGGAAGCTCCATCATCGAAAAAAATGGGTGGCAAAAGTGCTCGTTTGCTATCGATAGTATTCTAGCTCAACTCTCTCTCTCTCTCTCTCTCTCTCTCTCTCTCTCTCTCTCTCTCTCTCTCTCTCTCTCTCTATATATATATATATATATATATATATATATAATTGAGCTGGAATGCTATTAATAGTATTTGGGCTCTCTTTACTATCGAGTTTTTAAATGAAAACTTGTTCCATTTTACTATATATATATATATATATATATATATATATATATATATATATATAGTAAAATGAAATAAATTTCCATTTAAGTTATATATTTGTATTCTTTTATAAATGATAATAGAAATATACATCAAACCCTCATTACTCTCTCTATATATATATTTATTGAAATGGACTTTACCCTCTTGATTGTATCTTAATTATTTTGTGCGCAATGTTAAAATAATTTGATCGAAAAACGTTTTTCGTCCATAGTTTAAGTTTGTAATTGGGAGGAAATTAATAATCCTAGAAGTATGACGAAACTCGAACTTAAGACCTCATATTTTATTAACATGTTAAATTATACGAATCAACCGTTTTTCTCCAATAGCTTAGACTAATAGAGAACGATATTTTTAGTATTTATATTCAACACGTAATCCTAGATTAAAAAATATGTATATTTCACTCTCTTGAATAATACAATTTTCGCATCTAGGGGATTAATGCAAAGAAAATTTTGTCAAATGACTATTTAAATTCAATTTGAGTGCAATTACTATATTATTAGGAAGAATAAAGTACTTATATTTTTTTAGGACTACCGCTTGAGGTGTTGCCAATAGTGTCAAGTATTTGATACTATCAACTTTTTCACCATTAGATCTACTCTTTTAACTTTTTTATCCTTCGAATCATACTATTTCACCGGCCATCACTAAACCCTAAGAAGACCACTATTATTCTGACCACTATCAGTTTCCGTTTAAGTTATATATATATATATATATATATATATATATATATATATATTTATATATTTATATTTATATACACTTTGAAATATGAATATTATCAAGTGTGAAACATTAGTGCTTAAATTTGCTGTTTTGCCTAATTTTAATCATCATTTATCATGGCCATAAAAAACGAGAATGGCATGAAAATAACTACAATTCAAAATGCTTTAGTCAATCACAATTTCTATACGCGGAATCAATGAAGTTGGAAAGCTTAAACATAAGAAATAATTTGTGGCTACAACAGCATATATACTAAACAAAACTAATTAAATTACCATTAATATCTAACATGAAAAATATATTTATGAATAATTAATTGATAATATAATCCGTGCATTAAGAATTATTGCCAGAATTATTTAAAATGACTTTTGAGTTATATGATCTTACAAAGTTACGGAAGTTCCAGTTTAGCTTAGAACCCACATGAGCATATAATATTGTAGCAAATCTATCAAAAATTATGTATGTAACCCAAAAATTTAAGATATAGATTCGATCCAAGCAAATAATCAGTAAGGAAGTGTTTGGTTTTCCAGAAATTGATATCCCCAAAGCTAGTTTTCTAATGGAAAAAGTATTTTTCGTCCCTTAATATATTTCTCAAAAAAGTTTTTTTCTGAAAAATATCTTTTCAGATTTTATGAAAAAGCCTGAAAACGAAAAATTTGGAAAATAATATTTTTCATAAAAAAAATTTCCAAAAATTATTTTTTATGCGTTTCCAAGGAACAACTAAATTTTTATGATTTTTTATTGACATTTAATCCATAAATTATACATTTTTTTTTTAGAGAAATGTAGCACGCTACCCGCTTCGTTTATTTCTTATAGAAAAATATTTAGCTAGAAATGTGAATCAACTAGGATTCGAACTCGAGACCTCGGATACCAACCATCAAACTCTTTGCCACTTGTGCTAGGGACGATCGGTATCCATGAATTATACATCAAGAGATATATAAATTAAAGTTTACAATATAGTTAGAGAACTACTACTATATAACTATGTATCAGGGACATTTTTATAAATCTCACGTATCCGTATAGAACTCGTGTCCGCTTTCAATGCAGTCCATAACCCATCCTATTAAAAATGTATATTTTTTATTTTATTTTTTTTATGCATATATAATGTAAGATAATAAATTGTGGCGTTTTGATAAATATATATAATTTTTTTTTAGACAATATAAATCAATTATATATAATGAAGAATTTCTTTTCTAAAAAAGTATGTAAACTACCGACCGTCCCTAGCGCAAGTGGCAAAGGGCTTGGTGGTTGGTATCCGAGGTTCCGAGTTCGAATCCTAATTGATTCACATTTCCAGCTAATTAAGTTTATTTCTAAAAGAAATAAACGAAGCGGGTAGCGTACTACCTTTCTCTCAAAAAAAAAAACATGTAAACTATCAATTAGATTTTTATTATCTTTCATACGTACGAGAAATATAACGATATTTTAACAAAATTAATATTTTATATATAATAAATATATATTATTATATTAATAATATTATAGTTTATTAATAATGCCTTTGTCTTAATTTTTTTTAAAGATGTTAAATCGCCATGTCAGAATCGTGCAGTGTCTCGTGTAAATGAAATTCGTATTTCGTGTTTGTATATGTGACTCCGAGATATATAATAAACAAGGGAGGAAACTCATCAAGAGGCTTACTTGATTGTGCTATAAATGAGTAGAAGATCATTAGTACAAGATTACGCACGTGCGAGAGCATGCACGTACAAGAAGCGTGCCAAAGCATGCATGTACTCCATTAGCGAAGGCATATGTTATTTTCCACTTTTTGTGGTACCAAACTCACCTGACCATCTCTCCTTTTTAATGCGCAAAGGCGCCATTGTCAATAAAGTAAGATTCTAAGCTAATTAAACCCCCATAACCTTCAACAACCTAAGATCCGTGGAAAAAAAAAAAGATGAAAAAAAAAGAAAGAAAAGAAAATTCTCACCACCTTAACTCCTTCAAATATTACTTCTTATTTAAAGCATTTCTATATACACTTTGTTCCTACACTTTGTCTAGTCAAAAAGTTTACAATTGAAAAATACTGTATAAATATGATATCTATGCATCTAAAGAGTTTAAATACTCCTTTTTGGTTTTTTTGGTTTTAACAAAAAAAAAGGTTAAATTGTTGAATGAATGGAGTGTAAGATTTACATCTTATTTATGAATGTAGAGGTAGCATTAATTGTTCTTTAAAATTACATTGAACATGAGATAGATTTTAATTTGTTTGGTCTTTTTATCTACCACAAATAATCATATATTATAGGTCAATTTGCATAAAAAATTTACTGATTTTGAGATTTTGCAAAAGTATGCCGTCTTTTTGGATTTTGCAAATTCGGTCCAAATTTTTCGCAACTGGACGAAATTCCCCCGTCTCCGTCCGCCTCACAAGTATTCCCTCAAATACGTCTAATATACTGTATGACCCCTGCAGTAGGCATTAAATGCTCGCTCCGCCGGGTTACGCTACTCGATTTTTTGGAATTCGAACCAAATCGCTCCACGCTATTCGCCAGGCTCGCTGTTTGCTATTTGTATTTTTCAAAACAAATATTTTCAAGCTACATTAAGAAGAAAACGCGGGTAACATGCGGGACAATGGGTGTAACGCCATGGCAAACGGTGCAATAAAATTTTAAATAGTGCACCACTTATATTACTCATCTTATAAGTATGGTAGAGTATTATGTAAGTACGGTGTTACTTAAAAAATGTGGCGTGGACATATCTAATATCTATATAATATATGCAAGGAGAAGTCCAAGTTTTTATTTTCGCCGAGTGATAAATCGAATTGTTGACACATTTAAGAAAATTAATATTATTTATAATTTTAAAAATAAACTATTATCTAGCGATAAAAATAAAAGAGAAATTTTGTATGCTTTCAGTATACTTATTTATAGCTATATCTAATAAATAATCTAATCTAATCTTACTTAAAATAATTTATCTCTAGAAATCCTTAGATTCTAAAAAAAATTTATACATCTTTATAAACTAGATGACACTTCTTAAAGTTAATTTATCATTTTTTTTTAAAAAAAATTAAAATATCTATGTGCAACGCATGAGTTTACAACTAGCATATCAAAAAAGATGAGAAGATTTATAATGCAATATTTATACATATGTTATTGTATAAATACTATGCTAAATCGTACTACTTTTGGTCCTCAAACTTTGAGGTGTGTGATATTTTGGTCTCAAAATTTAATTTGGTGTAATTTCTAATTTAAACTATTTTAGTTGCTGCAATCAAGATACGTAATCTAATTTAGTTGATTAAATAGCAATGCGTCGCTAATGTAGTACTATGCTACTATATATGTGGTAATATTATAATCGATATCATGGTAATTATTAAGATGTCACATTACTAATATATTAGTGAAACATTAGTACCTAGTTAACTAAATTAAACTATAAAATTTAATTATAATAATTTATAAAATTTAAAATAAAAATTATATAAAATTAAGGTTTCAAAAATAAAATATCACGGATATTAAAATTTGAGAACCAAAAGTACAATTTATCCTAAATATTATTCTATTGCATAAAGAAGAGAATGGAGAAGGGGGAGGGATTGGTCAAACTGGTCAAAGAACATTGTCAACCCACTGACCCAAAAATGTTACCTTTTCTCTTCATGAAAAGAGGGAGACTCTTTTTTATGGCAGGTGATAGAGAATCTGATTCCCATGGCCATGCAAATCTACTTGGATTTGGAGCCCTCTCTCTCTCTCTCTCTCTCTCTCTCTCTCTCTCTCTCTCTCTCTCTCTCTCTCTCTCTCTCTCTCTCTCTCTCTCTCTCTCTCTCTCTCTCTCTCTCTCTCTCTCTCTCTCTCTCTCTCTCTCTCTCTCTCTCTCTCTCTCCTCTCTTTTTGGTGGTCATTCATATATATATATGCACTCACAGAAACAGCCATATATAGAGGGTGAAGAGAAAAAAAGAAAAGAAAAAGAAAAAGAAAGCTCCTTTATCAAAAGAAGGGAACATATTGCTGTAAAGGATGAGACCTCCAAGAGATTCTCAGTCTCTCAGCAATTCCCATGCAATTATAGCTCCATGATTTCACTTCCCAACATCATTCTATTATTCTAATTAATGTACTTTATAAAGCTTAAAAAGTTTAACTTAAGTGCTAGACCTAGGTTGTATTAGCAAGGTTTTAGTAATGGTATATCTATATTTTGAGATTTACCTCTCAAAGCTCAGTTGATGAGTCACATTCACGACGATGAAAATATGTAAATTTTAATTATATATATATATATGAATTATAGTATAATTTGAAATAAACATTTGAATATTAAAAGTTTTGATTAATTACTCGAGCTAATTTTGTGCTATTTTTGAAATGAGCACTTGCGCGCATTTCAAATATTTTGATCTTACTATCTACCTTTAATTATATCTGTATTATTTTGTAATTATACTAACAAAATATATTCTAATTAAAAAAAATTAAAAAAAATTCTAGAGTAAGTAGTAAAATCAAAACTTTCAAAATTTAGTTATTTTTTCCAAAACAAAGTATCATAAGGTTATGCAATAAAATTAAAATTTTAGTTTTTTAAATTAATATCTTTTTGCCAGTTTTAAAAGTGATTATTCTGACTCAGTTATATATTCTTCATGTGTGTGGCATAGCTTCTAGGGTGACCATAACCTATATAGTATTTTTAATTAGGTATTGTAGATTATATATGTACCTGGAATTAACTCAAAAGTATAGCTCTTGAGGCTGCAAAAGAGAATTCCATTCTCCCTTCCCATGCAATTGCATGCATAGTGCGTGCATGCATGCATGCATGCAAAAGCTACAAGAAGCAGCAAACACGAGGAAAATAAATCTAGGGTTTTGTGCACTAACCACTGTAGACTATATATATACACACAAGATCTCTTTCTTTCTTGGAGTGTTTTACCCCATGGGATATTCTCACTTGTCCCAAAGTAGATGATGCATGGTTGGTTTTAAGAACTTTTAAAAGGAGGCGCATCTTTAATTTGTGCTTTTTTGGACTTCACCTCCCCACCAAGCACTCAACATGGTGGGGTTAAAATAATACTAGGGAATGGTTTAACCACCATTCTAGCGCAAGTAGCAAAAAACTTAATAATTGGTAACAGAGATTTTAAGCTCGAAATATAGTTGTTTTATATTTTCAAATAAACTTATTCCCAGAAAAAGAGAACTTACATGAACTATGGACCATCTTGAATCTGTTGTCCGACCTTTCAATTTGTCTGATTTGAATCAGTTAACAATATTTTGATCTCAAAATTTAAGCTTTTTTTTTATTTTAATAAATTTATAAGTTGCGAGAATTGTATAAAATATACTAAATAAATCTATAAGGATAAACGATACAACCAAATTTAAACTAATTTCTAATTTTAATAAATTTATAGTTGCGAGAATTGAATGAAACAGGTTAACTAGACTAGTAAAGATAAACGACGCAATCAAATTTTAAAGTCAAAGTGCCGTCAACTGACTCAAATTAAACAAATTGAAAAATGTTAGATGATAAAATCTAAATTTTAAAAGATTGGATGGTCGATTCAACCTCCCTCCCCCCTCAACAACAAAAAAGAAAAAAAAAGAAAAAAAAAAAAGAGCATGGGGAATGGTTTTGCCATGGTTGGATGCGTAGTAGCTAGGGATGAGGGAGAATCTGTGTGATGTACAAGGGAGCTTTAATTTGTTCCTGCCTCAACTTTAGGTTACTAAAAGTACAAATGGCCCACTCAAAGCGTATCTATATATATGCTCTACGGATGAGTTGGTATTTTAAAATTACTTTTACAGAACACGAAGAGTCAGTATTTTAAAAGCACTTTTACAAAACACTCTCTTTTATGAGTTATATATATTAATTAAGGTGTTAACGTGCATGGCGTACGTGGATACATGATTTGCATTTGTTTACACAAGCAGTCCAAAAAATTATTATGGATTTATTATACCTACTCATCAACAATGCATGAGGAGATCCGAATCCAAATAATTTCTCGTACTCAAGGGCCAACTACTATTAATGTACGTTTGTTACATGTGCGTGTCTATTAGATCGAATGTCAAATTAAGTATTCAATGCAAACATGCATGTGCTGTGATTTATTGTGATTATAATTTAGGAGTTTATTTTAATCTCTGGATCTTGACATCAATATTTTGTTAGGTCATCGTTTTAAATGCAAGTTAAATTATATTATTCCAGAAAAGTGACTTAAAGGCCAGAGATTGTATATTTTTGCAGAAATTTTATCTTATTTCTTATCTACTAATTATAAGACACATTCATTTATCGAAAGTGTGTTTAGGGTTTAGGATTCTGCAACTAGCTACTGTGGTAGCTCTTTCAGTAAAAAGAAATAACAACACAAGATAGGAAAAAAGAAAACCTTACACTCAATAATACTTTTTTCCAAAAGAACATCATTGAATTTTTTTTAAAATTTAAGGTGTTTGGATCACTTCAAGTTACTCGGAATTTTATAAAAGTTTACCTCATTTTTAGAGAGAGAGAGAGAGAGAAAGAGCTAGTTACAGAGAGGAAGATGAATGGCTGAGATGTTTTACTCTCATTTTACTCCAAAATTCCATTGGTTTGAGCTTTAAAAAAAAAAAAAAAAATACAGCACTAGTTAATGCTGTGTTGCTGCCACAATCAATGGGCTCGGACCAGCCCAAGTCTAGTCAGTCCAGTAATTTAGGTCCAGGACAAGAATGGGCCTGCAGTACTACACGGGTTGTTGGATCGCGGTCGAACCCGACCCATTTAGTTTTTCTTTTTTCTTTTTACCTATATAGTCACAAATAGTATTAAGGTTAAAAATGAAAAGTCACAGTAGGAACTATCGGGCTAGTCGGCTTTGTAGGTTTGATTAGCCCAGTGATTGTTATCTGAATTGCTTTCCTAAGAATTAGGATTTTGATTCCTACACAATCAAGTGGGTTTTTTTTTGCTGATCTAAATAGTCTAATATTCAAATAAGAATGCAAATGGATCTAGGTTGGTGGAGCTCCCGACCCGATCCATCCTGAATGGGACTATAAGTAGAAAAAAAAAATATAGAAAAATATAATCCGTCCCGAATATGTTCCAATCCGCCAAATTAATAGAGCTGAAGGCAGGGGATCCCTTTCTTCCTTCGATCCGTCCCGATCTGCTAAAAATTCGCCAAAAATTTTCTCCCGCTCCTATTCGCCCTAATGGAGCGGTAAATGAGCGCCAAAAAAAGAAATAAAATTAACCCGTTCCGTATCCGTCCCGATCCGATAAGAAATAGAGCAAGAGATGAGGGACCCCTCTTGTCGCCGAATCCGCCCCGTTTGCATCCCTATAGCCAATCATATAGATTAAACATGAACCGAAGACCCCCTTAACTATAGGTAATTTTTGAAATGAACCCCTCAGTTTTAACTATTTTTGATTGAGACCTTTATAACTTATGGTTTATCTAAACAAAAAAAATAAAAAAAAATAATAAAATTCTATCAAATTTATACATATTTTTTTTATTGATTTTAATTATCTTAATTATTATTTTGCAAATTAAATAGGAACAAGTAAGGGCTAATAGCCAATAAAGTAGTCAAAAACACTTTCTGCTAAAATAGTTGAGTAACCTAAGTTATGAAAACAGGGAAAATTAAGAGGGTATGAATAGAAAGATTAAAGTTGAGGGAGCCATTTCAAAATGGCCTGCAGCTAGGGAAATTTTTTTCTCTCACAATTATAACACATACGATTTACAATACCCTATCAAATATCTTCATATTGCGTACAAATATAAGAAAATTTTCTTTTGAAAAGATATAACATTTGAATGTGTAATTAGGCTAGGGTTACTGTACTCTTATGAGTATAGATCATTTTATACTTATAAATTTTCGGCCGTTGGATGAAGAGATGTGCGGATAGGATGATAGTGGTCCCCCGGGGTTGAGTAGATGGTTGATTGAATAGTATGATCTAACATGAAAATGGTTAAAGGGATAGATCTAACGGCTGAAAATTTATAAGTACAAAGAGACCTATACTCATAAGAGTATAGTAGCAGGACTCGTGTAATTATCATATTGTTTTTAATTGGACTCTTCTCCATCTACTTGGCACAATTGTTTGATTTGAAGTATAACTTATATGTTATAATTGTTACATAGTGGACTTTTCCTGTCAATCCAGCACGCTGTTCATGATGACTCAAAATTGGCTTGAACTCGGCTGGCTCATTTAACAATTACGAGCTCACTTTTTCAGTTTGAAAAATAAATAATTCGAACACGAGTAGACCCCAATTTGTTCGTGTTTGACTTGATATAGCTCGAAAATAAATAAATAATATACATATGTTTTAAATTTTAATATTAATTAGTAATACCAAGAGCAAAGCAAGTATCAATAATAACTAATTAATAATACTACTAATTATAGTAAATATGAATATTTTATTCAATTTTAATTCAAAGCTGACTCGAATTAATTTCAAACTCGAAAATAAGTTAGACTATTCAAGCTTATTTGAATTTCGGGCCGAACAAAAGTGGTTTGAATTACGTTCGAGCCGATCTCGAGCCGGCCTCAGTTCGCTCGTGTTCGGCTTGTTGGACTTCTAGGCAGCCCGGTGGTGAACAAGTAGGCCCCCTAGTGCACGAATCCGACCAGTGCACCGGGTTCACACAACAAGTTTATGCGGGCTGTAACCATGGGCTTTTTGTGGGCTGAATAAAACCCTAATCATATTGGGCCTCTTTTCTCTCTCTTCTTGGTTCCCTTTCACTTCCCTTTTCTCTCTCTTCTTTGTTCCCTTTCACTTCTCCTCCCACATCTCTCTAAACAAAAGCGGTTCGAATTACGTTCGAGCCGATCTTGAGCCGGCCTCAGTTCGCTCGTGTTCGGCTCGTTGACAGCCCTGAGGTGAACAAGTAGGCCCCGTGGTGCACGAATCCGACCAGTGCACCGGGTTCATACAACAGTTTTATGCAGACTACATCCATGGGCTTTTTGTGGGCCGAATTAAAACCCTAATCATATTGGGCCTCTTTTTCTCTCTCTTCTTGGTTCCCTTTCACTTCTCTTTTCTCTCTCTTCTTTGTTCCCTTTCACTTCCCTCCACATCTCCCTAAACAAAAGCGGTTCGAATCACGTTCGAGCCGATCACGAGCCGGCCTCAGCTCGCTCGTGTTCGGCTCGTCAACAGCCCTGCGGTGAACAAGTAGGCCCCGTGGTGCAAGAATCCGACCGGTGCACCAGGTTCACACAACAGTTTTATGTGGATTATAACCATGGGCTTTTTGTGGGCCGCATTAAAACCCTAATCGTACTGGGCCTCTTTTCTCTCTCTCTCTTCTTCGTTTCCTTTCGCTTCTCCTTCCACTTCTCCCTCAAATCTCTCCTCTTCGCCACGCTCTTGTTTTCCGATGGAATCCGAATCGCCCACTTCGGATCGAAAAGGTGAAATATTTGTTCGAATTAGAAATTTCTAAAACCTAAAAGAAGAATCATAAACAATTCCTTTTGTTGTTTTTTTTTTTAAATTTTGCCCTAATTTTTGTGCGTGTAGTTGTGATTCACCTTCGCCCCACCGGCGACGTCCCCATCCTCAAGCAAGCCAAATTCAAGGTACTAATCGTATCTTTCCCCTCTACAAATTACCTTCGATTTTGTGTTTTAATTAATTTTGAAGTAAATAGTCGCATATTTTATCTTCATTTTCCCAAACGAGTTCGATAATTTCGGTTTAAATTTGATGGCATCGAGTCGCTCGAATTAAATCTAGTTATTAAATTCTTTTTTCTTTTTGAGTTATGATCTAAAGAAAGTAGATTTTGAAGAATGCATGTGGAGGTGAAATTTTGCTTAAAAAAAAAAGTTGAAAATGAATGTGGAATCATCAATGTGATATATATTGTAGCCTCTAATAGAGAGTTTATGGATGCATGGAGCATTTTCTGGGATTCGAAGAATTAGACCTTGTTTGGGATTGGGATTGCGTTTCCAAAATGCTCCTGCTTTTGTGCTTTAGGCCTAGTTCGTTATTGCGTTTCCAAAAGCACGTGATTTTATTCTTTGGAAGGTCCAAATTATCCTACAGCACTTCGAATCCTTCCCCTTACAGTGGTATAAAATTTTGGTAGCAACTGCCGCCACAAAAGTGTGTAACTACTGTTCGGCGGCGTCGCCACTGTAATTTTACGGCATTGGAGGAGGAAAAACTGGAAGCGGTTTTGAGTTTCTTGGGTCTTCCAAAGCGTGAAGCAAATGCATTTTAGCCACGGCAATACCAAACTAGGCCTTAGCGGGTGTCGAGTGCTGGTCTTTAAGCAGGATTGTAGGGTTTGCGACAAACTGTCAAAAGTTGGTCTAGCAATGCTTGCATTCTTTTGAGGAATTATTTTGTCCTCAGAATGTATCTTTGTCTGAAATCTAATTTTTGCTTATATAAAATGTAGTAGTCTCAAGTTCTGCACACACACACACACACACACAAAATCTCAACTAGAAAGTGTATAATTGCTTCAAATGGAGTGCTGAACCAGAAGATCACTGAAAGGCGGTCAAAATTCAGATTTGGGCCAAAAAAATCGAGTGTCGAAACTTGCAACATTAATTTGCAGTTTGCACGTGACATTATCAGATTTGGGCCAAAAAAAATCGAGTGTCGAAACTTGCAACATTAATTTATAGTTTGCACGTGACATTAATCATGGGGAAATATACTAGCGTCTTAGTTTCAACTTCTACCACTAGCGAAAAGAAATTTCATTAAGGGTGATCATATCAATGGTGAAAAGTGGTTGAGAATTAAACGACAAATTGTGAGTTCGGAAGGGTGTTATGGATGATCATTATTTTCATCCGTCTCGAGAAAATGAAAGCAGTATAGCCCTGTTGTAATCTCTCCTTCAATGTAACCATGTACTACTTAAGTTCATTTTGCCAAAGGTCCAAAATGTTATACATATGTAGAGAACTACTTCCTATTTGAATTGTTTGAATTTATGGATGTTGAGAGGTCTATCTCATAGTCGAGGCCTTCGAGATGGCACTTTTTGGAGATGAGCCAACTTTTGAAGATTGAAATGTAAACCGATACTCTGAAGGAGCTGAATTGAGCCACATGAATTCTTAGTATACCTTAAGATAGAAAAATGATTACCAAGGATTATAATTTCTCTGCTAGCGATTGATCGTCTCCATGAATTTCTGATAAATCATTTATTTAGTTTTGTCCTTGAAGCATATATTGTGGTTTTTTGTTGGTGGTACTTTCATTACAATTTAGGGGTGTTCAAGCGGACCTGATTAAAGTTGGTCTAGTAATTACAACCCAGAGCTCTGTTATTCATTAGCTCTAACTTACTGTTTAACTTTTCTCTCAAAAATGTGTAATATCTGGTCATTCCCTGCTCTTTCTTCTTTTCCTTTTTGCCTCCGTTTTGTTTACGTTTTAGTTCGTTGTCACTTGCCTTGCCCACAACGCTAAGTAGTAAGTGTTAAATAATACGAAACAACCGTTATTCTCTAAAAGCTTAAGTTGTTAGAGAACGGTGTTTAAATATTTTTATATTTAACACTCCCCCTCACGTCTGGGCTCGAGACTTTTTATAGGCCCATAACGTGGACTTAAATTGAATGTGAGAAAATTAATAATGGTAGGAGCCTGGCGTGACTCGAACTCAGAACCTCTTGCTCTGATATCATGTTAAATAATACGAAACAACCGTTAAAAGCTTAAGCTGTTAGAGAACGGTGTTTAAATATTTTTATATTTAACAATAAGGCCTAGTCTGTTATGTTGTGGCTAAAAGCATCATTTTTTAAAGTCCCAAAATTTCTAGAAGCGCATTCAATATTTCCTACTTTTTACTATATAATTGCGGTTGCAACCGCCACCGGAGAAGCATATAGCTACATCTCCGGTGGCGGTTGCAACCGCAATTTTAAAGCATTGAAGAAGGGAAGACTGTTAGCGCTTTTGGATTTTTTTTGTTCTTCCATAGTATAAAAATAATGCTTGTAGCCATCACTTTACTATATTAGGCCTAAGAGCTAGAGAGCCGCTTTTTTTTTTTGGGCTGGGGCTGGTTGGGGGGTGGTGGTGCGAGTATACATTATGACTATGGAATTTACCTTGTTTTGTTGGGGGGACTGGGGGTCTGCTATTGGGGGCCTATACATGATGACTATGGAATTTACCTAGGCGGCCACGCCGCTGGGTGCGGGGTGGGTTGTTGGGGTCCTATACATGATGACTTTGGAATTTACCTAGGTGGCAACCTTGATCGCTTTGCCCAGCCTATTTGAGTGTTGCATGCAAGATATCCACAAGGTGGAGCTGATCACATCTGTCCATAAACATTAGGCAGATGGATTTGATAAATCCAGTCACTTTGGTTTAACTTCTGTGAGGAATTTCACAAGGCCAATCTGTGTAGACAATGCTGCTTTCACATTTAAAGGAAAAGCCATTTCTCAAGCCAGAGGTTATTTATCAAAATGATTTTACTATTTTTTCTTTCAGGTTGCTGGAACTGACAAGTTTTTAAAGGTCATTGAGTTTCTTCGTCGCCAGCTTCGTCGGGATACTTTGGTATAAAACTTTATTCATAAAATCACTGAGGTTATTCGTTGTACTTTTAAATGCTTAGCTACTAATGCTCTTTTTGTGCCCTTTGACAGTTTGTGTATATCAATAGTGCTTTTTCCCCAAATCCAGACGAATTGGTGATCGATCTTTACGATGTAAGCTTTCTTGTTGCTGGTGTATGCAAATTTTGTATACCCCTACATACAGGCTTTTGCTCAAACACGCATACACAAAAATATCGAATACATTAAATATTTTTCATTCTTAGTGAGCAACTAATTTGTTGATCATAGTTAGTTTGTATGTACTCACATAAAACATCCAATTTGATGATCAACCAGGTTTAGATGAAAACTTATGCTTCGTCGAAACATTGTCAAAGAACTTCGAATTTCACTTATGTCCATTTAACATTCTTTTGATCATGATAAATGATGCAGATAAGCTATTTGGATTGTGATTATGTAGTTTGCCTCTTAGGTTTGACCGAGTTACTTTGTGTTTTTGAACTATTTAGCCAATTTTAATCATGAAGAATTAGGTGGATTGTTCTTTTCCCATGCATTACTTGGTAACATAATAGAAAGTCAGAATTAAACACATTACAGAAAAAAAAGAAAGAATGTGTGATGGTTATTATTGAGAAATGAGCCCATTGATGTTAGTCTGGGCCTTTTGGCCAAAAAAAACTATTTGGAATTCTTCTGAAGTATTGATTACCCAAACTCCTCTTAACCACAATTGAGATTGGCGTATTGATCAACCAAACCTCTTGTAACCACAATTTAGATTGGCGTATTGATCAACCAAACCCTTCGGGACAACAATTGAGATTGGCAATTTCGAAACCTTTTGATCTTTAGATACAAGTGCTTTAAAACTTAAATATTCGGTTCATTTACTTTTTTACATCTTCAAGATCAAGTAGACGGCATTATTCTACAACGTGTCTCAAAGATCAATTTTATGCAGGATGTGTTAGCGTCCTACTTCTACTCTTACTCTCTGTGGCGCGCACACTCCATACAACCACTTCCTTGCAATTGTTCTTTTTTCTCCTATTTATTTTTTGTGACCTGTGCTTTTAAAATATACCACCATCCACCGTGAACTTTAGTCTTTGTGAGCTTATAGCAAAACAAATCCATATGCTGTTAGATGTTCTGGGTCATTTATTTTTCAGTGTTCTGCAGTTCTTCCAGTGAAAGTGAAATTAACGGCCAGTTTAAAATTCTAGTATATTAAATAGCACATAACCTATTACCATTTTGAAAAATAATTCTTGAACTGAGAATATTCTTTCTAGGTCGGCAAAAAGACAATTAATGTTATTCTATTGAAAATGACAGAATTTTGGGTTTGACGGGAAGCTGGTGGTTAATTACGCTTCCTCCATGGCATGGGGCTGAGAAAAGATTTGAGGCTGAATAAACATCTATGCATTTTCTTCCACGACTCGTTACTGTACAGTTCTTTACTTTCTTAATTAGTGAAATTCTACTTTTTTTTTTTCTCTCCTTTTTTCCTTTCCATTAACGAATCTGATTGTTTGAGCTGCTCTGCTGCTACCTATCAAATATAGGTCATAGACCTGCTATCCATCATACTTATTTCAACGAAGGTTAATTATGTTGTTTTTACTTGTGTACAAGAAGCTTTTAAATGCCAAATATATTTATGGTTCAGTTTGTTCTTCAAAGCTGTTTGCTGTGTTTACTGATTTATTTATGATGCCTATTTGTCAGATCCACTAATTAGAGCTGCATCTTCAGCGATGGTATTATCTTGAAATGTTATTGTAATTATTGTGGTCTGAAAGTTTGTTGTGGTTAAAACGTCTCGTCTTCATTTCCATTTATGGTTGGATATGTTCTGATTTGTCCTTTTGCACAGATGCCTGAGGAACTTATTCAATTCAACATCACCTATTGTAATTACACACGGTAGATTACATTGACTGTAGTTGGGCTCAAAGTCCTGGTGATTTGCCACTTTCTAATTCACCAACAATTTATTGTTCTGTGAAACTTGCAGGGAACAAATGGTAGAAAACTGTGGTGTAGCAGTGTACATTTCACATTTATGGAACGTGATGAAATAATAATTTATGAGCTCTCCTAGGAATGGACAAAAATGTATGTGCAGTTGAGTTACTATGTTGGATTAGCCAACTAATCAATAGATGGTACATCTTAGTTTCAGGATCACTCATGTCCATTTCTCACATCCTGGGTAATTACTATATGTTTTGCCATGTGGTTGGTTATTTGCTTTGGCAAGTAGTTTCTTATTTAATGTGTTTGAGTGCTGTACACAATTAAGTATGTTTTCAACATCATATAGTCTGAATTATTATTAATTAAGCCACTATTGCTGGACTCTGTTCATAGTTGATCTTCGTCGGCGTGATGTCATGCTAGAATCATGTACTAAAGTGTCTTCTGTTTATCCTAAAAAATTACTATAACTGTACACTTGTTATAGAATGTACATCTTATACTATATAAAACCCTTACTGGGTTTCTTTCTAGTATGTAAACAAAAGAAGTTGTAAACAAAAGAAGTTGATCTTTGTCGGCATGACGGTCAATCAACTTTGCTCTTTTTGCGCATCACAGTTAGAGAGTTGCGATCATCTCTTTAGCACCTGCGTCTTCATCAGATACCTCCTACTCTGCTCAGAGGGACTGGAACTATATCTTCAGGACCTGGTTGATTCCAGACATCTTTGGCAAATTATCAGTGAAACCACAAACTCCACACTGCGTGCCAAGAGTCTAAACACCCTATCAGCAATCTGGTGGGTCGTTTGGACAGAACGAAATAATTCAATTTTCAACGAAAAATCCACGGATGCTACAAGGGCGTTGACCAGGGCACAACTTTTATCAAAAGCTTGGTCTGACTTACTATGAGCGGCAACCATCCTCACCCCTGCTTCACCCATGTTACACCCGCATACCCACGCTTCGCCCACACTCTTCTAACTATTTCTGTTTTCCTGCTACTCTCACTACTTACTTTCGTTTTTTTACTTTTGTTTCTTTTATCTTCGGAGGCCTTAGCTGCTTCCATTATATTCGCCTAGTTCATATCTAATGAATGAAGCAGGTAGCTCGCTACCTTTTTCTCAAAAAAAAAAAAAAAGATAAGACAAGTGAGAAAGAGCTTTTAAGAGACTAGATGTAAAATTTAAATCTAGATAATAAGTATACAGGTAGCATTAATTGCTTATCATAAACACAAAAAATAAAATAGGGTTGGATCATTTTGTAGGGTTTCCTATTTTCCATCTAAATTTAGTCAAACATTTTATAGCTTTTAATCAAAATTAATTTTTTAAACTAAAATTAATTTTATAGTAGTCACTTTTTCAGAATTTAGGCGAAAGAGGTCCTAAGTGTTTTGTCTTTTCCTTACCTTGCACTTTTTTTTAATCACTACTTAGACTTTAATCAGAAAAGTTGTTAGTTTACCATACAAAAGCTTTAGCCCAACCACTCAGAAAAAAAAATGATTTTAGAAATAACCATTTTATGAACCATAAAATAATAAACACTAGTGAAGGCACTCGCGTGTTGCAGCGGATCGATTTCGCAGAAATAAATAAATAAATAAATTTAAAGAAAGAAGTAACAAAAAAAAAGAGTCAAAAAATAAAAAGAATAAAAATAAAAGAAACTGAAGAAGAAGAAGAAGAAGTAACTATTGCTGTAAAAGCATAAGAATAAAAGTATTAGAAGGGTAAAAAAGGAATAAAGGCAAAACCATAAGAATAACAAATTATATTTATAGCAGCAGAACTAAATTATCATATGTCTCATAGGTCGATCAGTTTCATTCAATTAGTAATTTCGTTCGAATAAAGAACTTATTAAACTATCTAATAAGTTTTAGAATGCCTACTTGTTAAAATTAATAGTCGACCAATCACATTTTGGATATTCCAGAAGATTTTAAATATAAAGTTGATCGCTCATCAGACTATAAATATGGCATTGAAGTTTGATATTAAAATCAAAGTAAAAACGTATAGAACTTTCGTGAACTATGAGCCATTTTGAATTAGCTATCCAACCCTTCAAAATTTTGTTTTTACTATCCAACATTTCAATATGTTAGATTTGAGTCAGTCAATAGTACTTTGATTTTAAAATTTAAATGTGTCGCTTTAGCTTTACAGATTTAGTTAGTATACTTAATGCAATTCTCGCAACTAAATTTATTAAAATAAATAATTAACTTAAACTCCATCAATCTCTCTTTTATTTTTTTTATTGTACATTCTACATCTAAGTGATTAATATTATCAAACTTTATATGTAACACATGTAAGTGAACTATTCAAAAGTTATGTGTAAAAAATATATATATTTTAAACTCTTGTAATGAGAGAGAGAAAAAAAAAAGAGTTCAGTCCTCCCTCTCTGTCCAAATAAGTAGAAAGAGCTAGAGAGAGCGAAATTAAGATGAAAAATGAAAACAAAAAAGTAATGGGCTGGGCATGGGCTGGGCCCCACCCCCGCCCCCGCCCCCGCGCCAGCGCCACGTGGATATGAACTGAGGATTCATTATATTTAATAGATAGATACTTAATAGACATCACTGTTTGTGGCTGCTGATGAGGATTGATGGACAAATTAGCACTATTGATGGATCCATCTGAAACATATCGTTAGGTGGTATTATACGGTGAACTTTGTTAAGAGTGTTCATTTTTTGAGTCCATTGTGAGGCTTTAGGGATGCATCAAGCATTAATTTCTCCTTTGTGGCCTCTCGAGTTGATTAAGATTGGACTTTACATCATTTATATGTGTAAATAATCAATATGTTTACTGTGGATCGGATGGTGAAATCGTAATGTTTCATGACTATTCATTCTATTCTTGTCAACGTGGTTCACTTCTAACGGTTAAATGATGCATCTTATATCAATTATTATACTTTTGAGCCCTCTTTGGATGTATCTTGTATGATACGTCAACATCTTATTCCACGTGTCTATTTAATTTACTTAAAATGTATACAGTATTTGAAAGTGATGAATATAACTAATATAAAAAATGTCATATTCGGCTTTCAATTTTTTTATATAATAAAAAATACGTGAGAAATACTATTTTACCAAATCATAGGTTTCAAAACTTTTTGAGGAGCGAAAATTAAAGTTGTAACTTTTAATTATACAAAAATATTTTTTTTTATAAGAAGTTATTATTGGATATTTTATTTTGCGTAGTACGTACAGGCCATATGCGGAACTTATAAGCTTAATTGAAATGGTGATTTTTGTACGCATGCGAAGGCGGGGGCTTTTGGTAACATAATTTCAAAGGGAGTCTTATTCTTGTCAACGCAACATATATAAGTGCATTGAAATCAGGACTAATTAATCTACATCAGTTTTACTTTGCTTAAAAAACTATGTTTTTATCGAATAATATATGCGAGAATTTACAAACTCAAAATGGTGATTTTTATGTGTATTTGATTTATGCACATCATGTCAAATAATCTTTGTTATCCTGTTATTGCACGATACAGTAATAAAACTGATTGTTTGTTTGCGTTTTTGGATTATAAGGCTAATGTTCGTAAGCTTAGTCCAACTCTATAGATTAGGGATAGGGAAGGAGAGGTCTCCTCACCTTCCGCTCCATTTTCTTCGCAGTTAGGGTTGGAAGAAATTTTTTGATGAATCATGACAGAACAAAAGAAGTAAAGGATCTCCCGCCTCTTGCTTTATTTTCTTACCGAATTGTCGCGGAGTCGGGACGATGTATTTTTCTTTTTCCTAATTTTTGACCCTTAGTTGCCACCTATTTGGATTTTGGAGTAGATCTGGACGGGACCTCCATCAACCTCGATTCATTTGTATTTCCAGTATGGATTGATTGGAGTAGCAGTTCTTGGATTTGATTTTTTTTGTTTTTTGTTTTTCACTTATTACAAAATATAATTGTCTTTTCTTGGTACTAGTCAACAAAAATCTAATCACTTCTTCGTACCCTCTTTTAAAATCATCCTTAAATTTGATTTCAAGCAGACACACTATGAATTCTCGTATAGCAAAATTTAAATTCAAAACTACTGTATATGTATGTTAATAGAGGTTTTTTTTTTAAAATTTTTTAATCACTAATGGAGAAACACATCGCGCGTGATTGTCATTTACTAATTGAAGTTCGGACTCTCATTCATCTAATCCATGCATGTGAAATAGAAGTTGTTTTTACGCGAATCTTCCTTAATGAAAATCGAAGGAGAAAAGAAATGGAAACACATTAGCAACTAATACTCTTTAGTTTAGATTATTTTTTGAAAATTATAACATTGAGATTAATTATGCAATTAGCTATAGCTATAACTCTCAATTAGAAGACCATCAGATACTAACTTTTGTGGTTACCGATACAAACTAAGGTCCAGATTGGTAATGTGGTGGTTAAAATTAAGTACTACTTTTATATTGTAAAAGGTTTAAAATTTTTAAAATACTTTTGATTTTTTTCTTCTTTTATACTATAAAATTACGATTGTAACTATCACCGGAGAAGCATGTAGCCACATGCTTCTTCGGTGACAGTTTGCAACTATAATTCTAAAGCATTAGATGAAAAAAAAATCATAAGTATTTTTAAATTTTTTATACTTTTCATAATATAAAAATGATATTTTTTTAACAATTACATTATCAAACCAGGCCTAAGTTGTATCTGTTTATGTATGCTAGGTAGGATTTGGGATGGGTTAAATTGAAGGGATTTTGGTGCTTAGAGACCTACAGGTGTGTGATAGAAAAGAAAAACACTTTAAATAAAAAATAAAAAGAAAATCTTCTATATATGGAAGTGAAGTTTTTTATGTAAGTTTTACATATGAAAGAAGCACATAAGCGACATAATTTTCTCATCTTTCCACAAGATAGATTTTAATTTGTCGAATCATCTAAAGAACGGAATACTCTTTATTTGAGCTGAGGTGCTAATTTTGTCCACTATTCTATATCTTATTTCAATAAATGTTTTCTTTCCAAAAGAAAAGATGAGTTTTTCTTCGCAAGCAAAATTAGGTCATGTAACTATTGAGCAGCACTATCAAAATATTCTAAAAGTTAGTAATTATTTACCAGAAGAGATACTTATCGATCAAAAATTTATTTACTAGAACACACTAACAAAAGTGATAGCAAATGAGATTTATTAAATCCGGTCAAATTTAGTTACTAAATATCAAATAGTGATTACATTAAAATTAGCTCACTCTCTCTCTCTCTCTCTTTCTCTATATATATATATATATATATATATATATATATATATATATATATATATATATATATATATATATATGTCTTTTCAATATGATTCAAATATTAATCATAGCTTAGCCCAATATAAGTTTTCTCATTTCATTTCCGACTCTCACTTACATGCTTCTTCATTGAACAACACTATGACTATGATCATAAATTGCAAATAAGCTCTCATTGTTCCACATATCTGAATATTGAGAAGCTACTAGTGATGAAGAACTATCCAAAGCAATTAAGTCAGCAACTAGTGAGTCCCAAAGATCAGTACTCTTGCGTGTAATTTGCGTAACACTGCCATGTTGATTCAGATTGTCGGCCCTGACTTTAGTGCACGACTCTTTTGATGACGATGAACTTCGAGCACCGAGATTACTATCTCCGTTGCAGTTCGTAAGCAAGCAGTTCCCCGAGAGAGTGGGTCGAGCTTGCACCTTTTTCTTTAGCACCGCGTGTGTTCCAATAGTTCTTGATTTCATTATCTGTTCGACCTGGTAGTCTTTGTGCTATTAGCGACCACCTGCGACATTTTAAACCAAAAAGGAAAGCATTGTTGGAAGTGAAGCCTGGTTAATTTCTAGCTAGATCTCTACCCCTGAAAGAAATATGTTAATTTTCGAGTATATAAAGTTTTCGAGCATATAAAGTTTCACCAACTTGAATTCTTAGTACTTTTTGAGAGAAGCTAGAGCAAGCTATAAACCATATATACAACCAGAAGCTCCATTAGCTTAAGCTTTTTGCACATGTAATTAACTAAGAAGCTACTTTAATTTCTTTTTCTTTTTAGTGTGGGTGCGCTAAGCAAGTAAAAAAAACCATGCATGTTCCCTGCGACAGTGTTTGGTTCGAGAACAAGGGGGGAATAAGCCTTTGTTCCTCCCTTTGTTTCCAAAACATAAATTTTCGTATCCGAAAACAGTAATTTTTTGATCCTTGGAATAAGCTGGTATAACTCAGTATAAATTTAAAACTGTTGTTCCACCTTTTTCTCTGGAACAAGCTTGTTCCCAAGTGGGAACAAGGTTAATTAAAGTCTAAATTTAATTTTAATTATGGTATTAAATTATTAATTAATCTAATTAATATATTTAAATTATTATCCATTGCTTAAATAATAAAGTAATTAATTAATTTATTACTGATAATTAATTAGCTGATTAATTATTAATAATTTAATGTGCTTATCCATAAACTAATATTTATATTGATCAACCATTAATATTTTTATTGATCCAATTAATTTTTTTACTAGTTATCTAACTAAAATAATTTAATTACTAACTAATAAAAAAGTTAAATTATTTTTATATTTAATTAATTAATTAATATACTTTCATTATCTTATACAATATCCATAGCTAATAAATTTATTAATTTATTAAATTATTTTTAATTAATATATTGATGTTAATTAATTAGATAAAATATTTTTAATTTAAAATTATAACTCTTGTTCCAATCTAACCATCCAAACACTATTAATCTTATTCCTAAAAACAACCCAATTTTCTTTCAAATATAAAATTGGTCTAATTCCTATTTATACCTGAACTTTTATCTATATATCCCTGAAATAAGTAGTTCTTAGAGCTATATTCTCTCTCTTAATATCCAGCCTAAGATATATAGTTCACCCACGGAAGCCTACAACTCCTTCCACATCTTTTTAAGCCTTAATCAACAAGGAAAACCAAAAAAAGAAATGAAAAGAAAAAAAATAAGTGGATAAATAATTTCCCAGCAATCTAAATGTACTAACATAGAATATGGTAATCTTAATTACTAAGTAATTAATGAGTAAAAGGACATGCAATAAGTTCCCATTTCCCTTCTCCATGAGCTTGTTAATGTATAGTCTATGAGGATCGATCTTATCCTCCAAAGCACAGCGAGGCCCTTTGTTGAGCCCTTCCTTTGAGCAAACTTGTGCTTCTTCTCCCCATTAATGAATAAAAGACAAAGAGCTCTACTACAAGCTACACAAGGTCATAAATAAAGTGTAATTGCATATATGTTGCATGATCACTTAAAATATATGAATATAGAGTCGAGCTGGGGTGCTTTAAGAAGCACGCGCGGAGTCCTCTGTGCTCCCAAATATTTTCAATAATTAATAAGACTTTCGAATCGAAAATCGATTTTGTAGAACTTGATTTAGAGTATTTGAAAGATCTAAAAATAAATTTTATAAATTTTTAATATAATTTATCCAACACTCGTGCTCACATGCAAAACAAAGATTAAGTAAACCATGTCTAAGAGCTCAAGAGTAGTCTTAACACTCCCGCGCGCTCACATGCGTAGTGATACTAGAAAATCGAGGATGTAAAAATCGAATTCACGACTCGTAAAATCGAACAAAGTTTAGCTGACTTACATTACCACCCCCAAAAAATCAACCTAATAAAAAACAACTTGAAAAGTTTTAACAACTATAACTTTCCCTCCAGTAACTTTCCAAGTAATGTCCCTTTCCAACAACTGTGCCATCACTAGGAAATGGTACACCACTTCATAGGAAAGCAACAGCTACTAAACCTTTCACATGCATTGTAGCTACTCAATCTTTGACAAATTAACCAACCCAATTCTATCATTGTGGGGTTCACCCCTTCTTTTTGAAACTTGTGATAAATAAAACCCTTGTTGACCTCAATTGTAATGCTTCACCTACATAAATGTGATCTACCTATGTATCTAGCCTCTTTCTTCTAATAGGACAACTTGGAAGGTTCCTGGCTTTTTTTTTTTTTTTTTTTTTTTTTTTTTTTTTTTTTTGGTTCTCTGCAGCATATAATTTCTCGAAACCTGTATACTACGATTAGCTTCCATTTTTGTTTCATGTTACACTAGTTAAGGGTCCGCGCGATGCCACAAGGAGATAATATTTTAGTTATTTTTCAGAATATTTCTTTTTTTTAGACACGTATAGCTTTATGAGTATATAAAAATATATAGTAATACACAAAATCGAAAATACACTCCTACAAATCAGATATAATATTATATAATATTATATAATATTTTACACTAACTTTATATAAAGCACATTCATTTTAGAAATTTTATAATATTAAATAAAATTAAAATTATATAAAGTATTACCAAATTAAAATAACAAGAGAACGTAAAATAGCGCACTACCAAAAAATAAAAAGTCCACAACAACTGCCTATTTATAAAAAATAAGTCAACTAGATATATAACTGTAAAATTTTATTATAATAATAGAAATTCAGTAATTTTTGTATCTAGACTTTTTATGTATTATAGATTACAGTTATCATGTTAGATTTTAATTTTGTCATATTAATTATTAAAAAAAAAAAATTTTGTTCATGCAAGAATTTTTAGACGTGGTGCAGGCAAAAAAAGAAAAGAAAAGGTAATGAGAGAGAGAGGAGAGTGGAGAAAGTGGGTGGGCCCCACCAATGCTCCAAGCAAGGAGAGTTTGTTGTACCGTTTATGGATTCCGGATTCATATATTGTGTATATAAGATAAATTAATTATAAAAGCAAAATTTAAGTAAATTTTTTTATCTAGGCCTTTTATATATTATAGATTACATTTATTAAATTAGATTTTAACATTGTCTCATTAATTATTAAAAAATAGGTTAGATTCACAACGAATTTTTAGATTTGGTGTAAGCAAAACAAAATTAAAAAGGTGCATACATATATATATATATATTCAAATGTCTCATCAGTAATAAGTAATAAGTTGTAAGAGAGAAACTATCTTATACATTGGGTGCATAATTATTTTTTTACACTGTATTTAATAAAATTTTATCATAAAAGTAAAAATTAACTAATTTTTGTGTATAGACTTTTTATATATTATAGATTGCATTAATTAAATTAGATTTTTAATTTTGTTATATTAAATTATTAAAGAAATGTTTGGCTCATGTAAAAAAATTTTAGACTCGGTGCAGGTAAAAAAAAAAAAAAGTATTTAGAGAGAGAGAGGAATAGAGAAAGTGGGTGGGCCCCACCATCCCCCAAAACAAGGAGAGCACGGCCGTACACTTTATGGGTAGGTAGTATTTCAATCAATTAACATGTGCATATTTATTAAAATTTTAAAATTAAAAATTATAGCTAAAGAAAAAAAATTATAAAATAGTCGTAAGTACATTATAAAAAATAATTATCTTGTTAATATTTTGTTAAATTTTAAGTTAAATTATTCTAATAATTTTATTTAAAAATTTAATTAAATTTAATAGTTTTTATAGCTATTTTATAAATAAATTTTTTTAACTAAAAAGCTAAAGTTGGAGGAGATTTCTTTTCATAGCCCACCTATTTCTCCCAATTGAGGAGAGCTCGGCCGCACCCCTTTTGGTTCCGGATTCATGTATGGTATAAGATTGGGTCCACATTTTTTAGCTAACATTTAGAGCACATGATAATTCTCCAAGTATTCCACTGCATTAATTGACCAACTAGATGACCTAGCATATTTAGTATTTCTTTTTTTTCTTTCTTTTCTTTTGAATCTCAAGAGCATTTATTCATCTATCAACACTCTCTTGTCTCCATTGCTTAATGTAGAGAAGTCCATGATTCCTACCACACAGCTGGTATTACCTTCTTTTACAAGAGAAATGGCTCTTCACCAACATAAAATATAGAGTTGGTGCTCAAATTTTAATTTATTGCAGTATTAGGCTCAAGCTTTATAAATTACTATAATCAAGTCCCACAATTCAGTTTAGTTAGCTAAACACTGATGTGTTGCTAATGTGAAAGTAATTTAGCAGTATTCTTATTTATGATGCGACAATAATTAAGATGCTACACCACTTTTATATCAGCGACTTATAAATTGGGCTGTAGGACTTAATTGCAATAATTTATAATTAAGGGTTAATTGCATACAGATTTTCGCAAACATAGTGAATTGCAGATATATCCCTGCAAAGTTCAACTTTCATTAGTTATCCCTGCAAAAGTCGTAATGTATACAGATATGTCCCTGCCGTCAGGGGCTGTTAGAGAAATTGAGTTAACCATAGTTAAAATACTTAACTACGATTAGTTAATAAGATGAATTGACAATTTTACCCCTTTCCTCTTCCTCTTCCTCTTCCTTGATCGGGAACGGCGCCGCCGCTCCTCGACAGGCGCGGGCTAGACGATCCACACATCGAGAGGGCGGAGAGGGCGAGAAGAGGCGAAGCGGGGCCGGGTGCGTCGCGGCGCGGAAGCGCTTCGCGTGGGCGACGAGCGCGGTGGCAGCGGCGTGGGCGAGGTACTAGAGAGCGAGGAAGAGCGGCTCCGCGACGCACCACCCGGGGACGGCGAGGGCTAGGGTTCAGTCGAGGATGCCGCTGCGGCGGGGAAGCGGGAGCACCGCCGCCGCCTCCTCTTTCTTCTTCTTCCTCGTATCCTTCTTTTGGAGGAATATATTTGTGAGGGCAAAACTGTCATTTCACATCGCTACTGTTAAAAAATAAACAGATTTCAAACAGCAACAAACCAGAGGGACATATCTGCATATATTACGACTTTTGCAGAGATAACTAATGAAAGTTGAATTTTGCAGGAATATATCTGCAATTCATTATGTTTGCGGGGATCTGTATGCAATTAACCCTATAATTAAACTTCGCTATAAATTATAATAAATTAAAATTTGAGAATGAAAGTGTCACGCGCAAGGCGTAGACGATAATATTAATTATTTAAGTACTTGTATAGAAAGAAAGGTGTGGCTTTCTCTATCACTCACTGTACATATAGCCATGCGAGTGGCTACAAAAACTCGGCTATAATCCGGAAAAAAACAAAGAAAAAAACTTAGAAAAATTAAGATGAGACCAAGAACCCACCCTTGCTCTCAAGGTTTGAACCGAGGAAAATGGACGGAGGAGGAAGATCGTATCCTAGCGTCCTACGTCGAATCCCACGGCGTGGAGAACTGGGCAAAACTTCCCATGAAAGCTGGTGCATGCAAAAGCCAAGAATCTCTACAAGCAAAATTTTGCTTCTTTTTTTTTTCTCTTTTGTTTAGTAATATATATATATATATATATATATATGAAAATTAACATGATTTTTTGTTTTTTTTTTTTCTGGGTGTTATATATAATTAGGGCTTAATCGCTATGGGAAGAGTTGCAGGCTACGTTGGTTGAACTATCTCAGGCCCAACATTAAGCGAGGGAACATCACCCAAGATGAGGAGGATCTCATTATCAGACTCCACAAGCTTCTGGGAAACAGGTTTATGATCAAGTAGTACTCTTTACGTGTTTATAGTTCAGATCAAGTTAATTAATTGCACCATGGGACGACCTTTTTTATTTTTTTAACTCTCAATTAATTTATCATCCCTTTGTTGTCTCAAATACTAATCCTATGCTTCATTAATTACTATCTCATACTACAAAAATCACAGAGATAGGTTGGTGGTTAATTGTCATTGGTCGTATTTAACAATATATAGTGGAATTATAAGTTAAATAAATTGTTTTTTTTAAGAGATCTTTATCCGGTTTGATATCTTTAGTTAAATAGCAGCTTAGATATATATGTATATATATACTGTATGTATCAAAAGTAATATATCGACTTAATTATTCTAGTAAGATTTAAAAGTTAATGCAGTTTTTGATTCTTTGAATAGTTGAGAAAAAAAGCTAAAGTACTAACAAAAGGGACGTTTAATTTGCACAAAGATTAAGGATCAAAAAAAAAAAAAAAAAACAGAAGAAGTTTGGTATAACTGGTGCAGTTAATTTACCCAAGGTTAGTCAAGTTTAGACAAATATTGTATCGAAATTGATCATTTGAGTTGGTTTATACAAATATATATCCAAGGTGGTCTTTGATAGCGGGGAGGATACCGGGACGCACCGACAACGAGATCAAGAACTACTGGAACACATTCCTTAAGAAAAAAGTGCACCGAGCCAACTCGAACCTGATCCACGAGCCAGTCTCGACCGTGTCGAGCCCATCCCAAGGGACAATAAAGGAGACGAAAACGGTTCACATTGATCCGAAACCTAATGCACAGGTACAACTGTGGGGGACTTCAACTGAAGGAGAATGCAGTGGCAATACTGAGTGGTTGTTGCAACAATGGTGTAATCCCCTGATGATCATGTCAAATGAAGAGAGGGTGGTGGATGAGTGGATAGTTGGAGAAGAGGGCAAATTAGTCTTTTCATGGGAAGACCTTTTGGTTGATGAGAATGCTAATTCTTTAATTACTTGAATTAATACACAATTGACTACAATTAATGTATTATTAAGTATAAATGAATAACTCAACCCTTCTGCTACGAAGGTTCAGTACTTATTTTCAGCAATTTTTCAAATAATTGGTATGTTTAGTTAAACCAAGGTGATTCTGGAATAAAAGTAATTTTTGAATTGAGTTATTCGAGAAATTACAAGTTTTTTTTTCCCCTATTAAAGGAGCTATTTCAAATGTACTCCTCGAAAATTTAAAAAATATTATAGATATTCCTTCAAAGCTCTCAATATATATATATATATATATATCAATGTTACCTGAATAAATCGACAAATTATATCTTAAATGCACTTTCCACTAATTAAATTTCCTTGAGTTAAAATAAAAAATAATGTATTAATCTCTTACAATAGTTAACTATCATATAATTTGTAACATTTGATTTAATTTATTTTGCAGATATAAAAATAGTATAAACGAAAGTAGTCAAAGTAAACTATAAAAATACAAGTCTGATAAATCATGTATAATAACATAAATCAGAGTTAAAATAGAGAACTATTAAACTATTTCTAAAATAATATAAAAATTTAAAAAGTAATTACAGTAAACTAGAGTATACAAATATGAAATAAACACATAATAATATAAATCGAAACTAGAAAAAGAACTATCGAACTACATCTAAAATTTTATAAAGGGGTAATTGCCTATGTTGTTATCTTTGTGAAATTATTTTGCCTATTCGATTATTCCATTCTACTGTCACTTTTTTTTATTTGTCTTTCAACAATTACCTACTTTTCTTATTGACTAAATTACAGAAAACTTCTCCTTTAAATATCCGTTTTTTTCACTTTCTCTCTCTGACTTTCAAGAACCTACATTTTGTTCTTTTAAAATTTCAAAAATATTTTCAGAGGGTACAGTACATGTGCTAATGTAGAGGGCAAAATGACTAAATTACCTTTATTTCTTTTATAAGAAAAAAATAATTTTTTAATATATTTCTGTCATTTTAAATGACATTTTCGATATAAATTATAAGAAATGGACGGAATAGTAATAGAACCCTAATTGAGGGGGGTTAAATGCAATGACTTGAAATGTTGATGTGGTAATATATAGATTTTTGAAAGTTAGAAAAGAAAAGTAAAAAAACGGGTATTGATAGAAGTGTTTTCTATAATTTAGCCTTCTTATTTGTCTCCTAATAATCATCTTCTTCCTCGAACCTATAAAAGTATAACCATGATTGAAGAATATCAAGCTCTCTTCTCCTCCCACTTGCTACAGTACTCTATATGTGCCTCCCATCATGCCTCACTCTACAGAGAACAATGTTAATGTATATGCTTCAAAATTCTAAACGTTCTCCGACGATGGAGAACAATGTGAAAAATTCTTCGATATTAATTTGCAGCAAGAACACGAGAGCTCGCACTGATCTTGCAATGGCGCGTGGTGCGACTGAAAAAAAAATCCTAGATTGCTGGGGCATGCAAAAGAGAGAGGGTGGGGGAATATGTGGTTTAATTTTTTGGAAAACTAGGGTTGGTGTGGGGACGTAGTTACGAGAATGGGGACGGGTCAGGTGGGAGAGGATATGCTACAAAAGTAGATTAATAAATAGGGACAAAAGAGATGTTTAACCTCATCTTTAACTTTGGTTGAGACTTAATCCGGATTCAATCCGAGATAAGCTAATGGGTGCTAAGAGTAAAGTTATTTTTGAATAATAGAGAAATTTTTAGAGGGGTTTATATTCGAAACAAAATTTTTTTGAGATAGATATAGGATATTTCATAGATTTTGAGGGGAACGTAGATTATCCATAATATAAAAATCTAAAAATAAATTTCACAAAAAGTATTTAATTCTTCCTTCCGTAATTAAACAAACAAACAAACAAAATAAAAATATACTAAGTAACATAAAATAGAGACATACTGAACTAGTCAATATGAAGACATATTAAAATAAACTAAACTAGATTAATACTAATAATAAATGCACAGTAACTCAATCGTTGCATGTATAAATGTATACAATAATTGAAGGTGGGATATAACGAGCATTTAAGCTATATTTTAGGCAGAATATGAGTACTATGGGCAATTGTTATGATTTTACTAAATACAAGTAGGGATGCAAACGAGCCGAACACGAGCGAGCGCGGCCTTGCTCGAATTCGGCTCGTATTAGATTCGAGCCGAATTCGAGCCGGCTCGAGTTAATTTCGAGCCAGAATAAGGCCTGTTCGAGTTCGGTTCGAAATTTAAATCGAGCCGAATTCGAGCGGCTCGAAATAGTTTTTTTTTTTTAGCTAATTTCAAGTCATGTTCGAATTTGTCTCGGAATTGTTCGATTCCGAGCCGGCTCGTTTATAGCTCGAAATTCTATGTGGAGTTGGGTCCGTGCCTATGCGGTACATAGAGAATACATTAAAAGGTGTATTTGAATTAAAATATTAAATAAAAAATATTTAATATATATTATTAATAATATTAATATTTTTTATTTTATATATATATATATATATATATATATATATATATATATATATTCGAACTATTTCGAGCCGAACACAAACGAGCAGAGGCCTGCTCGTTCTCGGATTGAAATTATTTTCGAGCGAAAAAATTCAGCTCGTTTTATATTTGAAATTAATTTCGAACAAACCATTTTCGAGCCTATTTCGAATCGGACACGAGCTGGCTCGCGAGCGGCGAGCTAGACTTGCAGCCCTAAATACAAGGAGCAATTTTGATGTTGACAACTTTTAGAGAAATTTTATATAATTAGAAATAAGGGGAAGGGCAGTATAAAATTTCCCTTATTAAAAGAGACAGTCACATTGTTCTCCACTATAACAAAAGTTGCACAAATTTAAACATATGCATTTGTCCTCTACATGCTTAGTCAAGCTTATCACGATAGCTGAGCGACCCTAGTGTGGTAAAGGGCTTGATGATCAGTACCTAAGATCCTTAATTTAAAACCTAGTTGTATTATATTTTTAACTAGATTTATTTCTAAAAAAATTTATGAAGTGGATACCATGCTATCTTTCTCTCTCAAAAATAAAAATAAAAAATTTCACAACAACAAAAGCTTTTGATTTTGTTTTTTATTTGGCAAACATGTTCTAACTATTTGCTCCTCCAATTCAAGCGTGGGCCAAAAGAGACATCAAGTACAGTCTCTTTTAATTAACAAGGTTACTGTTGGATCTTTGGCGCTAACTATTAATCTCAAAAGTTCGAGCTATTAGAAATACGTACAGCGCCCACGGGTCTTGTTCGTGACTCAGCCCAATCAGTCTCTCGCCACTTTGAACATGACTCTGTCCAACCTGACCTTCTGCAATAGGACAGGATGTTGGCTTCTTTAAACCAACGTAAAATAAAAAACTTTTCGGCACAAAATTTTCTCTCTCTATTATGTTTTTGTAGAGAATTTTTGTTTTTTTTTTGTTTTAATCCAATCAAGTTGCATTGCAAGTTTGCAAGTTAGCCAATGATGACAAAAATAAAGAAATTTAATTATTGGCGGACATATAACGCCATATACTCGTATTGATTTTTTATTTGTAAATTTTAAAATAAACGAAAACAATAGTTTTTTTTTTTTTCCTTTAGTACAGCTTGTAAGCTTCTGAACCTGGGAGCTCCAATCCATATCCATCAACCCAAGCATTTAAAGGATAGAAGGTCTTATACTTTTTAAGCACAAATCTATATTATTATTATTATTATTTAGGTATATTTTTGGTCCTCAAACTACGGCCCGTGACATTTTAATACTCAATCTTTAATTTATTATAATTTTTTACTCGAATTTTTTGAATTATTATAATTAAATTTCGCAACCCAATTTAATTAGCTAAATATTAACAAATTATTGATGTAGAAGTGATATAGCATCTTAATCATTATCGAATCATCAATCACAATATTTTTACATTACTTTTATATCAATAATTTGTTAACATTTGGCAAATTTGGATTGTTGAACTTAAATTGTAATAATTAGAAAAGTTTGAAATGAAAATTATAGTAAATTAAAGTTTGAGGAGCAAAGTGTCATGCTCCTCATAACTTGTAGACCAAACGTATAATTTATCCTTATTACTATTAGGTAAAAGCATACAGAACTTATCTGAACTATACTTCAATCAAATTGAAGGACTGGATAGTAAAATCAAAATTTTAATAAAGTGGATAGCCGATTTAAAATAGTTCATAGTTCAAGTAATATGCCAGGTAACGTTCCACATGACATAGGCGGGGTGCGAACAAGGTGGGACAAAATTTAAGTTATATATGGGGAGCATTATGGACGTCAATGGGTACGAGTATTTAAAATTTTATTTGAATGTTCGAATGGGATAGATTTACTTGATGCAAAACGAATATGGTTTTGAATATGGGTATAAAAAATGAAAACCCAACGAATTTAAATTCGGATATGAATTTTGTCCCTATCCGACCCGAACCCGAACCCGATCAGACCCGAATAAATTTTACATTATATAATATATATAAATTTTGATGTTATATTTGCACTTATATTTTAAAATTTTAGATTATAATATAAAATATTTTGAAATATAATAAAGAGAAATAATTATTTGGGGTTCAGATTCGATTTCGAAGTCGATGTCGGGATTTTGGTCAAGTTCAAGTTTGAATATAAATTTTCAAAATCCATCGAATTCGAATTTGAATTCAGATTTATTTTATTCGGATTCGAATTTTGAAAAATCCGCCCCTTACCCGTCACGTTGACATTCCTAGGATGCATCCTTCCTAGTGTTACAAAAAGACAAGAGCAGGGCGAGACAGCAACAACAGAAGGAAGGGAAAAAAAACAAAAGTTGCATCAAAAGCACTTCCTTCTAGATGTAAAACGTACCGAAGCATACATACACAGCACACAAAAATCAAACAAGCAACGGTAACCGGAAAGATACTTTTAAAATTTTTCTCTTCAGATGCTGACGCATCAGTAACATACAAAAATAATAATATAATAATAGATCGAAAGCGTTTCCGTAACTGATCTAACTAACCAACGTGGCCCTCCGACGCAGTGGTCTCTACCAGAGACGTAAAGTAACGCTCCCCACACGATTCTTTAGCTGAGATTATTTGAGATGGTGCGGAGTATGTTGAAGGGTTGGTGGGAGATGGATCGATCGATGAGTTAAGCTAACTTGTGTGGCCCTTTGCTCCCCACCGTGTCCACAACACGTTGTTTTTTGCGAGGGACGTGTCAACCACACTTTTTGTAGGCAAAAGTGTGTACCGAAACTCTACTTACAAATCACTCTGAAGGGTTGTTGGGAGATGGAACAATCCACTGATTGAGTTGTTAAAATTTTATCAGAAATTAGGATCGTATTTTCTGTCATGATTTTATTTTTTTACCGGAATTATCGTCGTCGATTTTTGCTTGTGGTTCGTACTCGTTCGCGATCTGCAAGAAAGCGAAACGTTTCGAGTCTGATTCCCTTATTCCCGAAGATGGAGCCGTCACAGGTATTTGGATTAGGGTTAGACCGGGACTCCCGTATGATGTATTTATATACAATTTAATGTAAGAATGTTAAATCACGTCCGTCCATCAAGAACGTGTCCAGATACATCCTAACTGTTAGATCTATTGTATTTTTATAGATCGACTGTATTTTTATGGATCGACTTGAATACTATAAAATAAATTACTACATATCTATAAATAATATTTATAAATAAAATATTATATAATAGTGTATTTTTATTAAAAATAAAATACTATATATATATATATATATATATATAGAGTCCAGCTGGTATACTATCGGTAGCACGGAGCCCTCCGTGCTACCAAGTTGTTTTCAATGATGCGGTTTCCAAATCGACGATCGGCTCCGTTAGACTTGATCTACACTATTGAAAGTATTTGAAAACTAAATTTCATAATTTTTCGATATCATTTACCTATCAAACGAGTAGTCGAAAAATGAACGGCTGAAAATAAAAATCTCATAAAAAATGATGATAAAAGACTTAAATTTAAGATCAGAGGTACTGATCTTACTCTAAATAGTTCAAAGAATTTTCTATAAAAATTTCATCAGATTTGGATTGATTTACACCGTTAAATTTACAAACGCATCTCATCTACCATTAAAATTGTCAATTTTGAGACCTTTTGATCACTAGCCAAATGATGTCGAAAAAGTATGAAATTTAGTTTCCAAATACTTTCAATAGTGTAGATCAAGTCTAGCGGAGCCGATCGTTGATTTGGAAGCCACATCATTGAAAACAACTTGGTAGCACGGCGGCCTCCGTGCTACCGATAGTATACCAGCCTAGCTCTATATATATATATATATATATATATATATATATATATATATATATATATATATATATATATATATATATATATATAATAAAAGAGAAGAATGGGGGAGAGTGGACCTCTCTCTCTCGCGGTCCACGAGGTGCAGTGCACCTCGTGGACCGCATGCCCGCTTCAGCCTCCAACGCCGTGATTTTTCGGCAATGTTTTCGTTTTCCGCTCGGTGAGAGCGGATAACGAAAACTTCACTTTTTCACAGAATTCGTATAAATAGTTTTCTAAATTTTTTTTTTACGAGCAAAAAGACATTCGAATTTTACTTTTCAATCGAATTTTTTTTTTCGAAATAATTTTACATGAAACCAAACACACCCTAAGTCGTGTGGCGCTTCGGCCTCCACCGTGTCACCAACACTTTATCCCATTCAAGGGATATCTCAACCACAATTTTTCTGGACAAAAGTGTACGTAAACACTAGTTATAAATCATTCCGAGAAAGACCATTAATGCCACCAGTACAATGATTTATCAGTACAAATCTCACGCTACAGTGACACCAAAGTTATTATTCTTTTACTATTCTTATCAACTTTTTTTTATTTTTATTAATACTAAAAACCAACAAATGCTTAGTGTGTAAAATATACACCTACTTATATACATGGTGTGCATTAGGGGTGTCAATGAGCCGCACACGAGCGAGCTGGGGCCGGTTCGTGTTCGGCTCGTTTCATAAACGAGCCGAACACGAGCTGGCTCGTTTAAGTATCGAGCCGAAAAATTCGGCTCGTGTTCGGCTCGTTAATAAACGAGCCGAACACGAGCCGAACATGAGCTGGCTCAGGAACAATAAATTAAGATGATTAGAAATGATATATATATATATATATATATATATATAAAATAAATTTATAAGATTTTATCAATTAAACTTTAATTTAATAGTTGAAACTTTACATATAAATTAATTTTTTATAATTGAGTTGGACTTTAATTTAGGTTGGACTAAAAACTAAATAATAAAAATTTATATTTATATATAATTATTTATTTATATATATATATAAATAATAAATATATAAATTAAATATATATATCGAGCTGTTATCGAGCCGAACATGAGCGAGCTGACCCCAGCTCATGTTCGGCTCATTTATTAAACGAGCTGAAAAATTCAGCTCGTATTCGGTGTTACCATATATATTATATACCATATATATATATTATATATGTTTACCATATATATTATATATATGCTACCATATATATGATATGTGTTACTATATATGTATTATATGTTACTATGTATATTACTTCCTTGTTAGGGTAGTAATATTTCTATATCTTTTTTATTATTTCCTTGTATAACAGGATACAATCCTGTTCTTCCATGTAAATCCTTTTTCCCTCTCTCTATATAAGAGAATGGGTTTAGATGAATAAAACATATAGAAAATTTCTCAATTCTCTTGTTTCATGGTATCAGAGACCTTCTAGGGTTTTATTTTCTTTCGACGACAATATTGTTCCTCTCCTCAGAAGGCGAATTGTCCGTCCGAGATCAGCACCACGTCGCACCACGCCCGAGGACGACACGATCCGGTTCAAGTGATTAACTGAGACCGCGATCGTCATCATCACGTCTGTGTGGCCGCGCATCTTACCACGACGTGCGTCTAACCGAGCTGCTAGGAGTCATCTGCACGCACCTACGCCAATTCGACCCTTTGGCTCGGCGAGCTTACTCTCTAGCAAGCCACTTCTTCAGATTTGTCCATTCTACTTCTTTTCTTTATTTGTTTAGTTATGACATCTTCTACCAATCAATTTTCACAACTAGATGTCAAATTATCTGGTTCTAATTATCGGGAGTGGTCAGTGTCTGTACAACTTTTATTTGATGCCCTAGATTTAACAGATCATATTAATGGCACTAACCCTCCTACTGATGAGAAGAAACTCAAAGAGTGGAGTATTGCTGACAGACGTACCCGTGGAATTATATCCACGTCCGTGGAAATTGACATCAGAATGCAGTTGGTGAGTTTCTCTACGGCTCAACAAATGTGGGCTCATCTTAAAAAATTGTATGAGCAATCTAGCCATGCTCAGTCATATGCTGAATTTCAAGAGCTGACATCCGCCCATCAATGTGAACGCTCCATTCAGGAGTTCTATAGCTTTATGCAGGCACGGTGGCGCCAACTATCCGTCATGGAAGAGTCACTGTGCCAGACTTGTTTGGCTTGCACTTGTGCCACCAAACAAACGCAAGTTCGTGATCAGCAGCGCCTTTTTCAATTTATTATGCGTCTGCGGCCGGAGTTTGAGGCCTTACGAGGCCAACTTCTTCATCGATCTCCGCTACCCACCATTGATGCTGCACTTGCAGAGCTTATTGCAGAGGAAACTCGTCTTCGAGTATTGCATTCCTCTAGTCCTTCAACACCGACTGTACTTGCTGCTCCCAATCAAGTTCCTCCTGCTTCAGTTGTTCCGTCATCCGAGCCTTTGAGTTCTACTAACTCGTTTGGCCCTAGGAAGAACAAACGCAATATCCAATGCAAATATTGCCAACTCTGGGGGCATTCTATTCAAGATTGTAGAAAAAAGAAGTGGGCTGATCAGCATCGACACTCTCCGCGTGGTTATCCTGTTGCTGCTTCTACTTTGCAGTTCGAGCATCCTTTCCATACTTCTTCTAATGAAGTGGGACATAGCACTGCTTCTGCTCAACTCAGCTGGCCTCAACTAATACAGCTACTCCAACAGAGCAATCTTACTAACTCAACTCCAAAAGAGTCAGGATCCAGTCCTCAGACATCATCAGCACCACCAGGTTTTGGTTCCCTTTCAACACCTAGCTTTGAAGGTAATAATTGAGTTGGGCTTTAATTTAGGTTGGACTAAAAACTAAATAATAAAAATTTATATTTATATATAATTATTTATTTATATATATATAAATAATATAAATATTAAATATATATATTCGAGCTGTTATCGAGCCGAACATGAGCGAGCTGACCCCAGCTCATGTTCGGCTCATTTATTAAACGAGCTGAAAAATTCAGCTCGTATTCGGCTCGTTTACTAAACGAGCGAGTCGATCTCGAGCTCATTTCGAGCCGAACACGAGCTGGCTCGCGAACAGCGAGCTGGATTGCCACCCCTAGTGTGCATACAATTTTTTTTTTTTTTTTGAGAAGTAACTCCATAAATTATTTTTTTAATTCAGTGAGACTTCTTTAAAGTTATTATTTTTGTAGATTAAATAATTTTAGCTAATTAAATTAAAAATTTATTAAATCATTCGACAATTCTATTAAATTTAACAGCAATAACTATCCTATAGTGATTAGAATTAATTTTAAATGCTTAAGCTAATAAAAAATCACTTAAAAATAAAAATCAAAGTCGAAGAATACACTTCAATTACAATGGCCTATAGTTCTGTTCGACCGGATCTCCATATACATACTTATATACATATATACAGACATATATACACACACATGTATATATATATATATACAAAGAGAGTCCGGCTACTATACTCTTATGAGTACGATCGTCTTCGTACTCATAAGTCATTTTTGATGATAGAACTTTCGAATCAAGGATCCATACCATTAAATATGATTTAGAGCATTTGAAACTTTTAGAAATTAAATTTCATAATGTTTTGACACCATTTACCTTGCGATCAAAGATCTCGAAATCGATAATTTTTAACGGCCGGTATGAAATACTTGTTAGCTTAACAGTGAAAAAGTATCGAAATTGGTTGAATTTTTTATAGAAAATTCTATTCACTATCTAGATAAAGATCAATAAATTCGATCTTAAATTGAATGATCTCATCATCCATTTTTGGAATGTCATTCAATTTGGACCGTTCATATTATACTCGCTTGATGGACTTTATTATAATTTTAAAAAATTACAAAATATATTTTTCAGAAGTTTCAAATACTCTAGATTATTTTTGATGGTTTGGATCATCGAATCGAAAGCTCTATCATTGAAAACAATTTGTGAGTATAAATAGTTCGATACTAATAACGGTATAATAGCCCTACTGTATATATACATATACATATACATATAAACATATACATATACATATATACATATAAATCTACATATACATATACATATACATATACATATACATATACATATACATATATACATATACATATACATATACATATACATATACATATACATATACATATATATATATATATATATATATATATATATATATATATATATAGAATTAGGCTGGAATACTATCGATACTATCGATACTATTAGTTTTTTAGCCCTTGGATTGAGAAATGTGCGGTTAGGATGATGTGAGCCCCCTAGGGTTGAGTAGGTGGTTGGTTGAATGGTATAATCTAACGGGTGAAAAGAGTCAAAGAATTAAATCTAACAGTGGAAAACTCGATAGCATCAAGTCCTTGGTGCTATCGATAGTATCCCAGCCGGACTCTATATATATATATATATATAGACATATATATATATATATATAGAGTTGAGCTAGAATACTTCTAAGAGTATCAAGGAGGTGGTGCTTGTGGGTTTATAGCCTTTGGATTGAGATTTGGAGGGTTGGGATGGTGGTGGTAGGTGGTGGTAGGTGGAATAGTATTTGATCTAAAGGCTATTAGTAATTAAAAAGTAGATCCAAGAGCTAAAAATGTGGAAGCACGGGTTGGTACTTCCAAAAGTATTCTAGCTCAATTCTATATGTATATATAAAGTATTCTACCTCAATTCTATATGTATATATATACATATATATACATATAGAATTGAGCTAGAATACTTTTGAAAGTACCAACCCCTTGGTGCTTTCATATTTTTAGCCCTTGGATCTACTTTTTAATTACTAATAGCCTTTAGATCAAACACTATTCCACCTACCACCACCTACCACCATCATCCCAACCCTCCAAATCTCAATCCAAAGGCTATAAACCCACAAGCACCACCTCCTTGATACTCTTAGAAGTATTCTAGCTCAACTCTATACATATATATATATACACACACACACATATATATATATATATATATATATATATATATACATACATATATATATACATATACATACATATATATAGAGCATGGTTGCTGTGCTCTTAGGAGCACAACAGCCCTTGTGCTCCTAAGTTTCTAACCACCCATCAAATTTGATGGGTGGTTAGGAAGAGAGAGAAAAGAAAAATTGAGGAGAAATTAGGTGTTTCAATTTCTCCTCTCCTTAAATTTCTCTCCAATATCTCTTCCCTCTCTCATCCCAACCACCCATCAAACTTGATGGGTGGTTGAAAACTTAGGAGCATAAGGACTGCTGTGCTCCTAATAGCACAGTAGTCCTGCTCTATATATATATATATACATATACATATATATATATACATATATATATATATTATTTTTATATTATTTAAATTTTTCTTTCGAGAAAATCAGCACACAAGTGGCGACAAACTTTGACTTCCAAGCCTTTGACTGGTATCAAAGTGGGGCCCACCAGTTTTTGTGGGGAAACTAATTCAATATACCAAATGCTTTTATATTCTAGAATCAGTTTTCTTTTTCGGAAAAAAACCACATATACCCCTATAAAATAATTATAATTAATTTTGAAAATCTAATATTTAGAAATGAAGTAGATATGGACAAATAAGTGTGTCGCACGATGAGCAAAGCATACCTAATTATAAATAATTGCGTGGCATTATACAGGTTAATAAATTAAAGGATAATTTCAAACGTGTCCCTCAAAAATGATAAAAATATTACAAATACCCCTTCAAATTATCTATAAATTGATAAATTATATCAAAAACACACTCATGTCACGCTCACTAAGAGTTTTGGACCAATTTATCTCTACTTGTACCTAATTATAAATAATTGCATGGTATTATGTAGAGCTAATAAATAAATCAAGTAGCAATTTTAAACGTGCCCCTCGAAACTTCTAAAAAATTATGGATACCCCTTCAAAATTGTGAATATTATTTTACCATTATAAATTAATGAATTATCTCAAAATGCTCTCCATCACGTCAACTAAAGAGTTTTGGACTAGTTTGTCTCTAGTTATACCAAATATAATAATTGTGTGGTATTATGTAGAGCTAATAAAATTATTTCTCATCCAAAAATAACTCAGTTTTTGTTATGATTTAGTCTTTGATTATCTTTTTTTACTACTTAAATTTAATTTTTTGATTCAAATTCATACGCGTCTAATATTGATCTTAATTAATAATTAATTAAAACTAAAGATATATCATACTTTTGTTGATCAATTTTCTACTTGGCATAAATTAGTGATTTTTTTTGCTTATTATTTGTGTACGTAGTCTACTACTACGTTAGAATTAATTAATCTCAATTTAATATACATTCAACAGTATTTGTAATTTTCAAGAACAAAATATTCAAGCTAATTAAAAATGGGATATCTCTCTTGTTCCGGGCCTACCGGGTTATTCTGAAATAACCCGTTAAGCCTAGTTCACCCCCACATGGAGAACAAGTTAGAACAATGGAGAGTCAAAATGTGGGGGTTTGAGAGAAAAGTAGCATACTACCCGCTTCGTTTATTTTTTTTAGAAATAAATTAAGCTGAAAATGTGACTCAACTAGGATTCGAACGATCAAAGAGTCACAAAGTCTGTAATTTTAATGACCGATATGATGTGTTTGCTCGTTTAACGATATAAAAGAGTCCAAATCAACTAAATTTTTGTTAAATTTTTTTTTAAACTATTTAAAACAAGATTTAGACTGTAGATCTTAAATACAAAAAATTATATTATCACTTTTTGAAGAATATTCATTTTCAGCCATTCATTTTTTTGTTCACTTGATGGACAAGAGAACAACATCGGAGAAGCGTGAAATTTGATTTCCAGATAGTTTAAATGATTTAGATCACGTTTAACGGTGCCGATCGTCAATTTGGAAGCTCTATCGTCGAAAACAAATCGGTAGTAAACCGAGCCGTTTACTACCGTTAGTATTCTAGCAAAACTCTATTTGCCTATATTGGAAAAAGATTAGACTTAATTAACATATCTTTTCTTTTCTCTCCAATGGCAAATGTGAGGCAACTATTCTAAATTGTCTTCTGGATCTGCTTTGGAACGAGAATATAATCATTTGTCCTGTGGCTTCAAAAACAATGTCACTTACAATATTTTTTTTCTTTTAAGTTTCTATGCTAAAAAAAAAAAACATAACCCTCTGGCAACGTGACATGCTCATCTTTCAGATGATAGTTGAATTTTTTTTTTTTTGAGAGAAAGATAGCACGCTACCCGCTTCGTTTATTTCTTTTGAAAATAAACTTAACTGAAAATGTGAATCAACTAGGATTCAAACTCGGGACCTCGGATATCAACCATCAAGCCCTTTGCCACTTGCGCTAGGGACGGTCGATCAGATAGTTGAATATTAGATTGCCTTTATTATATCTAAGGAGTAGGCCTCTCTCGAATCCTTTATTTTCTTCAACTTCGAAGGCCTCAATGCCCAGTACTCATAGGGCTTTCTCTTTAGTAGTTCGGTTGCGAACACATCGCGCTTGACTTCGTCTGAGCTCTCGTCCTTCGATTCATCTTCTTTTCTTATTTTTTCATACTCAAGGTATGGGACTTTATTATTTTTTCAAATTAAGATATTTCGACACAATGATCCTAATCTTGGAAAGCTTATCCCCAATTTTGGAAAAAATTTCGTAGCCAAGACGCACATATAATTCTTGTATCGCTTGCAAAATGCTTTCGAATCGAGCGCGCTAAAGTTGTTCGATTCATTCCTAAAACCCTTGGCTTTGCAGTGACCTTTAGTTACCTTTTCCCGTGGCCATTGGTCCATTCGTTCGATCTGTGTAGTCAATTGAGAGATCAAAGTCCCAATTTCCATACGGTGATCTCTATGCTATATATCAAATCGTTTTTTATGCTCAGACTTTCGAATCCGCTCCGTCAGACTTGATTTAGAGTATATGAAATTTTTAGAGAATAAATTTTGTAATTTTTTTTGTAATTTTTATCTAGTGATCAAAGTTGTTCAAAATCAATAATTTTAATAATTGTGTGAACCGTTTGCAAATTTAACGATTTAGAAATATTCAAATCACGTAAAATTTTTTAAAAAATTTCCTACTATATAAAATAAGATTATATTTTTGATCTGAAATTTTGGTGTCTATCATCACTTTTTGTGAACTATTTATTTTCAGCCATTAATTTGAGTCTTTTTGATTGCTAGGTAAATTATATCAAAAAATGACGAAATTTATCTTTTAGATACTTTAAATACTTTAGATTAAGTCTAACAGAGCCGATCAATGATTCGAAAGTCTTAGCATCGAAAATAATTTGATAGCATGAAGGTCACCGTGCTTCTAAAAACACACAAATTAGACTCTTAATTACTAAAAGGAAAATGCGCTCTTTGTGTACTCGGGAAACTCCTTTCTCCTTTGGAGTGGAAGCAAAATATCAAAATTTGAAGTGGAAAATGAGAATCAATCATACTAGTATAGGGCTCGCGCTGCACTGCAGGTGGGTAGTATTTCAGACAATTAAGATATATTTATTAAAATTTTAAAATTAAAAAAATTATAACTAAAAAAATACGAAAAAGGAAATGAAAGCTATAAAGTAATCTTATGTACATTATAAAAAATAACTTTTTTATTAATATTTTCTTAACTTTCAGCATTTGTAAAGTTAAATTATACTAATAATTTTACTTAAAAATTTAATAAATTTTTTAGTTTTAATAGTTATTCTATAAATAAATTTTTACCTAAAAAGTTAAAGTTGGAGGACTTATTCAAATTGAAGAATATGTGAGAGTGTCTTTGTCTTGTTAAAATTGATTGGGGAAAGAGAAACTATTACATGCACCTAGTGTATATTAATACTCTATACAACGCAACTTATATTAGATGATTAATCAAAATTTAATTAAATATATATGATCTACAAAGTTTAATAATTTAAATTATATTTGATGAATTAATTTTAAAATTTTTATTAAAGAGTTTTAGGAATGTGGTGTATATACAAATATACACTTTGTGTAGAGAATATTTAATAGGATGTACTCATAAATTCAAAAGAGAGGAAAAATTTTTACTTGCACTTGGTGCATACCAATGCTTCATAGACCGCACAAATTATTAGATAATTGATAAAATATTTTATAATTAATATTATAAAATAAAATATGATATAATATATATAATATAAAATATTTAACTATAGAAATTTATCTTTAATGTATATTTATAGTATATTAACGGTGAATAGCTGCGTCCATAATTTTTATTGAATATGTGGCAAACTTTCATTAATTTATGCCTTCATCGGCAAACGTGGCACTTTCACAAAACGTTTTGTTGACGTGACCGAACTAAAGCGGTGAGGTGCACCAAAGTTTCTATAGAGCACTGCATCGTGGGTGTGGCCTTGTAATTAATCCTATATAAATAACATGCATGTATGCATGGCCACATGATGTATATGTAGAGAGAGAGAAAGAGAGAGAGAGAGAGAGGGAGAGAGTATGGCCACATGATATATATATACCAAAATGAGTTGGATAGATGTAGAGAGAGTAGAGAAGAGAAGAGAAGAGATGGGGAGGAGACCTTGTTGTTCTAAGGAGGGACTAAATAAAGGAGCTTGGTCGGTTTCTGAAGATAAGATCCTTTCCGAGTACATTAAGCTTCATGGTGAAGGAAAATGGAGAGATCTCCCAAAAAGAGCAGGTGAGAGATCAAGGTTCAGTTGAAGCTAATTACTGATTACTGATCATCATCTATATATACCAGAACCATGATAAAATTAAGGGTCTTTTTCCTTAGCTTCTACTTTGCCTTTTTATATATTAATTGTTCCGCTAGCGCTATCTTTTCGCGATGATCGATCATATTTCGTAACAACATATATAGGATTGAAGCGATGCGGGAAGAGTTGTCGCCTTCGGTGGATGAATTACTTGAGGCCCGGTATCAAGAGGGGAAACATTTCCGACGACGAAGCGGAGCTCATCATCAAACTCCACAAGCTCCTCGGCAACAGGTAGCTCATAACTAAGCCTCCTCTCTTCACAAAAAATATATATATATATACATATATCTCTTCGTCAATCGATCTTTTGTGTAGATGGTCCCTCATAGCAGGGAGACTTCCAGGGCGAACAGACAATGAAATCAAGAACTACTGGAACACAAACCTTGGCAAGAAGGCGGAGCCCCGACGGACTCTGCACAACTCGAAGGGAAGAGATGTTAATGTGTTAGGCTCATCAGAAGCAGCTGCTACGGCCGACGAACAGTCCCATCAAGTCATCCGAACCAAAGCAGTGAGGTGCACCAAAGTTTATCTCCCGATGCTGCAAGAGCAAGATGATACCGCAGAGCCAAACAACAAGAATATAGCTCCTCCGAGCAACGAGACGCTATCTTCTTCCTCGCTTCCTCCGCATAACGGTTCGATCGATCTGCTCATGGACTTCGACATGGAAGAGCTCATGTCGAGCTTCGCGAATGATGGATTCTTTAGTCTATGCAACAACAACGAGGACAGAGACGATGGCAATGCGATCGGTGCTTATGTCGGTGAGGATTCGCTTTGGTTTAGCGAAACCATCCAAGAAGAGTGGAGAGAAAACAACGGCGCAGATCATCGTGATTTCGCATGTATTTGATATTGCAAGTAATTTAGCATGCTGCTTCTTTGCTAGAGTCTAAACAGGAATTATATAATGGCATGGTAAACTGAAAAATTCTACTTGTACACTTCAAAAGAGGTGCAGATCTTACACCTCCATCCTATTATTCACAAAAATTCAAATAATTTTTAGTAAAAATTAAAAAAAGGTGATGTGATAAATAAAAAATTAATAAATTTTGGATGAAGTAGGTGTAAAATGTGCATTCCACTTTAAAGTGTATTAGTAGCATTTCTCATGATAAATCATGTAAAATCTATCTTCGATGCATGTTATAAGCCTCATCGAATATACAGTAATGCCAAATATATAATTAATGGCTACTTTTGCTTAAGAATGCATGTTTTTTGTTATGTATATACAATTAAAATTCGAAGTCCGTGGCCTTTGATTAATATCTTTGTCGAAGATCGGTAGTTCTCTAGCCTTTTTTTTGTCCATGACACCTACTGATCAATGCCTTTTCATGCATTAAATAAAGGTTTGAAAACAAGACACTGTTTGAAACTTGAAGGTAACTATATATCATTTGGAACATCGTAATTGAACTAATCACTAGAAAATTTTATTAAAACTTCTGAGGGTAGTTTCAAATTAACATGCGCACATACGCATCAAAAGTTATATATATAATATTACGCATACTCCTCAATAATTGTTAATATCGTTCTTGTTACTATAAATTAATTATAAACTGCATTAAACATATTTTTCATGACGTTGACTTAGCGTTTTCGACTAATTTACCCCACTTATACCTAATTATAAATTTATTTCTCATCCAAAAATGACTCGACTTTTATTTATGATTTAGTTTATGGATGTCCTTTTTGTCTAGTTAAGTTTATTATTGTTTAGTTCAATATTATATGGATTTTATGTTGGTTTTAATTAATAATTAATTAAAACTAAAGCTATATTATCTTTTTTGCGAATCTATTTTGTTCTTTGTCTAAATTTGTATGATTTTTTTTTATTTACTATTTGTATAGTTTAGTTTGTTCCAATTAATTAGTTTCAATTTATTAGTGTATTTATATTAAAAAGATAGAGATAATTGATTATGTACGCGTTAAATTGATAGTATATATATGGGTCTCATATATGTTGATATATATATATATATATATATATATATATATATATATATAATATATATATATATATATATATATATATATATATATATATAACATAGATTCTCAAAACTCGTTTTAAGAATGTTGTATGAAGAGTGCAAGAAAAAGGTGTAAATTTATAGGGCACTGTTTGTAAGTACGTTCTTTGGAGAGGAAATTAAACATTGTGGGGCCGGGCCAACTACATATTTCAAAAAGTAAACAATGTACACAATAATTCTTTGTTTGGTTGGACAAGTTAAATGAGACACTCTTAATTTCGAGTACGAATGTTAGTTAAGTTACTAACAACGAACACAACTCAATATAAAGATACATGCATTCATAATGAATAGTATACCAACTTGTTCTTGCATTTCACGTTGGTAATTAAATAGCTAAAAGCAGTTCGTAAGTTCTCACGTGGCATTACTTTTCCAGTATATAGGGAGGTAAATGGGTCGGATTGAAATGCAGGAGACCCGCCCCACGAACATCATATCCCACCTTTCCTAATTTTGGATTTTAGCGTTGCAGAGATGGACTTCACACGAGTGCGACATGCCCATAAGCGTTAAACAATCGTTATACTTTAAAATTTTAAACCGTTAGAGAACGATATTTTTTAAGTATTTTTATATTTAACAATAAGCGACGGAAAGAAGCGCTTGCATATACATATTTGAGTCTTGCATGTAAGGAGACAACGTCACAAAAAATAGTATTGACGAAGAAGTTGATCCCTAACATTTTATAATATTTCTGGTGTCTCAAAATATGAGAGCATATGTATTTGGATACGACAGTTTCAAACTAGCCTATCAGGATAAATTCTACTATGTATCAGTCACAACACATTATCTATTAACAGCCAATCGGATTTCTCTATTTGAAATAAAAATATAATAAAAATATTTTTCTAATAATCATGATGGGACGGGTGAATTTAAAAAGAATAATCGATTAGTTGGTGACGCCACATCAGTAATATAACTGATGTATTTTAGATTTTTTTCGCCTACCAGAGGTGGGCATTATGTTCTTGTGATCCATGACATACTGGCGGCAAAGCAGGGAAGGTACGTAAACTAAGGTCGTCATGAGAGTACTAAACCTGCGGAGTTTGGGGCGAAACAATGATTTTTTCAGATGCTGCGTACTAACTACGTACATGGAACCAAATCCAATCCTACTGCGGAACGTGGTTTCGGGTGCACAAAATAATTATGAGAAATGCTAAGCATATATACAACCCAGAAGTTGTTGGAATTCTACGACCCTCTTATCCTAGGGTTTAGCCAAGTCTTTTTGGTTTGAATTACGGAAGAAGTAAAGGCAAGAGTTAACGAGATTACTGTATGAAACTTGGAACTTAGATCGTCGAGTTGCAGAATTACAACTCCTTTTGAATTGCAAATCTAGCATTGCTCATTAATTATATTAGATTCCCAAATTTGATGATATCCACAACTTTTTCAATTGAGATTGGGCCCGATTTTGTCGTCGGGATTGTAGGGTCCATTCATACACTAGTTAAGTCCGGCTTAGGTCGAGGGCACGGCACGTTAACAAACTACTCCACAAAGACTTCATTTAAATAGTGAATCTTATTTTTCTTCCTTCATTGCTATTCAGAGCTTGTTTGGTATTGAATACCATTTAACACCACTGGGGAAAATGGTTGAGGCCAAAAAATATAGAGAGACTGCAGAATGTGTATATATCTTCATCGACTAATTGCGATGTGCGAAACAAACGAAATAGTTTTCTATTATACTTTTTCATCACACGTAATATAGTTTGCATACAGTTCCTAGCAGAAAAACAAAATAGTACTCCGGCCCAAAATTTGTCAATGCGCCTGTTTGGCGCGCGACCCCACAAAAAGGCCTTTTTGAGAAAGCTCCCTGAAGGGACCTTTCTAATACATTTTTTTTATTTTCTACATTATACTTTTTTATTTTTTTCAAACACAACATTCAACTATTTTTTTTTGGTTTTTCTAATCCTATGCTATAAGTAATAAATTATAATTTTAAATAAAAGCTATTAAAAAATATTGATTGAAAGTTGTAGATAAATTTATAATTTTAATTCATTTTACATATTTTTTTCTACCAGTTAATCCATGTTTCTTAACAAAGTTGTTAGATTTGTCTAAAGTAATATATTTATCAATGATAATGTCGGTTTATTAATGATAATGTAGAGATTAGTAAGAAAAAATAGTTTACTAATATTTATGAGAAAAGAAAATAGTACAAGATAGAAAAAAGAAATATAAATTTAAAATATAGTGTAGAGATTAATAATAATAGGATTGTGTTTTGAAAAAAAAAAAAAAAAAACGTAGTATAGTATAAAAAATGAAAAGCCTTCTCAAACAGCCGCGCAGTGGGACCCGCAACCTCTCGGCCCAACAGGCCCATATCTCTCTCGGGCCCAAAATATCATCCAACCGTCCGTTTGAGATGAGACCTTCCTACGCCGTCGGATCTCCGATCTCCAAAAACGCCATTTAAAAGTTACCTCCTTTGTCCCTTCACTCTCCTCCTTTCCCATAATCTTTCTAGGGTTTTTCCCAAAAGCCCTGTTTTTGCAACAACTGCGGCGCCCAAAAATGGAAACCCTAGATCGCAAAAAGAAGCGATAGGTGATTCATCTCCCAATCAATCTCCATCTTTTTTCTTCTTTTTTTTTCCGAATCCAAATCCCTTTTATTTGCTCCTTCATTAGTTATTTTTGATCGATTTGTAACCTTTTACCAAGATCGTATTTTGGGAGGTTACAAGAACACTCTATATTAATTACTCGGATTTATTTGAGTAATAGGTAGAGTTTTGATGCATTAAATAGATAAAAAATTATGAGTAAATGTGTATTTTTTTTTTTGATCAATTGTAATTACAGCTGCAATGTTTTGGTCTCAGATTTGTAGTCTCCGCAACTTAAACAGCAGCTAAAAATTGAATTGTTTTGATTCAGGTTTCAGAATTTCGGTCTGAAACCTCGAAACATGTTTGTAATGCTACATCTCTCAAGTTGTTGTTTTGGGGGATTTGTCATCTATAAAGCAAATAGGTTACTCGGTGCCGAATTTGTGTCGGAAGATGACTATATTTACATCGCCGTGATTGCTGATGTTGTTATGAATTACGTTCGATTTCACGACGAAACAGCGGTTGCGGTGACATCCTTTTCAATTACTCGAGTGTTGCCTAAACAGTTGCGAATGTTACTGTGAATTACGTTCGATCTCATCATGGATAGCTGTTTGTGGCAACATGCTTTTTTTTTAGTTGTGAGGATTAGTGCCTATCATTATTTGTTCTGAGTATGAAATCTGCTAAGGTGCTCGTTTAAGATGCTTATTTTCATTCATGTTCTTTATAAATTCCTGATCTTTGTTCCTTGTTTACTGATTGCAATTTCTCTAGCAGATATTATAATTATTATTCTCTTTTTCTGTGTTTTTGTGTGCGCGCGCATGCGCGCATGCATGCACGCATGCCTCTCTGTGTGTGCACGCGCGCGCATGTGTGTGCGTGCGGGTGCGCGCGCCTATGTGTACATGTGCGCGCGCGCATGCGTGCATGCATGAGTGCCTCTCTGTGTGTGTGTGGGTGAGTGCATGCATGCGTGCCTCTGTGTGTGTGTGTGTGTCATGCGTGCATGCATGCGTGCCTCTGTGTGTGCGCGCGCGCGCCTCTGTGTGTGCGTGTGAGAGTGAGAGTGAGAGATGCGTGCGTGCATGTGTGCCTCTGTGCATGCCTCTATGTGAACTGCACTAGTTTTGTTTTTTGGTTCTTAAGCTGTAAGTTAACATTTTGAACTTGCCTATCATCTCTCTACCTGAGCACTGTTTTTATTCTCCTCGCAATTCTTAACCGCTTGCTCTGGGGTGCTTTGCTGATGCTCAGATAATGAAACACGGAGTTAGTCAGGCTTCTAGCATCTACTGTATATGCTAGAAGTTTGGAATATGCTCCGACATTTTCACTAATTATTTCCGACCTTACAACTTCTGATCTAGTGGACCTTCTTTTCAATGTTGCTCTCAACTGAAATGTTCTATCTTTTCTTTCCGTGATAAGACTACCAGATATTATACGATTCAGTTCTTTATACGATTCTCTAACAGATATTATGTCGCACAGTATTATAGTCGGACAATAATCTCTGAAAGTCATTGGAGCTCTGTGTGCATGTTCATAGCATTGTTTTAATCTAACCGAGTTCCAAGCTGTTGTGCGCTTCCTTTTTATTTGTGTTTTCGGTATCGGCTTTTTAAGTTCTAGTAGACTGTTTCAGAGCTTCAAATATCATCTGTACAATCATTTAGACTCAAAATGGAGCCAGATACTATCTGAAGAAGTAATTCCTCTTGCAACGCGCATCTCGTCTGTGTTAGCAACAATTGATCTTACTATTGATTAACTGAATATGCGTGAAAATCACATGGCAGATGATGTTTTACACAGAGCAATTTTGTACATCTACTGCTTACATTGTTCTTGGCATTAAAAAGGTTGCTTTTTAACTAATTTACTCATGCCACTGCAGCAGGGCAGCTTTGTGGAGAAGCTGTGAGAGGAAGAGATGCTTTAGCGGGCCTCGGCCCAGCAAAACAAGCTATAGCTCTCCAGGCCCAAAATCAAATAGGCGCTGTGGCGTATCGAGCTAAGATATCGGGCCCGATTCCGACCCAACTGTCTCACTCATATACCCGACAGGCTCGGATCGAGATTGCGGGGTCGGATCAGGTTATGTGAGAGAGTCCTGCAACAGGTTCGGTCCGGCCCTGCTTGGATTTATATGTGGCCCAGTTTGGCGAACTAGGATCGGTTCGACTTCTCAGATAACTTGATACAGTTATCATATTTAACCTGAGGCCATTTTCTCAATAAAATGTTACGTGAGTAGAGTTGTTTGAGAACGACTTTGTCAGGTGAAAGTTTGAAACGATTCAATAATGTGTGGCTTTGCCTAATTTTTTTGTTCTAATGGTTATTAAACCATTTGGACATCGATGTATACATGATCTCAAAATTTAAAAATAAAATAAAATTATACACTCTAGACTTCAAAAATGATCTATAAATAATTGAAGAAAAATAATCTATAAAAGACTAACAATCTCTGAAAAGAAATTCAGATGAGAAAATATAAGTGAATATTTTTATATATTCTTTTTCAATTAAATTGGTTTTCTACTGAATTTTATATTATTTTGTAGTTTGATGGAAGATGAGAAATTTCAATTTGATTACATTTTTTATTTTATCATTTGTTGTATAGTAAACCAAAAAAGAAAGTTATAGTTAATGTAAGAAGAGGCATTATAGCGATATTGATAAAATATAAATAATAACAAGTGAATTATTATCGATTCTGATTCCAACTTATGGAAATTGAATGAGAATCATTTGTATTATATGTACAAAATCCACCGAATCCGCTTAAGAGAACTATATTTTTTTTAGCTTATGAATTGAATAAATTCGAAGTTATTAGGGTGGAAACACCAGAAGGAATCTACAACCTTGGAAAAAAAAAATAAATAAATAAACAGAATTTTAAAAAATAAACAAAAATTGAGAACACATAATTTATACTATGCGGCTTTAAACCCTAATTTTCGTGGGCAAAGGGTGAATAAAGATTGAAAAAAATGTATAAAACTTATCTAAATTATGAATCATTTTGAATTTGCTATCCGACTTTTAAAATTTTAATTTTACTATCTAACTTTTCGATTTGTTTGATTTGAGTCAGTCAATGAGACTGTAACTTCAAAACTTTAGCTAATTTTATTTTACTTTAATAAATTTGTAGTTACGAGAATTGTATGAAGTATACTAACTAAATCGATAAAGATAAACGACGCATTTAAATTTTAAAGTCAAAATATCGTTGACTGAGTCAAATCAAATAAAATCAAAAATTTTAAAAATTGAATAATCTATTCAAAATGGTCCATAAATGAGTTCTACACCTTTTTACCATAAAGGGTTTTATAGGAAGCCAATATTCTAGGGTTTACTTTTCTATATTTTTTAGTATCTCTGGACCCTGATTCATTATGTTGGAAAAAAAGAAAAAAAAAGAAAGTGTTCTTAAACCCTAAACCATAATTAATCTCTCATGCATGTGTATGAGTATGTTAGCTTTTGTGCCGACATTTCTTTTTGCACCCTGCTAAAATTTTAATTTACTTACTATAATTACCTGTAACTTTTGTAATGGTTTACAGGTGTTTACTGTTTGGCTTGGCTCGGATCATTAGCGGATCCAAATAAGGAAAGCAATTAAAAAATACTAAAATTTAGATCTACAAACAAAATCCAAGATAATCGCACTAGATTTTAGGTTAATAATGTTGGATACAAATATTAAAAGCACAGTTTTTAATGGCTTTAAGTTTTTAGTGGAAAAACAGTTTTTTTTTTTTTTTTTTTTTTTTTTTTTTTTTTTTTGTTGAGGAAAGGTAGCAAGCTACCCGCTTCATTCATTAAGTAAGATGAATTTAGCAAAAGGGATGGGGGCAGCTAAGGCCTCCGTGGTGAACCGTGCGGAAAGAGAGATACAGAAGTGGCTAAAAGATAGAGAGGTAACACATAAGAGGTGTGACGAAGGAGACAAAAAACGTAAAACGTAAAACGATCAGAATCACGGTCTTCAGCGAGGATCAGCAGTGTTCCGCCCAATCACTTTGAAGTTGTAGGACCCTGTCGATCATCTGGGACGGAGTGGTAGAAGCTGACCTGAAAATGGAGTTATTCCTCTCGGTGCAGATGACCCACCAGATAGCCGAGGTGATACACAAGCTTTTTGCTCTCTTTGTGGAGTCTTGAAGTTGAATCAATCTATCCCACAGTTCGCGGGCCTCCATCGGAGCTTCAGACTGCAGATCGGGTCCAGTCACACTTAAGAACAGGTATTTTGTCAGTACACAGTTAGAGAAGAGGTGGTCGCAGGTTTCAGAGTTTAGTGGAAAAACAGTTGTTTACATTATTGAACATATAAGATATTATGTTCTCGCACCAAAATGTCTCGAGTCCAAATATAATATGTACGAGAATTTTGAATATAAATATTAAATACACTATCCTCTGCTAGCTTAAGCTCTCCAAAAAAAGATTCAAATGACGGTTAGTTTAGTAATCGATTTCTCGTGTCAATTTATGTACATAGTTTAATTCACTCAAATAACCTTTTAGTTTTCGTTTTTGTTTGGTTTGGTTTTCGAACATTTGGCAAGTAAAAGTTTGAAGGATTTACTGCAATAATTATGTGTACATAGGGAGTTAGTTTTTGCATCTTTAATTACTTTTTGCACTTTTTACTTATGCTTCAATTGGATGAGAAAAAACAAGACGAAGAGGAAAAAGCAAAAAAAAAAGAAAAAAAGAGAGAATGTAGAAGAGTAGAAAAAGTTTTTTCTCTTCATTTTCCTTTTTTTTCTGTCTCATTTTGTTTCGTTCCTCGATTTTCATTTTCAAGAAGCTGTTGAGCAAATTTGAATGAAAAAAAAAACGTGTTGTTTTTCTTTTTTTAAGTTTAGCTAGGCTCTTCTTTATGTGCATGTGTGCATCATTACACAGCCCTCATGAAACTTCACCAAAAACAAAATAAATAAATAAAAAAAAATCTATGATTCCTCCTTGTCAAAAGTGCTTTCCCAAAACGCGACACGGCTTCGACACAAATGGAGAAAGGTTGATCATTAAAGATCTCTAAGCACCAACTCCCATAACTAATCCCATAATCACCACCACACTACTCATATTGCCCCTACCTACTTGTAATTATCATTCATCAATGTTATCATTCACCACCCCAACAAACACCCCCCCCAAAAAAAGTAATTATTATCATCAATATCAATATTGTGGCATTAATCCTCTCCACTTTGAGGAAAAGTAATCTATTAGCTTCCCTAGATTCACACAGCTCGCCTTCCTTCTACAAAACCATTAGCTATATATCAGACAGCGGTGTTGCGTGCAACTGAATTAAACGAGGAAAAAAATTAAATAACGGAGTTTAGCGGGACTCAAACTCAGAATTTTCTACTCTAATACAATATTAAATTATGTAAAACAAACAGTTATTTTTCAAAAACTTAAGTTTTATTAAAGAACATCATTTTTAATATTTATATTCAATACTTTTATTTCATGCAAAAATAATTATATTCAATCAAAGGTACAAGAATATGATTTTTCTTTAACACTACTATTATAACATGAAACTATATAAATCACATTATTCTTACGTACAAGATTCTAACAATTATTCCACGCAGTATATACACCTAGCCAACTCCGGAAATTAAAACTATACGAGACGGTAAAGATCCAATCAAGGATAGTATTATAATTTAAAGTTAGAAAAATATCCAAAAGCAATTATATTGTTCTCATACTTCATGTAACATGAAAATACTGACTCATATGGAATAACTGTTATACAAAAGATCTTCTTGATTACGAAAAATGCATCATCATTTATATAGCTTAATAGGAATGATTACGAAGAACAAATTTGATGTGGCATACAATTGAAGTGGATAATGAGTCATATTTACTCCCTTCCAACAACTTAATTTCTTTAGGAGCTTGACTTGAAGTTGAAAGTGAGTAGGAGAGGGAAAAGGGGCTTAAGGAAAAAGCTTTGACCTCATTAGAGGGGGTGAGGGTTCATGCTTGGTATTATTAAAAGCTTATACTTATGTCAAATGGATTTAGTGGCCAAGTGATCATAATCCCCTTTTGGGAGTTTTATATTAAATAGAAACAAGGGGGAATGTCATGGAAGTTGCTTCTATGATGGCTTGCTAAACTCCCTATTTTGCCCTTCAATTAATCTTCTTTTTTTTTTCCTTTTCTTATGGTCCGTTTAATGCAGGGTAAAAGTACAGCGATATGTTCTTCTGTTTTTCGGTGGAAGCGTATCGAAACTTCATATTTGATTTAGTTTAAACGATGCGATTTTCTCTCGACATATTATTATTGTTCTCTATCGAGCGCATTAATTTTTCTCTTAGTTTCAAATTAATAAAATCGTAAAAACATATATAATTATGGGCTTACACATGATCATCATGGTTACATTGGGCTTTGAGAACAATACATATATAGTGGGTAGTATAATATGAGTTTTGATTTGGTTTCCCTTTAGAGTAGTAAAATAACTATGAATGAAGTGTCAAATTGACGCGTGCTAAGTACGATTTCGCAATCTCGCGTGATCATAAAAAGTTCCAAATCAAGAGAATATATGTATATTATTTTTTTATAAAACAAATAAATTAATGTGTTTATCAAGCTCACTTTAGTGTGTACGAATTTTTTACATATGTTAGAATTGGATTTTCCTTTTAAGAGAAAAGAAGTTTCTTATTTCCAACTCAAGGATAGTCGTTGCCGACCACTAGCTAGTTTAGTGGTAAAAAATAAGTGTGTTAGGCGGGGATTTATTTCATTTTCACTTTGTCATTCTATGATTAATTTTTTTTTTTTTATGTAGTATATATGTTGTATTCGATGTATTCATATTATTTAGAAATAAAATTAGCTATAAATATGAAGCAACCAGACTTCGAACTTAGAATCTCGAATATCAAGTATCAAGTTTTTTCCCACTTCTGCTAGGGAGGGTCGGTCTGTGGTTCAAAAAATTATACTTAACTATCCTATAATTTAGTACATTCTTACTTTGTCATCCTGTGGTTTAAAATTTTATATCTAACTATTCTGTGGTTACTAAAAAAATTTACTTTCCTATCTTATTTAATGATAGAGTTTTTAAGATAAAAATAAATATAAAAATTAGAGGATAGCTAAATATAATTTTTCGAAACACAGTATGACAAAATAAAAATAAGCTAAACGATTGAGGGCTAATTGAAGTTTTTCCCAAAAAAAAAGTTAGGGTTTCTTTCACGTCCTTCCAAAAAGTTGCAAGTCAAAGACGCTCGATATTAAAAGTCAGAGGGATCAAATAATTTCAAATCAATTTTATTATGCCAAATAAAAAAGTACAAAGTTTAAGGAAAAATAATCTAATTATTCTATATCAAAATATTATTAAACACTTGTTCTCATAAATTTCGTGCCATACAAAAAATTCAATTAAATATCATTATTTATATACAAAATAATTATAGCTAAAAGATTTTAAAAATGTTACGCCTGGTTATATATAAATAATCGGAATGAAAGATATGCAATCAGCTAAAACGGTTTGGGACTAAAATCTACACTTACGCTGTTTATTTTTTTCTATAAATATTTTATGACGGTTCTTTAAATTTCAGAAATGATATAATTAAGTATTTAAGTGCCGTAACAGGGGTCGTGCCGGAAACTTGTCGGCACAGTACGGCACGGTACATGCCGGAGCTTACCAATGCGTGCTGGTCATAAAAAATACATGTGTGTTGTCATATAATGACATAAAATATTTATTTTTTTTGGTAACAAAATATTATAACTGTTTATTATGTATTCTTATCAAATCTTTAAAATTTATTAAGAAAATTATTTACTAATTTAAAGAATAGAGAGTTTTGAGTTATATCATCGGCATAAGAACTGTATCGTGTTGATATCTTGTTGGCACGATATGACAAGGTGGATACGGTCTGTGCCGATGAATACTTAAATTTTTGAATATATATAATTTTACGTGCGCGCAATTGTATCGGCATACACAATCACTCAATTTAGATATTGCGTAGGGGCAAAATGGTAAATACACATGATGAGCATGAGCAATATTTGCGCGCGTGGAGGGGGAAGAGGACAAGAGGTGGACTCTCCACAAACCCTCTAAAACCCTTTAACTCTCTCTCTCTCTCTCTCTCTCTCTCTCTCTCTCTCTCTCTACACACACACACACATACATAGTGGACTCATCCCACGCTCGGCAACTGCAACAGGCACGTGCGGGGCCCACCGCTGAGTTCCCGCGAGAGGATGGATATACACCCTCTCCCTTTATCTCTACTCATTTTGTTGCACTTTTTTTTATAATTATTTATTATCCTTTATATTATTATTGTTTAGTTTAGTTTCTAATTTTGGAGTTACCGATCCATCTCCATATTAGTGGGCCCCACGCACGCAATTGTTTCAGTTAGTAGTAGTGGAGCTTATAACGGGTCGAATCTGAAAAAACCCTCTAAGGGATCAAATTAGTCAATTTATGTTGGATTTAAGGTGTACATTTTGGAATAGAAGTTCTACAAATTAGTCAATATGTGTTTGTCATCGATCATTAATTGATTTGTATTGACATGCCATTCATTTTTCTTATAGAGTTGACGAAAAAATCGAGTCAGGCTAGGTCAAGTTTGAATGTTTGGAACTAAACTTAGGTGAGGACTTATCGACGTGTCAACGTGGCCAAAAAGTTGACTTTGAAATTGATGCGAGTACAGATCAGTTGTGAAACGCATTTAATAAAAAATAAAAATAAATTTGTAATTGATGTAAGCACAATTCAGCTGTGAAACATATTTAACAAAAATACAAACATTAGTTTTGGAATCGAATGCGATGACAACACTCGAGATGTGCCATCTAGTAGTAGACTCAATTTTCTTAAAAATATTTTCCAAAAATTATAAAAATATGTTTCTTTCTGATAGATAAACATGACATCTTTTCTGAAATTTAACTCAACTTTCAAGTCTATAACCGGGGTAGAAATCTTCTTGATATTATTGATATATTATTGTGTTCTGCAACAGAATTAATATCATCACAATCGCCAAATTTATATTTTCTTGTGTGATTGGCAGTGAAAAATATAATATTTGCTTCTCGAAAAGATTGACTCGGCATTCATAATTTAATAAACTAGCATGTCTTGCCTATAAGATAATTAAGACTCAATTTGAGTTTATAAGTTTTTTTATTTAGTATATCTATTTAATTTGCTAAAATATTTTGCAGCACTTAATAAATAAGAAGTGTGATCAAATACCTAAAAATGAAACACGCAAATTATTTATTTCGAAATAAATTATATCGTGAGTAAAATATACCGTCCTTTCGAATCAAACTTCTAAATTTGTTTCACAGTTTAGTTTCACTTTAGGTCAATCCGAATGCCTCTCATTAAGCCCACCCGCCTCGTAGACAAGCGGGTCGGGTTTTAGTATCTCGTCACCTTTTTCCGGGACCCGAATCCGGTAGGGAAGGGGGTTAGGTGGGGCCCACCACCCTGGTTGGGGGGGCCCGCTCAACCGTTACTCGCGTCCTCGCGCGCCTGCCGCGTGCCACGTGGACGCAGCGAACGTGGCAATTGGACAACGCGTGGCAGTGGTGGGCCCCACCCCCACTCACGCATTCCACCCCGGTACACTACTCCTAGCACTCTTCTTGATTCTACTCTCTTTGTCGTTTATAGTTTCCATTTTTTACATTTACATTTATAGTTTCTATTTTTTACATTTTTTTAAAAAAAATTAAATGTAGTAAATCAAACAAGTACACTTATGGCATAGAAAGAGCAACTCTTTAGATGCAAAATTGCTGGATAAACCCGCCGTATACACCGCGATAAATAAAACACAAACCTAGATTTATGTCTTACAATTATATTTCTTACCGATCTTAAATTTACAATAACTTAATGCCCACTAGTAAGTTTCAAAAAATTATTAGTTTTAATAAAATATTTGCCTTCACTGATAAAGCGTAATTCTATTTTATCAAATGCGGCAGGAAAATCGTTACTAGAAGAAATACTATTATTAAATTTTTTGACCAACTCCTTATTGTACCAAAATCAAAGAATTCTAAATTAAATCTCTTGCTTTTTAGCTACATTTTAATTTATTTAATTACTTTTAAAGCTAAAATTTTATAATTTTATTACTTAAATTGAAAAGGAAAATAACTTTAGATTCTAATAAAATCAGAAAGTTAGAATTTTAAGATTTCAATATATGAAAACTACTGGTCATTCATGACATCATAAAATTTAATTTTTGCTTACGATTTCACTAAATAAGGCTCGTGTCTTCATCTTTTTAGGTTAAAAAATAACGTATGTCCGGAAATATTTCTGAAGCGGCCGCTTACGAATTTAAGAACATAAAATAAAATAAAAAACAAGACAAAAAAACAAAAACAAAAAAATTGGGTGTATGGAAATTGGTGTAAGCAATAATTTGTTAGAGCCCGCGTGCTTTCCCCGCACTCCCGTTTCCACCCGCACCACCCGGATCTCTATCATTTTCCCCATTTGTACCCGTTTCTTATCTCTTTTTTATTTCTTTTTCTTTTTTTTTTGCCTCTTTCCTTTAATTCCACCAACCTCTCACACTATATATGCATGCCATATCCCTTCTAAATATATACCACTATATATATATATATATATATATATATATATATATATATATATATATATATATATATATATAGAGTTCGGCTGGGATACTATCGATAGCACAGCTATCGAGTTTTTCGCCGTTAGATTTAACCCTTTGATTATATCTATCCGTTAGATTACACTATTCAACTACCCACCCACTCAACCCTAGGGGGCCCACATCATCCTAACCACACATTTCTCAATCCAAAGGCTAAAAAACTAATAGCACCAATAGCTTTGTGCTATTGATAGTATTCCAGCCTAGTTCTATATATATATATATATATATATATAAATATAAAAAAATTCAAATACCACTCTTGTGGTTTCGCACTTTCTCACTTTAGTACCATGTGGTTTAAAGTGTATCACTTTAGTACCATGTGGTTTCGTTTTTCTCTTTTTCTTATTCCTTTCATTAATCTTTTCGTTAAATTATATAGAAAAACTTTAAATAACTTATCTCTGGTTTAGCAAATATTCATTTTAGTACTCTGTGGTTTTAACTTTTCTCACTGATTTAACGAAAAAATTAACAAAAGAAATAAGAAAAATAAAAAACGAAACCGTAAGGTACTAAAGTGATACACTTTAAACCATAGAGTACTAAGATGAGAAAGTACAAAACCATAGGGATGATATTTGAATCTAAATATAAAGAGTTATATCCCACCCTCCTCTATATATATATAACACTCCCTGTCTCTCAATATACACTACATATATATCTATATCTCTCTCTTTCTCTCTCTCTCTCTCTCTCTCTCTCTCTAAAGGAGTTAAACATGGGATCAGAGGCTGTGGAGGAGGTGCATCATGATGAGATCAACGGCTACGGTAACGGCGGAGCCAAGGAGCTGGGCCAAGAGGAATGCAAATGGTTCGAGGAAGAGATCGACAAGGATCTCAAGTTGTGCTACGCTTTGAACAGGTTGTGAAACTAACCCATGCACCATCTCTACCTCTCTTCTAATTGTTTCTGATGAGTTTCGCATCATGCACGCACCTTGTTCTCTCTTCTGTTACGTACATCTCCCGTTAAGACTATTTCTGAACTGTTTAGATCAATCTTTCCAGTAACACGCCTTTTCTTTTTATATATGCGAACGAATTTAATTCAGAATATTGTTCTTATATATTATCGTTTGCGATGCTACGTAGCGTGCTGCGTGAAGGGGCTAGCAAGTATCAAGATATAGCTTTTCTTGATACAAAATACTTTGGAAAGGTCAGTTTCTTTCCTCTTTTTCTTTTTCTTTTTTAACCATATTTTGACTAGTGACCATTTTTAATCATGATATTATTTTATTTAATTTTTTTTTACAATTTTTTTGTAGGCTTTGGTGCTTGATGGGAAGATGCAGAGCACTGAGAGGGATGAGTTCATTTACCATGAGTGCTTAATCCACCCTTCTCTTCTCCTTCACCCCAAGTAAATCCACTTCCTTATTATTATTATTACTATTATTATTATTATTATTATTATTATTATTATTATTATTATTTCCAAGACTCTGATTAATTCTTTCTCTGTATATAGTAGTCGCGCTATATGTGTGTACGTATCTGTTTTTGTAATTACACCAATTTCTTTTCCACCATTAATTAGAACATTCAAAGTTAATTAATTAATTATTAATTAACCCCACTTCATTTTAATATTAAATTAATGTAGTCCAAAAATGGTGTTTATTATGGGGGGTGGAGAGGGCTCCGCGGCGAGAGAAGTACTGAAGCACAACACCATCCAACGTGTGCTCATGTGCGACATAGACCAGGTGCCTTTTTTTTTTTTTCCTTTTTTTAATAAAAAAATTGAAGTTCCTATATATATTTTTTTAAATTTCAAATATAATTCTTAAAAAAAGGAATTATCACTGCATGTTACTTAAAAATCTATAATTATTTACATATGCATGTGTGACAAATTTTATTACTTCTCTAAATATTACGATTTTCTCGAATTACAGAAATTATTTTAACCAGGTCATCTCCATAATAAGGTTGATCGACAAATTCAACATTTATCACGTGATATTATCAATTATGGCGATGCTCCTTATAAAATTTTTGTTTAGATAATTATTGAAGAATTTGAAAGTATTTGCTATTGCCATTGTTAAAGATTAAAACTATAAGATTATTAAGATGATTATTATTAGAAGGGTTAATTCGCACGTACGTTACGTTTACACGTGCCAACACCTCGTGACACGTGTGAGCGTGTGTGGACAATGCAGGATGTCGTGGACTTTTGTCGGACGTACTTGACGGCCAACAGCGAGGCCTTCGCAAGTGACAGGCTCTGCCTCGTCATCAACGACGCAAAGTACGTGAATTTAAATTTAAATTTTGAATTTTAATTTAAACGTTTGATGTTTTTATTTTCTTATTCAAATTTCACATTACCAAGACACAAAAAAAAAAAAATCTTTTTGTCTTTTTTTTTTTTGTTTTGATGGTTCAAATTTGAGCTGGAATGTTTAATTGATGAAATATTTGGTAATTAATTATAATAACATGCATGCATAAATTATAATTTTCTGGATAGTATTTTACGATATATGGTCCGAAATCTCCTAACATTATTTAATGAATTATATTCATTTTGTAAGGTACCATGATGTGCACCATTTTCAATATTACACTATTGTTTTCTATCATGCTGATTTTTGGGTATATGTTAAGTTATATAAAGCAATCATGATATTTTTATATATTTATATTCAGCACCTCCTCACAACCAGGCTCGAGACTTTTTGATTAACCCAAAAAATGAGCTTAATTTAAATAGGAGGAAATTAAATGGGACTAAAGGCCGGACACGACTTGCACTCAGGATCTCCTGCTTTGATACCAAAATAACAGTTGTTTTTCGAAATATAAAATAACAGTTGTTTTTTCAAAATCATAAGTTATTATAGAATGATGTTTTTATATTTTTATAATCGTCAGGACATGACATTATCGAATTTCTACATTTGTAGGTTTTTGAGTTCTTGATTACGAGATAAAAATGTTTACAAAATCTGTGTAGGAATTGATTATGAAATGTTGCAATGTGAATAATTCTACACCAGTAACTTGGAGTCGAATTGAGGACTCTTTTCGACTCTTTTTTCGTGTTTATTTCGCTACCATTTTGATCAATCAAAAGTGCACACTACAGGAAGGAGTTGGAGAACAGGGAGGAGAAGTACGACGTGATCGTCGGCGACCTCGCCGACCCCGTCGATGGCGGGCCGTGTTACCAGCTCTACACCAAATCCTTCTATGAAAATGTGATCAAACCCAAGCTCAACTACCAGGGCATATTTGTCACCCAAGTAATCAATTAAACATCTTAATTTATCAATTATACTATTTTTTTTTAAAAAAAAAAAGTAATGCATATTTATTCATGCATATCTCTCTAAATTTGAACTCACATGTTGTTCACTGAATATTTGTGTAGGCTGGGCCAGCTGGTGTTCTCACTCACAAGGAGGTTTTCTCATCCATATACAACACCCTGAAGCATGTGTTCAAATGTGAGTATTTAACTCGCTAGGTTTTACGTTCATCTGAAGATAAATTAGTTCTTAGAGTGTTATAAATAGTTATAGCAATGTGTTGTTAATATTGCCAACTAAGAGTCATGAATTGTATAACCCTAACCATACTTGCAAGTTTCGATAATCATTCAGCATGCGACAAAAACAATACAAAAGAGTATGTACATCCAGATCATAAAAAGTGGCGAACTGAAATAGTAGAGATGTTCTTTGATTTTTCTAGATCTAATTTGTTTAGTTACTTAAAAGAAATGTGTTTTACTAGATAGAATAACACAAAAGAGTACTCATACCCATTTGGAAAAAAAGTCGTGGCGATTTTTTATTAGAAGGGAGAATACCCAATCTGATCTTAATGAAAAGAAAAAAAATATATCCAGTTAAAAAGTTAAGTTTTTGACTTTTTCATATATGTCGATCTGTACTGGCTTTCTAGACTAACTACATTCCGAAATAACATTTCCGACAAATTCTACCCACTTCAAACTGCAATTTTAGAAAACTAGCGAACCACTATTCTGTACCCATACCACACGCGCACCGCAGCGTATCCTGTTTTAGGTAACTTTGATCCTATCTCTTACCTGGCCAGCTGCAAATCCCTGAACCAGTCACAAACTGTTTAAAATGTGTGGAATCTTGTCACTAAGCTACTAATTTGCATAGTATTACATTACTGAGATCACTATGTGTTGCAGATGTTCTTGCTTACACAGCTCATGTTCCATCTTTTGCCGATACATGGGGATGGGTTATGGTATGTTAGCTTCACAATACACAAAATTGTTTAGAGATTTATATAATCTGAAGAATCAATTAATTGGTTGTTTTTCCTTCTTTTTTGTTCAGGCATCTGATCACCCATTTACGCTTAACGCTGCGCAAATTGATGAAAGAATCGAAGATAGGATCAACGGAGAACTGCTTTATTTGAACGGCGACTCCCTCATCTCCTCCACCACCATGAACAAGAGTGTTCACCAATCGTAAGTTTATTTATCTATCATTTGTTAGCTTTGTTTGTAGTCTTTTCAAAATGAAGCACAGGATACATTTATAAAGATGGCTGAGTAAAGTTTCCGACATGCCAAATTTGATCAGCATAGTTGTTCTTCCCAAATTTGTTTTTTTTTTAAAAAAAATTACCTCAATTTGTCATGCCCCGCCCCGTTCCACAGCAGAACCCTCACGGACGCGTACACAGACCCACCGAACGGATATAATTTTTTCTATTCGTCCAAGACGTAAACAAAACTAATACATTGAATTTCACCCAGAAAAAATAAAATAACACAGTTTTAGAGGATCTCATATCACAAGAGCGAGAATGTAAACCTAACTATTACAACATTGGAACATTCATGTTTTTACATATATTTCTATACTACAAGTTTACATCTCCCTATGTCCAATTCTAATTTTTGAGTATGTATGCTTGTGTGTATATATGTAATTATACATGTTAGGATTCAAGTATATTTATTGTCATGTAAATTGCATACTACTTAGATCTATTTAATAGAGAGCGACGGATTCTGTTCTTTATTATATAACATGAATTAAAGATGATAAAATAAAAAGGTTGGTTTATTTTACTATGCAGGTTGTTGAAGGAAACTCATGTTTACACAGAGGATGATGCAAGATTCATCTATGGACATGGGAAGGCTTGTTAGGCTTAGTTTCTCTCTCTCTCTCTCTCTCTCTCTCTCTCTCTCTCTCTTGCTCTATCTTTCTCTCTCTAGAAGAAGTTCAATCAAAAACTTAAGAAGAAGATCTAATGTTGGCATTCTTTGCATCTTTTATACAAGAACAGAATAAAGAAAAGTAAAAGTATTGCTGACAAAGCCATATGATATGGAAATAGTACAATGTAAAAATTATGATGATATATATGGTTTCTCTCCTCTCTTATGTTTCAAAAAAAATGATGATATGGCTCCTGCTCATCTTGTTACAGGATTTTCACCTTTCTCAAGTGAATTAGTGGTTCGAGGGTTTGGAAAAACTTTAGGTATCATTTTGAGGGTTTAATTAGTGATGTTGATTTGAGTTGATGGAAAAGGTTTTATGAGATGTCACAAACTGTTGGTGGTCATTATTCATCTGCAATCTCTTTCATTATATATGCATACAGAGTTGTGCTGGAATATTATTAATAGTATAATATTATTCACTTTGTAGTCATTAATAAATGTCTAGGGTTGAGTGGTGGGTTGGTAGAACAGTAATATTTCAAGGATGAAAAAGTGGATAATATGTACTATTAATAACATATCCTAACTGAACTCTATATATATACACATATACCTATATAAATATCATTATCTTTAAACACTATATATATATATATATATATATATATATATAGAATTAGGCTGCTATACTATTGATAGCAGAAAGTTATTATTGCTATTAGGTTTTTGGCTCTTGGATGAAGAGATGTGCGGTTAGGATGATAGTGGCTTCTAGGATGATAGTGGCTTCTTAGGGTTGAGTGGGTGGTTGGTTGAATAGTATGATCTAACGGGTGGAAATGGTCAAAGGGATAGATCTAACGACGGAAAACTCGATAGCACAAAGCGCTTGGTACTATCGATAGTATAATAGCCGGACTCTTTATATATATATTATATATATAAAGTTAGGCCAGAATATAATCGGTAGCAAATGGGCTCCGTTGGTACTGATTTGTTTTTTGCAATGGAGCTTCGAAATCGACGATCGGCACCGTTGGACATAATCTAAAACACTTAGGCCCCGTTTGGTTCAGGGGTTAAAGCGGGGATAACGAAGTTATCCCCACTATTCCGCCAAACGAAACGAAGTTTGGCCGGGATATTTTATCCCGGTCAAATTTCGTTATTCTCGGTTATTCCGGAATAGCTGGGATAAACTATTCCATCGTTTTGACGGAATAGCGTTATTCCAAGCTTAATTCTAAATTTAATTAAGATTATAAATTTATTTAAACATAAATTATATAAACATAATATATTTAATTAATAATAAAAGAATAAAATATCCAAGCTAGATTTATAATAAATATTATTTAATTAATAATTTATATATTAATTTATTTACTAATTAACTAGATAATTAATTAACTATTTAATTTATTACTTTAATAAATATTTAAATAATTTTTTGAGTAATTAATTCATTATTTTAATTAATTTACTAATTAAATAATTAATTATATTGTTTAATTAATTAATATTTTGAGTAATTTAATTATTTTCTTAATTAATCATCTGACTATTATTAACTAATTTATTTATTAATTTATTATTTTATTAAATTATTTGTAATTAATTAAATTATTAATTACCAATTAATTTATTTATTAATATTAAAGGTTTTTAGCAATATTCATAATTATTTAGTAGATTAAATAAGTTAAATTATTACTTAATTAATATTTCGTCTTAATTAATTAGATAAAATATTATTGTTTAAAATTATAATTATTCTTATCCTCGCAATTTCAATCAAACCATCCAAACACTATTTTCCTTATTCCCGAGAAAAATCTACTTTTCATCCAAACGCAAAATTGATTTAATCCCCACTTATACCTCAATTTATACCTATCCCTGGAATAGTCACTTTTTGCTTATCCCCGAACCAAACGATACCTTAGAGTATCTAGAAATCAAATTTTATATATACATATAAACATATACATACATATAAAGTTAGGCTAGAATACTATTAGTAGCAAACGGGCTCCGTTGCTACTGATTTGTTTTTGACCATCGAGCTTTGAAATCAACGATCAGCATGTTGAACATGATTTAAAACACTTGAAGTATTTAGAAATCAAATTTTATATTTTTTTCAACATCATTGACCTAATGATTAAAGGGATTCAAAATTTATAATTTTAATGGTTGATACGAGCCATTTGCTCGTTTAACGGTGTAAAAAAATTTAAATCGGTTGAATTTTTGTTATAAAATTTTTTAAACTATTTAAAACAAAATCTACACTCTTGATGTTGATTACAAAAATTATATTATTATTTTTTGAACGATATTTATCTTTCGCCATTTATTTTTATGCCCACTTCATGCACAAGAAAATTCTATTATTATTTTTTAAATAATATTTATTTTTAGCCGTTCATTTTTATGCCCACTTCATGCACAAGAGAATAATATGAAAAAAATATAAAATATCAAGAGTATTCTAGCTTAACTCTATATATATATATGTATATGTATATGTGGTGCATGTATGTATGTGCGCACGTGTGTGTCTGTGTGTGTATGTATATATGTCTAGTCATCATATACAATGTGTACGACTTTGTGGTAAGTTCTTTATCCCACCTGGTTACCACACTCCAATCCTTTTAGTAGAACAAAGCCAAAACATGCACATGTAATGAGTGTATAATGCTAAATATAAGCATGTTTACTTGTATTATACATAGTTTATTTTCCAAAATTAAGTTTGGTACTAAAGTAACATGTGTACATAGAGATCCTCATCAGGGTCACATAGTTAGAGACTCGGTAGTCGAATCATATCTATATATCCATTTTCCTTTTCTAAATTATATGAACACGTATAGTAAATTATATTAAAAACCATATTCATTTTGATACAGCTACATAAATAAATCAGATATATTAGATATGCCAACAAGAAGCTCATGAGAAAATTGCAGAAGCTTGGATCAGAGATGCTCACACTACTTGCATGCAGGGAGAAGACAATGTTAGAGTTCATATACATCACAATAGATTGTACACAAGCGGGCTACATATGACATTTCAAGTTCTGTCCCTTCACCTTACATAGATCATAGGAATCCAGAACCACTTCCCTGTACAATTTTCCCGCTATGGCCCGAAAACTTGCTTGGTTTGATTTCAATTCCGGTTTGCGAGTGCATCTCGGCGAGTTCTCGAACACGCAACAGGATGGGTGTTGGAATTGGGATCGATGTATGTTTTCTGGAGAACTTATCCTGCAAATGTATCCAAAAATGGAAGAGAAGGGATCGGAAGTCATAAAAATAAAAAATAAAAATCTGCAACTTAACAGCTGGAAAGTCGAGCACTAGGCACCTATAATTTTGAAGTATATGCTATTGCAATTAAGAAGATCCATTTATCCAATTGCTACCAGAAAATAGTGATCAGTTGCTTTTAAGAGATTGAAAATAGGATAACAATAAAGTTAAAGAACAATTGAATATCTCACCTCTTTCTCATCAGGAACCTGGGACAAGCTGGCTCTAAGCAGATTCCGCCACTTATCCTGGATACAGTAAAAACATTGTCACAGCTTACGTTATTGAGGCAATCACTAGAAATACGATATGCATTTGTGCCAAGAACTGATTTGAGGAAATATTTACGGTAAAATGTAAGGATAGTCCCAGCAGTGTCCCGTCGAGAAAATAAAAAATAATGTGAAATATTGAAATCAGTGTGATAAGAAAATCAATATATGATCAAGCTCGCCTTGAGATCAACAGAGGTGCGATATGAGTATGAGGCAAAGGCTAGTCGCCTGATCTCAGACCACCTTCCAGCCCCAAACTTGGCCACTCCCTCAACTAACTTGAGAACCTCGCAGAGAGTCCAAGCACGGTGGTGCTTTCTCTTTGGACCACCCTTCAGAGCTGGCCGACCATCAGTATTATCATTTGTATTTTCTTCGGCTGTGTCGAACTTAAAGGTATCCATACATGACTCCTCCTCACTCTCGGTTTTTTGTGCATTCTCTGTATCTCTTTTCTTATCAACAATGCTCTGAACAGTCAGAAATACCAAATTAAAGCATCAACCGACAAATCAGCATTCTAGTAATCAGAACAAACTTAGGCCATGCTGAAGTAGCAACTAACAATATTTGTGGATTCTGAATTACCAACCAGTTTGGCAACACCCAAATTGGTGAATTGGATGGAATTCTAATTCACTATTCATTGATTCCCCTGTTTGCATATTAAGTAATTCATGATTTTTATAGATTATACTGATTATTTAGATGGGTTTCAATAAGTATAAGCAAATTGGATGATTTGACTTTCAATTTGCTGTATTTCAGCTTCTCAAAGACAAAAAAAAAATTTCATCCAAAAATACCCTTTTCTGATTGTCATGGAATCTAAACAAGACTACGTTTAAACAGAGTGAAACATTAACTTACCAGCTGTGGGATTCGCATAGGAAGAGATCTGGCTTTCCTTATCTTGTTTCTGCTTTCAACATTTTGTCGCAGAAAGATCTCAAGAGGGGGTTTAACGAAGTTTGATGCGATGCCACTTGGATGAAAGCTCTGCTATCATCATATAATAAAATATTCATAAAGAACATGAGAGTTCTGCTTAAAGAGAGAAAAAAAAGTACCAACTAAAACTACAATAATCCTCAGAGATGGTTTTGAACAATAATTGAGAGAAACTCAGAAACAAATATTAGCACCTCAGCAACTGTAGAAGTGATTCTAACAATATTTTATACTTCAACCTTGATTAATGGGACTTGTATACATAAACCACAGAAAGTACCAAACCATATAAACAAAAAGCACATAATGATCTCAATAAGATAAAACTTCTTCTAAACCATTAAATGTGATAAAAAATATCTAAAATTCATACTCATGAAGTTTCACAAATTTTGAAAACTGATTTCTTATGCATCAGGGTGTTAAAATCAACGAACCGGAATTTTCCAAAAAGGTCAATTTTGAAAGCTCAAGATGTAGATTTCCAAAAATTATAAATTTTTGCATGTAGGTAGTTTTTATATTGTAAATCACTTTCAATGGATTGGATCTTCATTTTGAAACTTCTATGAATGGATTTTAGCTTGTGGAAGAAGTAAGTTAAAAGTGTGTAATTTGAACTTGATCCTACATACATATATATATACACTAACACATACAATCCATCTTAATCCATATGAATCCGGCTTGGGTGCTTTTAGAAGTGCCTTGGTGCTTCTAAAAGCGCTCTAGCTCTAGCTCTAGCTCTAGCTCTCTCTCTCTCTCTCTATATATATATATATATATATATGATGAATCAGAACTCGCTAAGAACTAACTACTATTCCAATGTGAAGTACGTGTGTGGAACAAATTATAGACATGCAGATTGGGATCTGTCAATTGAATATAAAAAGAAAATTATCAAAACATAAAATTATAAGTACACCATGTCGTCATGCATAAAAGTAGACAAACTCTGCTGACTAAATGCTTAGTGAGATAATTACCATGAGGGTCATGAAGTTTTTCCTAGGGCGTCCTCTTCTAACCCTGGAGACGTATGGTACACGGACATTAAATCCTCCAATTGAGTCCTGCCTAGTGGAATACGCTGTACTTTGTGCACCACTTTCACGAACAGACCTTATCCAAGGTTTTGGAGAGGCCAGGACTTGCCCAGAGTTTTTTCTAAAAATAGGCACTCGAGCAACACACTCCTGGGTTTCAAAATCTGAAAGTTCTTCAATATACCGCCTCGTGGGCTTTCTCATCCTTTTGACAGAATATTCTTCCATTCCAAGATTTTCCTTTGTTTCATCGTATTCATCGGTAGGTCTACTAAGTGTCTTGCCAGATAGTTCTAGGTCCTTAACGTGGTCGTAAGAACTAGCTGCTGAATCTTGGCAACTGTCCTTTGTTGGTTCAGTACCTTGATCTCCAGACAGTGAACCAGCCTCCACCTTAGATCTTGAGACACTGCATGGTGTCTCTTCTTTCACTTCCTCGTGGACAATCTGATTATCTTTTATTACAAAACGGGAACTTGGAACATCACACGAATTAGTTAACCCCATTGCAATACGCCGCCTAAGCCATAACTTGTCTTTTACAGAAGTTTGACGCCCAAAAGTAGCTCTGAATGCTTCTTGAAGTTCTCTGATTGTGAATTTGTCCAAACAGACTTCTCCTTTTATAAGAGAAAAATCAGGCATAGAACTAGTGCATGTTTTGGAAACGGATGATATACTTGTGACTGCCTCATTTGCAGGTTCTGAGCATGTTTCCATGTTCTCTTTTTCTATTTCACCACTGTGACTGCCGTTTAATGTTGTAGAATTAGGAGTTGTCTCCATCAAAGCATTTTCAGATTGGAGTTCGTTCTTTTGTTCTTGTGCATTGTTAGCACAGTCAGATGTTTGATCACCTAGATGATTTGCTGAAAGATCAAGAGATTCAGATGATGATTGCAGCTTCTCTTCCTGTTTAACCTTTTCCAAAGTCACACTTGCATACTCCAAGATAAAGTTAAAATTAAAAAAAAAATGCAATTCGAGAATATGAAACAGCAAATAACTACTACAATTGTTTGACTTCATAAACGAGAAAACACAAAACATGATTAAAAATTATGAACAATATATATCCATTCAAATACATGCTCAAGCTAATCAGAAGTTTACTTTATTAGAATGCTCTTGGATGCCATAGTAAGCAGGGAATATGAAGGGTAATCCTATAGTAATTAGGTTATGTTAAAGACAAGGTTTGAGTGATTAAACAGTTCATATAACAAGTTTGAAGCGCTATCTATTGTTTACCCAACTAATTAATAAGCACAATCAGATAGGCATTTCCATGTGATAACACATAAAACTAATGGAGAAGTGAACAATCAGACTAATTCAAGGTTAAAAAAAGTGAGCAAAAAACTGTTTATACAAAATTTCTCCATAAATCAAGAAAGCTACTATCAATTCTATAAGGCACAACTCCAAATGTTCAGGTTATATAAAGTCAGTTAAGAAATCAAATTGCGATACAGAATGGTGCAGTAGTAATATAAAGAGTTTTGTCAAGTTCCATAAACTCCAGAAATCAGTCAAGTTCCAGTGATTTTACCCTATAATTGAGATTAGTCTTGTGTGATTCCATAATAGACAGATAACAATATTTTAACGATTACGAAAATGCCTCATAAATACTCATGGATGCAAATCAGACGGCCAACATACCTCAAGCCTAGTATCCAACTTTGTAGATTCTAGTTCAGTGTTCTTTGATTGGGGGAGTCCTGATACATGAATTTGTACAAGACATGAGTGTCCTTCAAGAAGCAAAGAATTCAATGTACTAGATGAAGCCCAAAAAGATAAAAGCTGAGAGATAATACTAGTTTAGCCATTTGTTGACTGTTCTTACTAGCAAGTTTAAGGTTTGCATTTTGCTCTTTGACACTGTTTTCTACAGTTCAAGAAATGAATACCATTTAAGAATAGTTCTCTTGAATCTCCAATGGCTATCAATTACATTGGATATATGAGAACACAATTTTCTAGTAGTTGAAACCACAACTTACATCAACAACGATAACAACCAAGCCTTAAATACCAACTTATTTAAACCAACTTTACGGATCCTATCTTGTATTCAGCTCTGTTTTGGGGAAAATTCTCCAAAATCATTTCTTTCCATGATAATTTCTCTAATATTAATTTCGTATTCCACTCCCTCTCATGGCACTTAGCACTTCAACAAAATAACTCCTTACTGATGCGCCAGGTGAACTTCATTTGTACTCCCTCTAATTCTAGTTAGTCTTCCCCTCCCTTTCACTTGAGTAAAATCACTCCTTGCTATTGCATCAGATAGCCTTCATCGCACAAGAACTTACAGCAAAGGATTTCCAAAAACTTATGGCCTAGAATTATGAAGTGAAAAGCAAGCAGCATGATGAAACTAATGTATAATTAAATATCAACAAGTGCCTAGCACTTTTAGAAAGGACAAGCAGTACCAGTTGCCAAGAAAGAAGCAAGGATATCTAAAGGTCAATAAGTAAGCAGAAGAAAGTAAGGGCTGTCAAGATTGAAAATACCTACTTTTTAGGGCAAGTTTCGGACAATCATGAATAAGTTGCTACTTAATACTCTACGATACATTATATTGGTCAAGCACGTGATGGATCTTATGTAAGAGTTTATAAAGGCTAAGATGTTATTACATATATCAGCTTTTATAATTTTCACCAGTAGTTCCAATCAGACAAGAAATAAATTTGATTTCCATTAGTCTCTTTGACATGCTTTATGACCTGGCATCTGATGTTATCTCATATAAACACTTCAAAGGATAACATAACAGCAAATGGCTTTTTTTGGCTCATAATCATCAGAGAAAGAATTATGATTAATTGTTCAGTAGGTTGACATACACCCCACAAGCATATTAACTTGATAAGATTTCAGCATCAATAAGAAAGAAATAGTCAAATAGATGGTCGTGCATCTAAAAGTCAAACTTATTTGAAGTCCATTAAAAGGGGTACAAGGAGCAATTGTGGAAACAATTGAAGGTAAAGAAGCCAAGGAAATAGTATATCCTTTACAACCAGTCTCAATAAGTACAGATTTAGGTTTACAAATACCTGAAAAGTGAAACTAGATGTATAAAGTATGAATAAACTGAGAGTATGCAAATTACTTCTAGAAAAAAGGAAGAAGAAGTGCTATCTATCTAAATTATTCAAGAACAGAACCGAACATAAAGCAAGTATATCTGGAATTCTTGATCACAATGACATAGCTCCAAACAGAATTTTGAGTTCAACTTTTAAGTAACACAACATCCACGCGCGCTATCTTCTAAGTAAGACTTAATAGAGCGAGACTTTATCATGTTATTTCTTATTGGTTCGATCATGTCTGTCCCATACCTTCAACTGAAGGTGGTTCACTTTTTTCATCTTCAAGGAGATGCTCAAACTGCATAACATCATCCTCTGTAGCAGGAACTAGTGTTCCATCACCTTCAACCTGTGAATCAAGTGATCCAGGGTTGGAAGCATCCAGTGGATAAAACTTGAAATATTAAATCCATATGCAGATGAAAATCATATAATACGATCTCGCACTTAACAAAATTTAGGCAACTCATTGGTTGAAGGGAAAAAGTAAAACAATTCGAGTCATCCTTGATTTTCATTGGTATTCTTAGATACCATAGAACATCTAACCAATTCCTCGAACTTTCGCAGACCCACACTCTATGCCTAGATATCCTCGTAACAACCATACTTATCAGTTATTATCGCAGTAGTTTATGTAGCAATTGCATTTACCTTAAAAACAACACAAACTAATTAAATATATATTAAAAAAAGGTTTAAATGATCATATGACATAAAGCAATAAACACAGTAATTTGTACAAAGATGTAATATTATTTGAGCTTTGTTGATTAAGGAAGCCAATTAATATAACCAACCAACAACCATGAGTTTTATCAACCATGAATCCATTACAGAAGTATCATCCAAATGCACGAGTGAGATAACATGTTTTTGAATCCGGCCATTTATGAATAATTCCTACTTGCATTCAACCAAAAAATAGGAACACCCTATATAGTATATCCTATTAGTATTTCTTGTGTAATTTTCACTTGTCCAGGCATTTTCTAAGTTTTCAAAGAGTTGGACACTCATATGAAGTATCGGACATGTATCAAGCATGTGTTGAGTGTGTACATAGCCTATCAGCATCTGATAAGTATCTGATATGGAAACAGCAGCTAAATCAACTATCTTAACATCACAAGTAGAAAACTTTAACATCAACCATCTGGGCCTTGACAAGTCCAAGCAATTTCCCGTCTTACTAAAATAACTTCAAAAAAAAAAAAACATTTTTCTTAATCTCACTTAACCATCCTCGAGGAAAAGATTACATTCTCTTAGCCTCAACCCAATACCTTTTGAGTTAGAAACAAAGAAGCGGAGGACATATCCGCATATGCCTATAACACTGATCCACTTCAACCAAATCAGATCAGATTAAGTCGAAGCCTTCAACGTCACTATGATTTTATACTGCACATAACAATTCCCTTCATTGATTATCCATTATCCCGAATGATAGCATATAGTAAATCCCAAGAATATGTCAAACAATTTCCACAGAATTGAACAGTTTTCCAGTTTAGGTTTTCGACCATCAATTTCTTGTGGTTGCTATATTTACACTATTTCCTTGATTATTATCGTTGGCTTTTCTCACTGTACCTTTATTATCAGTCATATGGAGTTAACAATTTATAATTAGCACTAAGTAGTATATAAATTTAGGTAGTAGCCAAGTATGTACATTATAATGAGTTATACAATTTTCAAAGTGAGATACTATAATCCTAAAACTCCTTTATTCTATGTTTATTCTTCTTACTGCTGTTTCAACTAAAGAATTATACTTTTTACTCTGCAGGTAACTTCCTCTAGTTTTTTATGAAAAAGAGTTCATTTACATCACTATGGAATATCTCCTACTAAATTGGAAAAACCAAAAAAAAGAGCAATGCACCCATTTACCCTAACAAGCTGATAAACCACAGGATCAGAGCCACAGTTGTTTCCAACCTCACTCTCCACATCGTTCTTTTCTTCATTGACCTCTGCATCAACAATTGCTTCCATGGAGCATTCCACTTCACGGAATTCAAATCAACAAACACTGTGAACACCAATAACAACAAATCCAACTTATATCACTTCAAATTCTCGCAATAAGTGCAAGATCCCAACCCTAATCACCAATTTCCCCAGTAATTTCACAACAGAAACTTCTAGAAATCCCTAGAAACTTCGAATTCAGTGTTCTGAGAAGTAAATTATACCCAACAAAAATCGATTGAAAGCGAAACAAATGGCGAAAATTACTACGAGCTCACCATGAGGAGATCACGGGATCGATTACCGCCGCATTTCGCCACCAAAAATTCGCGAATTCGAGAAAAGATTTGACCTTTGGCGTATTGGGGGGAGGGATCGGAGTGTGCGGGGTAGCGAATTGGGGATTCGAATCGAACGGTGGGATAGAGAGAGAGAGAGAGAGAGAGAGAGAGCAAGAGAGAGAGAGAGAGGTGGAGTTATGGGGTTAGTGAGAAACGGGATCGGGATAGAGAGGAGGAGAGTGGCGACTATGTGGGATTGGACGGCGATGAGAGGATTGGATCGGGATTTGGACGGCTGAGATGATCGGAGAAACTTCCTTAGAGGCTTCTTTGGCACGCAAAGAGCGTGGGACTACAACGAGAGAGAGAGAGAGAGAGAGAGAGAGAGAGGAAAAAGAAGGAAACATAAGAATTCTTTTTATTGATAGGTTTAAGAATATCAAAATTATAAAAATAGTTTCGTAAAAATATTATTTATAAAATTAATACTATAGAAAGCGATAAATCATTGACTACTTTTTTTTTTTAAGGGCAATTGCTTATATATTCCTGAAAATTTTTCGACTTTCTGATTTATCTCTCTTAGAAGTTAATATTAAAAATACTTTTTTTACGTTCCAACCTATTTCAAATATACCACTAGAGTTAAATTTTGTTAATGAACTGTTAGTAATAGCTGTTATCTCTATGAACTTAATATTTTGCTCTTTCAAATATATCCTTCTACCATCACTGACTTTTCTTATTTGCTCTTAAGTTAGGGGCACAAGAAGTATTTTGATTTTTAGTCTTTTCAAATATATCATTCTACCATCACCAATATTTTTTATTTGCTCTTAAGTTAAGGGCAAAAGAGACATTTTAATTTTTTTAACTCTGGTAAATATTTAACTCACGTTTAACGCAAGTTAACTTAACGGGTGGTAACTGTAGGGGTATTTTTGAATAACGGAGGAACATATGAGGGGTATATTAAAAAGAAAAATATAGGGATAAATGATATATTTTCGAAGTTTTGAAAGGTGTATAGGCAATTATCTCTTTTTTAAAATATTAAAATTATTTTTAAAGTACTGTAATATTATATATTTTTTAAATTCCGAATGTGAAACATATATAATTACGTGAAAATAGAAAATAATTTATCGTTTTTAGAAAGCGGTGCGGTAAACTATTCACCGCTCATACTTAATTTTATAAATAATAATTTTGAGTACCTATTTTTACAATAAAAAAATTTTGTGGACTTAGGAGCCAAAAAGCGTGAAATACAAAACTACCTGGGACTTATCATATATAAGAATAAAATAATAATTAATATAATAAAAATATAAATATAAACCAGCTTTGTTGGTGGACAGGTTTGGCCCCATCTCATCCACTAATAACTAGTTTCTGAATAGTGATTTGTGAATTGGATTGTTAACAGGACGAACACGAGCTAATTAAAACCAGCTCGAAAACATTTAGACTCAGTTCGTGTTCGAACCCAGCTTATTTTCGGCTCAAGCCATCTCGAAATATAGTAAAATATTATTACTAATTATTAATTAGTGTTGTTACTAATCTATTATTGAGACTGGGGGTGTAAACAAGTCGAACACGAGCAAATGAGACCGGTTTGAAATTGGCTAAAAAATATTTTGAGTCGGTTCGTGTTCGAATCCAAATTAAATAGTGCTTTAAAACCCAGCTCACTTTTTGCTCAAGCCAGCTTGAATTAAAATATAGTAAAATGTTAATACTAATTACTAATTAGTGTGGTTACTGATTAGTATTACACTTTGAAATTCATGTCATTAAAGAAGTAAAATTTAAAAATAATATTTAAATTCGCTGCATATCAAACTAAAATTAATATTTATATACTATATATTTATTTTTAAGTCATATCGAGTCGAATATAAGCGAGGTGGGGTCAACTGATATTTAATTTATTTAATTTTCGATATAAAAAGTAAGCTGGTGATCGTCTCTTCCGGTAAAAGTGCAGTGGAATGAGTCAAAGGTACCCTGATTGATTCTCCAGAAAATAGTCAAGAAAAATAATTTTTTAGCTGAAAAACTATTTATTATCCATTGATTTCTAGAAAAAATAGTTTTTTTAAAAAAAATTCTTCTTCAGATTTTATAGAAAATTGTTATTTATATTTTTTTTATTTGTAAAATAAAAAGTGTGGAAAAGCATGTTTTTCATGAAAAGTAATTTTTCAAATAATTAATTTTTTACACTTTTCTAAGAAACCAAACAGCTCCTTAATTGTCTGCTCTCGTGCTAAGACCACCTAAGATTGTGCCACTCTAACTAAGAATTTATTTATAAACCGCTCATCACATACAATGTACGAATTTTAAAGCACAATAAAATTCTATGATTCCATCAAATGTTAGAGGTGGGTTTCATCATAAAAAGAAAGAGGTTTAGAATTAGTTTTGACACCAAATTAATTACGACCTAATAGGAATTGGCTTATGACTGTGTTTAACAATTTCCTTCTGATCTCTTAAAATTTATCATAATTTTTCTACAATTCTTCATATCTTATCTTTCTTCCTCTCTTTCGTTTTTGGTTTTTTTTTTTTCCTTCTTTTCTATAACACAAAACTCATTCCAATTTTCTTTCCAATTCTGATTTCTATTTTGAACCAAACGTGCGCCTAACATTTTCTTTTTCTAAATTTTTTATTCAAAAAATAAAAACTTTGCAAAATAATATTTTTCATGAAAAACTTTTTTTTTTTTTTCAAAACATAGTTTTTTAAAAGTTTATGTGAGGAACCAAACACCCACTAAGGGTGAGTTTTATCATGAAAAAAAAGAAATTTAGAATTAGCTCTGATATTAATTAGTATATATGCTTTTTTTTTTCTTTTTTTTTAAGTGATAAAACTCATGCCCAAAATGAAATCAACTCATGCAACAGTGGCGAAAAATGCATCTAAGTGACCAGCCATTTTTGAAGGTTCATGCAATGGAACCAGATGAATTGAACACTCCCTTTTTTTTTCTTTTCCTTTCCTACATCTCTAAGAAGAGATTACTTATACAAACTTCTCCTTAATTATTCCGAGAGATGAAGTAATGACTCTGAAAGAGGGTCTTTCTCTAGCATCTCCACTCCACAAACAGCATATAAGCTCAATGAGCTCATTGTATTGCCCATCATTATTCTCAGCAAGTTTTGGCCTGAGCCTTCCCTTTGCAACTTCAAGTGCAATCTAAAAAACATAAAAAAATAAAAAAGGCGCGAAAAATTGCGGCGATCAATCAATTGAGAAAATTCAAAAAAAAAAAAAAAAAACCTTATCTAAAGAGTACTAATAATGTGGTTGGTTTTTGGTTGAACTGTACCTGACTGGGTCCATAGCTAGTCTCTATGTATGGGTGTTCACCAGTAATGAGCTCGTTTAGTATTACGCCGAAACTGTACACATCGCACTTCTCGTTATACGGCTCGCAACGAATCACCTCAGGCGCCATGTACACATAAGTCCCTGAAAAAAAAAAGTCAAGAGAAAATGTTCTTAGTAACTGTTCTCGTGTACTTACATAAGAAGTTGGGCATAGCTAGAGAGCGGTGTTCTAATCATACGTACTTACCAATTTCGCCGGTGAGTGCTTCTTGTCCCTCGGGCAAAAACCGCGCGTGCCCGAAATCCGCGACCCGAACATGCATTGAGTTGTCCAAAAGTACATTACTTGGCTTCAAATCCCTGTGAATAACCCTGGGGTTTTGTTCATGGAGATACTGCATTGCTTGCGCAATTTCGAGCCCCTTCTCTAACCTCTCTTTCAAAGGAGGAAGAGGTGTTGATCTTTCTCTCGACCTCGCCTTGTGGCCATGCAACCACTCCCCTAGTGTCATTCCACTCAGCAATTCTGTGACTATAAACCCTTTTTCCGGTGGAAGGAGACATGCGCCGATTAGTAGCAAAACGTGCGGGTGGCGTTGGCGCGATAGCGTTTCGAGTTCTTGCGCGAAGAAAGATTCAGCATTTTCGTTTGATCTAAAGAAGTCGGGGTAGATCCACTTTACTGCCACATCGAGGCCTCGCCAGGTAGCTCTATATACGTCGGCGGTTGTCCCGTGGCCTATTACTTCATGAAACTCAATCTGTTTCAAAGTGAAAAACCAAACTGATCGAAATGATTCGGAGAGTACTTGAAACCAAATTTTTATGTTGAGGATAGTGTAGTTACCTCGTCTGGTTCGACGAACCATCCATTAACCTTTGCTTGATTTCTCGTAAGTGCTAAAGGTGAGTCACCGACCGTCGCATCCTCTGATTCGGATTCGTCTCGCTGTTTGATCTCCGTCGACGGAGAATTGTGTTGGTTGTTGGTTATGTGGTGTAGGAATCCGTTTTGCTGCGCGATTTCTAAGCAATACCTGAGATACTCCTGCGTCGTCTCTAACCGAGCTTTGTAAGTGGCCTTGAGATCTCTTTGTCGTCGGATTTCCTCTTTAAGTTCAACAACCTACGAGAAAAGCGTCTCGAATCATAAATAGTAACATTTTTTTCGGTAAATCGCACTGGGTATTCTCGACCTTTTAACATACGTTTAATTTTGTAGCAATCAATCATATTATTTTCTCTTTTTTTTCCGCATAATTGCTATGTCAATGTGAAATCGAAAACTACATGCATACACCTGCTGCTGGAGTATTGATTTCGATGGTGATTGCGTCTCCGAGCGCGCGGAGAAGATCTCGGCGAGTCTCGTGCAGCATCCGCGATTCTCCTGCGACTTGATCTCTACAAAAGGCGATCTCTCGATCGGAGACGACCGATAATTGGCGGCCACTCTCCTTTGCCTTAGTATCTGTTGATCCTCTCGATCCATATCCATGCTTAATGTACGCTATGATGTGTGAAGAAAGAATCTAAAGAAGAGGAATAGGTAGAAACTAGAGAGTGCGCGCATTTTACGCCTTTGTAAACTTAAATTTTATTCAACATTGTTCTATTGATGACACTGAATTGGACACTAGTGATCACAAGTGGATGAAATTGGCGATTGATTCAAGGAAACTAAAATGATAAGGGATGCCTGGTTCCAAAAATTGTTTTAAGTATTTGACCAATGGCTAGAATATGCTTCTACGCATGTTCATTTTTGGCAGCTAATGAGGATAGTTTGAAGGTTCTGGGGCTTGACGGTTTTCTCAATGTTAGTGCACTAAATTTATCTTTCTTTTCTTTTTAATTTTAGAAAGGTAGCACGTTACCTGCTTCGTTTATTTTTTTTTAGAAATAAATTTAGCTGAAAATATGAATCAACTAGGATTCGAACTCGGGACCTCGGGTATCAACCACCAAGCTTTTTGCCACTTGCGCTAAGGACGGTCGGTGACTAAGTACAAAGTTGAGAGGAAGAGATGGAGGGAGCCGAAACGGGCTAGAGGCCTACCCGGCTCGGCCCGGATTTGAATCCGGGCCGGGCTGTGCTAGGCCGGCTCTACCAACCCTCTGGCCCAGCACGACCCCCCTGGCCCGAAAGGCATGGGCCGGACCAGGCTTCGGGCTGGCCCTTAAAATTTTTATTTTTTTAATTTTTAAAAAAGATATAAAATTTAAAACTATAATTAATAATTTATTTCTATTTAAATCTATATTTTGATTACAAAATTTAAAATTTATAAAATAATTACAAAATAATAAATATTTTTAAACTTTTTAGAAACAATATATAAAATTTATAAATTTTTATTTAAAAAAAAATGAATTGAGAGAGAGTTTTGGTCTGATGGACCAAATTCCAAAATCCCTCCTCCCAAAGTCTGCCACTGTAAACCTTGGGAGGAGAGCTCCTGGAGAGGGGGTTCGGGCCGTGCTAGCCGGCTAGCACGGCCCAAGCGGGATCCAACTATCTTAAAAGTATTGCTGATAGGAAAGATACACCCATCGTACTTAAGGGCTTAGCTACAGCGCTCACAAGTTTCAATCTGACTCAACATACCCGAATGTTAGGTTTATTTTTTGATCTCTTACCATTAGGTCTATTGTGGACCACAACTCCACTTAGCTTATTGGATTCATTCAACTCAACTTATTAGTCTTCTAAGCTTATTGTCACGGGACGAAAAGTTAAACCTACTTTAGTCAATAATAAATAGCCACCACTTTGGAGGTGTAGTGGTTAAATTGACCTATTTACAACTACTTTAATATTCTTCTCCTCCGTTGATCGTTCCTAGCGCAAGTGATGAAGAGCTCAAAAATTAATATTCGAAATTTTAAGTTTAAAGCTACTTACTTTATATATTTTTAGCTAAATTCAATTTCGAAAAAATTTAAAATCTTCTCCTTGGACGTTGTAATGATACAAAATGTTGTTTGAATATTGATATTAGGAATTTTACTTTATTTTTATTTTTTGTTGTGAATACACAAACATTAGATAGGAGATTCTGTTTTTAGGTGCAAAATGTTGTTTTTGGCTAAATTATAGAAAACCCCCTGTCAAAATTCGATTTTTTACTTTTTTTTTCTGTCATTTAAAAACCTATATTTTGCCCCCCTAAAAAAAAATATATATATGCACTTTGCTCCTGCCGTTAGTGTTCTGTTAGGGCTCTATTTATATTTTATTATTATATTTTTTTTAATACCCAAAATATCTTTGAAACCCTCTCCTCTCCCAGATGCCCCTTCTCCCTCCTCACCGACGCCGCTCGCCGCATTGCTTCGCCCTCTTTTGCCGCCTCACCGTCGCCCACTGCCCGTCCGATCCCACGCACGCCATCGCTCTTCTCCGTCGCCCCGCGCTCATCTTTGCCCACCTCTCCCTCCACACCCGCCACAATCTACTCTCTACCGTCGTTAAAATGGATGGATGACAATGATACAGGAGGAGTGGGAAGCAGCCGGAGAAAACGGAAGTCGAATTTGGGGTTGAGGGAGGCGCGAATAATGGAGGAAAAAAACTATAGGGTTGCAGTATTGGAAAGAAGATGAATAGGGCGGAGGGGCATTTTGATCATTTTACCATCAAAGTTAACACCGTACCCCCTGTGTACATTTTTTATTTTTTAGCGGGACAAAATATAGGTTTTTAAATGACAGGAGGAAAAAGTGAAAAATCGAATTTTGACAGGGAAGTTTTCTGTAATTTAGCCTTTTTATTTCACTCACTCGTCTGGTACTAATTGTTGTTTTTTTACTTTTTTAAACACTAATTCTATATAATATAATGTCTTGGAGAATTTCTTTTTAATTGTTACAATTAGTTAACTTAACAATGCGTCAGGTTAATTTATAGATTACAATTTGTTTAAAAAAATATGGAAACAAAAAAAAAGCTATTTTTGAATTTTTATGTTTTGCTGTCAAGTAAAGATCTTGGATGAAAATTTTGGATCCTAATACTTTTTTGATATACAAAATTTTATTAAAAAATAAGAATGATACCAAACAAGGCCTAATTATTGTTTGCATAATGTAGCTGAAAGTAAAAACAAAATTCAATTCAGATATGCTTTATTTCACTCATAACAAAATCTTAAAGTTACTATTTGCATGATGTAGCTGCAAATAAAAGTAAAATTCGATTCAAATATGCCTTTAAGCATTTCTTGTCTACTTCCGCTCCACACAACAGATAGATAAAAGTATATGAAACTTAGCTTAATTATGATTCATTTTGATCTAACTATTCAGTCTATAAAAAAAATTGATTTTTTTTTTTTTTTGAATTGGATTTTTGAATAATAATATGAGCACGTTACTTATTTAAATAAGAATAATAAAAATAATAACTCAAATTACATAAATTTTAAAAAAAATAATAACAAAATTAAATATTTTAATTGTGAACTCTTATACATGTTTTTATCCAATGCGCTCGAAGCCAAACACATACACACATGACACCGCACCCTGCTCACCACCGACTCTACCCGGTCGCAATACCCAAAAAATGTAGCCACACAATTTCCGAGCCACTCACCACTCACCACTCACAAGTCACAACATCTCCTCTCCCCACCCTTCGTCTCCGATTCCTCAAAACCCTAAACCTCACCTCCTCAGAAACCAAACCCTAGCGCTCCCATGGATCTCTCCACGCCATTAACGAGCTCCCAACCCCCTCTCCCCACCGCCAGGGCTCGCAACAACCCTAACCCCATCCCTTCCGTCGCCGTCTCCTTCCTCGGCTTCGACCCTCGCCCCGACCGCTCCAAACCCGGAGCCCGAGTCCTCCGAGCTCGGCCCCTCTCCACCTCCGCCGCCGCTTCCGCCGCCGCGGCGCCGCGCCCCGAGGTCCAGTTCGACGCGTTCAAGAGCAACGAGCGGCTCCGGGGCCTCGTGCGGAACGGGGAGCTCGGGGAAGGGCTCAGGCTCCTGGAGGCCATGGCGCGGCGCGGGGAGGCCCCCGACGTGATCCCCTGCACCAGCCTCATCCGCGGCTTCTGCCGCGCGGGCCGCGCCGCGCAGGCGAGCCGCGTCCTCGCCATCGTCGAGCGCTCCGATGCCGCCCCCGACGTGATCACCTACAACGTCATGATCGCCGGCTACTGCAAGTGCGGCGAGACCGAGAGCGCGCTCCGCCTCCTCGAGCGCATGAGCGTCGCCCCCGACGTCGTCACGTACAACACCATCTTCCAGAGCCTCTGCGAGAGGGGTAAGCTCAAGAAAGCCCTCGACCTGCTCGACGAAATGCTCAAACGAGGTTGCGCGCCCGATGTTTTCACATACACGATCCTCATCGAGGCCACAAGCAAGGAGAGCGGAGTCGGGCCGGCCATGAGGCTTCTCGATGAGATGAGAGCAAAGGGGTGTAATCCCGACGTCGTAACGTATAATGTTCTGATCAATGGGATTTGCAAAGAAGGGCGACTGGACGAGGCGATTAGGTTCTTGAATAGCATGCCGTCGTATGGGTGCAACCCGAATGTCATAAGCCATAATATCATTTTGAGAAGCATGTGCAGCACGGGGAGATGGATGGATGCGGAGAAGCTGTTCGCCGATATGGTCGGCAAAGGTTGCTCCCCTAGTGTTGTCACTTTCAATATACTCATCAATTTCTTGTGTCGGAAAGGGTTGTTGGGCCGGGCCATCGATGTTCTCGAGAAGATGTCGGAGCACGGGTGCACGCCCAATTCTTTGAGTTATAATCCTTTGCTCCATGGGTTCTGTAAGGAGAAGAAGATAGATAGAGCGATCGAGTACGTGGATATCATGGTGTCGAGAGGGTGTTATCCGGATATCGTCACGTACAACACTCTGCTCACCGCTCTTTGCAAGGATGGGAAGGTCGACGTTGCGGTCGAGATGCTTAATCAGCTCGGGAGCAAAGGGTGCACTCCTGTGTTGATTACCTACAACACGGTTATCGATGGACTTTCGAAGGTCGGAAATACCGAAAAGGCCCTAGAGCTTTTGAAGGAGATGGTGATGAAGGGACTCCGACCGGATATAATTACTTACGCGTCACTGGTGGCGGGGCTTAGCAGAGAAGGTAGGATCGATGAGGCGATCAAGATGTTCTATGAGGTGCAAGAAATGGGTATGAGGCCTAATGCGATAATCTACAATTCGGTGATGTTGGGACTTTGTAAAGCTAGGCGGACGGATCGGGCCATCGAATTCTTCGCCCATATGGTGTCTAGGGGATGCATGCCCACCGAATCGACCTATACAATTTTAATCGAAGGTTTGGCATACGAAGGCTTGTCGAGGGAGGCACTTGAGTTGCTAAGCGAGTTGTGTTCTAGAGGAGTCGTTAAGAAGAACTCGATGCAGGCTATGGCCAATAAGATATAGATGGTTTAGTTATAATTCGCAAAATTTTGTTCGGAGTGGATATCAAATCCCTGTGGATTCTGTTAACTTTTGATTCAGGAAAGACAACTTACATGGTTAGAAGAAAATTTTAAACTGATCTCATACCTTCGTTCAAATTGAGGGATACAGAAGTTTCGAGACCACGGGCGTGGGACATCTTCTTGTACATTATTTTGTTTGCATCGGTATGCCAATTCCCTTTTTCATCAAAGAAAACTTCTTGAGTTGCCAATCAGGTGTTCTTATAGTATTTCATTTAGATGCATTTGTTTGTTCTAGATTGTTATCTCGTTCTCAAATGTCAACCGCATACTTACAGTTGAACAAAGTTAGGCTTGACCATGGCAGCTCCTTAACACTGTTTATGCGTCGAGCAAAAGGTACTAACTATACTAACTAAACAAAGTTATTATCTTGATGATAAGTTATAGTTAAAGAAAGCCAATGTGAGGCTGATTTTCAATGAGCTTTTAAATGCGGCATTAAAAGAATTCAGCTGATTGTGATTTCCTTCATCTTCGCACAGTGCCTTTTCAGGCGGAATGTGATAAAAGTAGAGATATTGCAGAGTCTATCAGATCTCAGCTTTTAGACCTAATCTACTCCAAAATCTTGTATTTTCGTTTTCGAAACTCTTCTTTCGGTACTACATATGTTTTCATCCAGAAGTGTACAGATAGTATTGCTCTTTCGAAATTCCGCTTCTTCTGATTTGGCCTTAGTTTGAATCTCAGGATGCAGTCTTTTGATTTCTCTTAGTTGTTTCCGAGGCTATTGTTTTTTCCTCCAGTTGCTTCTTACTGTTTGAGTGCACTTGTGATGAATTAACTAGTGTTTCCTACTACTGAGGACCCATTTTGGTAGATGAGAACTAGATTTTGTGCAAGTCCCCGCTAGGAATAACTTCATGCCCGTCTAGGAGGAAGTCACAGTTGAATGCATTCAAATTATTCGGCCAATCCAAGTGAAGGTATGCTCATATTGAAAACTGCTTTCTTTACAATAGTTATGTCGACCTATGATCAGTTATTATTATTTCTATGTAGAATTATTTGGAAAGTGCTCTGAAATCCGACAGTGTTGATGTGCTTAGAGTGCATTTGTTTCACCGAAAGGGGGAAAAGGGAAGAGAAGAAGTAGTTTTCGGCTGTAAATGCTTTTATTCGTTGTTTAGTTCATCGTAACTTTATTGTCAATTGAAACTCAAACTTTATAAAATAATACAATTAACTTCGCCCCACCGCAGACTAAAATTAATTATGAAATGAAAAGAAAAATAAAATATTAATTTATTTTTCACATCTTCGGTTTTTACGGCATTCACTTTCTATTAAATAATTAGCAAAATTTAAGTTCATCTGAAATTCTACTTCAATCTTAACTTCATATTCCATGAAATAACCAGGTTCCAAACGTGTGTAAACTAATTAGCAACTTTTATATTATATTGTCAGTGTATTAGCAATGTGTAATAACATTTATAATAATTGTGATAGAGAATATCTCATTTATTTAGACCCTATATGGATGGAGGAATATTTTATTCAGTATATTTTCTTTAGTTATTTAAAAAATTTATACATTTGATTGATAAGGAATATAATCAAATGTTAAGAATACGATATGATATTCGGACAATTCTATTTTTTCAAATTAAAATAAATCATCCCATAGGTGAAATATATTATTCTATCAAATTATGGACAAGTAAGACCATTGAATATGTAAAAAATTAAACTCCTTACTATGATACGAAAAAAATTCTAAATACGGAATAAATTATTTTTGAATAATTTACTTAGACATCCAAACAAAACTTAACGAACTGCGATGCATAATTGTCTTGTTTAGTATATCTCTATAATTTACTTGAGAAGCTTATATATTTGGTGGATAAAGAGTGGAATCAAATGTCTCCATGATTTAGGGCCCGTTTGGTCTTAATTCTGGAAAAGTGATTTCTCAAAAATTGATTTTGGTTTGGAGAAATTAATTTTGGTTAAAAACTGTAGAGCGTTTGGCTGAGTTTAGATAAAAGCGATCTTTTTGAAATGATTTTATAAAGCTGTTAGGCAAATTTTTTTGATTTTGCATGTATTAATAGTTTTACTAAATTTTATTTTAAAATAATTTAAAATTTAAATAAATATTAAAAATTAAAATTTGAAATAAAATTAAAATTTTTAAATTTCAAATTTGTACAAAATTTAAAATTTGATATTTTAAGTTAAAAATAAATTTGAAATTTGAAAATTTAAATTTAAATTTTGATTTTTTAAATCTAAATTTAAACTTTGAATTCAAATTTAAAATCTAAATTCAAAAATTAAAATTAAAATTAAAATTTTAAAAATTTAAATTTAAAAATTGTAAATTTAAAATTTTTAAATTTTAATTTTAGTTTTAAAATTTTATTTAAAATTAAAATTAAAATTTAAAAATTTTAAATTTGAATTTTAAAAATTTAAAATTTAAATTTCAAAAATTTAAAATTTGAATTTTTAAAATTTTAAATTTGTAATTTGAATATTAAAACTTGTAATTTTAAATTTTAAAATTTAAATTTTTTAAATTTAATTTTAAAATCTAAAATGCCGAAATTTAAATTTTATCTTAAATTTGAAATTTGAAATTTGAAATTTGAAATTTGAAATTTGAAATTTGAAATTTGAAAATTTAAAATTTGAAATTTGAAACTTAAATTTAAAATTTAAAATTTAAAATCTAAATTTTAAATTTGAAATTTGAAAAGTTGAAATTTAATAAGTCAAATATAAATTTAAAAATTAAAAGTTAGAATTAAATTTAAATATAAACTTTGAGTCTAAAATAAAAATAAAAATTTAAAATTTGAGTCTAAAATCAGAATCAGATTTCAAGAAGCAGTTTTTTTCTGCTTCTGATTTTGGGGTTCTTCAAAATCAGTTTTCTTATTCTGAAAAGTAGAATCAGATTTTTCAACACGGGTTACCAAACATTCTACTGAACCAAAAATCACTTTTGGACTCAAAATCACTTTTCAGAAGCAGGGCCAAACACCCTCTTACTTGAGAAGCTTATATATTTGGTGGATAAAGAGTGGGATCAAATATCTAAAATTAAATGTTATTTTCGATTTTCAAATTATTTTTTCAGATAAGATAAATTATCTCTCGGTGAAATATGCTTTTCCATCAAATCATAGGTATTAAGACATTTCAAGAAACAAAAATTAAACTTCTTTCTTATATTCATATTAAGGTTCTGTTTGGATGCATAAATATCTTACTAGGTATATTTTCTTGATGTATTCAAAAAATTTGTACATATAATTGATAGAAAGTAATTAAATATTTAAAATAAATATTATATTTAAATTTTAAATTATTTGTTTAGAATAAAATAAATCACCTTGTTGGTAAATATGCTATCCTATGTAATCATTAATAACAAAATCTTAAAAAAGGGATAAATCAATTTTTTTTTTACTTATAATCATACTAAAAAATTATTATATAAATAGTTAACTTATTCGGACATTTTGAAAAATAGTACTTATACTATCTAAAAGGAGTATTGATTTTACACCCATCATTCTAAAATTTACAAAAATTAACAAACTTTTAGTATTGTGATTTTTTTGACAAGATAAAAAAAAAAAAAATTTCTTGATTCTGAGACGAGCGCTCAAAAATGTTTGTACTAAATAAATTGTACTACTTTATTGCCACTTCTTATCCCGTTATGCGTCCCGGCACAAAAATTAACTGTCTCATATGCCACGTCAGCAAACCCGCCAACTCACACTGCTCCGTCCCCGCGCCGCGGTGCGGTGAGCTTAAAAACCCCTCCCGATGCCTCATCTCCCTCTCCCTCTCCCTCTCCCTTACCAACCACTCTCTCCAATGGCGATGGAGCCCCATTGCGAGAGGCGCCACCCTCCTCCTCTTCGTTCTTCCCCTCCCCATCCCCGATCCTCGCGCGCGCGCAAACCCTCCTTCGCCGCCTCCCTCCTCGACGCCATCTACCGCTCCCTCGACGCCGACCCCCCCACCGCCGCTGCCGTTCTTCCAGATTCCGATCCCGATCCGAGGAAGACGAAGACGAAGACCCGATCCGACCCCCATTTGGCCCCGATCGCCGCCGAGGCCAGGCCCCGCCCCAGCTCCGCCTCCTCCTCCTCCGCCCCCTCCGACTCCTCCAGCTTCGGCTTCTCCTCCGACGCCGAGCCCCCCCGACCCCGCCCCGCGCCCCGCCGCCCCCCGCCGCGCCCCGATCCGCCCCCGCCGACCCCGCCGCGGGCGAAGCGGAGCTCGATCCGGAGCCGGATCCGCGAGTTCCGGAAGGGGCGGCGCGGGGCCGCCCCGCTCTCGTGGCTCCTCCGCGCGGTCCTCTCCTCCGCCGGGATCTCCCGGAAGCACAAGCCCAAGGCACCACCGCCGCCGCCGCCGCAGATCGGCGCCGTGAGCGTGGCGGGGGACGAGGAGCGCGTCCCCGGCGACGCCGATCTCGCGGCGGAGGCGAGGAGGAGGAGGGTGGAGGAGCTGATGAGGGTGATGAGGACGATGAGAAAGGAGGAGGAGGACGACGACGACGAGGAGGGGAGTAGCGATTCGAGCTCGGATCTCTTCGAACTGGGGATCGCCTGCGACGAGCTACCAGTGTACGAGACCACTCATCCCACCACCATTAATCGATCTAGTGCCCGTGGATTATGATCAATTACCTAAATATAGTTTACGTTTTCTGTTCAAAATAAAATGGTGATAAATAATAACGGGCACAATTAGTAAATATGTGAATTTCGCTTTAGTTTTTTCTTCTATCCTGGAAATTAATTAAGTTTGGTTTTTGTTTGCTTGAGATTGAAGTTGTTTAGTTTTTCTTTTAATAAATTTTAACTCAGTCATTATTACTAGAGTCTCTAATCTTTATATATGCAATTGTAATTATTTTCTATTTGATATGGGACTATTGGATCAGCATAACATTAGTTCTCAAATAATACTTTACTCTCAAAACTTTTAAAAGTATTTTTTATTTTTTACATCTTTTCGTTATTTTATGGGCATCTATACATTTCTGCATGGACGCGTCGTCCATTTTTTAAGTAGGTTATGTGATTAAAATTATGAGATTGACCTAATACTGATGGATTCGTAGTATACAAATGCACTGATAAATTAGATATAGGCAAAACATATTTCTTTTTCAATAAAGACTAAAATTAAAGGTTAAATTGCAGAAAATTCTCTTATAAGTATCTAATTTTTTTACTTTTCTTTTCTTAATTTTTAAAAACCTACATTTTACCCTCTCAATATTTCAAATTGTTGCATTTTGCCCCCTTCCGTCATGGTTCCATCACTATTCCGTATATTTTTAATAATTTATACCGAAAATATTCTTTAAAATGATAAAAATATATTAAATTTTTTTCTTATAGAATAAGTAAGGACAATTTAGTTATTTTGTCCTCTCTGTTAACGCCGTATTCTTAAAAATATTCTAAAATTTTAAGGGGATAAAATATAAATTTTTAAAAGTTAGAAAGAAAAAGTAAAAAATCGAATGTTTACAAGAAATTTTTCTGTATTTTAATCAAAATAAAATAACAGCAAAAGTTTGGAATCTCAGATATCGAACTCGAAAGTTCGAGGGAAAAAAAGAAGGTGAAAAATAAAAAATTAGTTGATTAGAAGTTTATGAGATAGTAGTGCAAGTAAAGGGAGTATTTGTGAGTAATTAAATGTGGTAGGGTTAGGAGATAAAGTTATATAATAAGAGACAGGAAATAAGAAGAAGATTCGGAGATTGTGAGATGCACAAGCTTTTGTCTCTTGGCAAAGGGAGAGAAAGACTATTAAAAAAAATTAAAAAGTAAACTTTGGGTTTAAGTACAAATTAAGGAGTGGTTCTCGCGTGGATGCAGTGAGTTAGTGAATTAGTTTAATTAATGACTCCAACATATATAAATATATTCACATTAATTCTTAAATATAATAATAAAAGGTTGAGAACTCGATCATTATAAGCAAGAAATTTAGTTCATTTATTTATTTAACTTATCGATCTCTCTTCTTATTTTTCCGCTCAAAAAGATCCGTAGATAACTAATTAAACTAAGGATACAATTATGCCACTTTGGTACCACCACGATACTTAGATCGAGTCCACGACTTTCACACATTGTAGGCATTTAAACGCTGAATATATTATCTGAGGTGCATGTCGAATTAGAAAAACTAAATTTTAGCTAAGCTAGCAATAGGGCCGGCAATCCAGCTCGCTGTGCGTGAGCCAATTCGTATTTGGCTCGAAAATGAGCTCGAGATCGATTGCTTGTTTAATAAACGATTGAGCCGAATATGAGCTGAATTTTTAGCCCGAATTCTTAACGAGTCGAACACGAGCTGAGATCAGCTCGCTCGTGTTCAGCTCGATATAGCTCAAATATATATATATATATATATATATATATATATATATATATATATATATATATATATATATATATATATATATATATATATATATATATATATATATATGAGTCCGGCTACTATACTCTTATGAGTATTGACCCATTTGTACTCATAAATTTTCGACCGTTAGATCTACCCCTTTGACCATTTCCATCCGTTAGATCATACTATTCAACCAACCATCAACTCAATCCTAGGAGACCATTATTATCCTAACTGGGGATCACTATCATCCTAACCGCACATCTATTCATCCACCGGTCGAAAATTTATGAGTATAAAAGAGTCTATACTCATAAAAGTATAGTAGCCTTAGCCTATATATATATATAATTATATAAATTTTTACCACTTGAATTTTAGGTCAACCCAAATGTAAATAAACTTATATTTTGTGAATTTTAATTATTAAATTAAGATTCTAATTTTCTAATTTTTTTTAAACTTCTTACTTGATAGTAAGCCTGAGAATCTATCTTGCTGTTCGCAAGCCGGCTCGTGTTCGGCTCGTTCATAAACGAGCCAAACAAGAGCTAGATTTTTCAACGAGCCAGCTGCTCGTGTCCGACTCGTTTATTAAACGACCCGAGCATGAACTGTAGGGGTGGAAACGAGCCGAGCTCGAGCGAGCTTACCTAAGCTCAAGCTTGACTTGAAATTAATTTCGAGCCTAAATTTAGGCTCAAGCTTAGCTTGAAATCAATTCGAGCCGAGCTCGAGCGAGCCTAACTTCGAGTCGAGCGAGCTCGAGCCCTAAACGAGCCGCTTGAAATTCTTAACATCGTGCAATCTATAGTTTAATTTTTATAAAACATTATCTAAAATTTGATGTAAAAAATGTCTAATAATTCAACATACAAAATGAATGCATGAAATACGATATTATAATATTTAGAAAAACTAGGAAAATCAATTATGCGAGTAAGTGAAAAAGAGATAGAGAGCAATTAGAGTAGAATTTTGTTGGTTTAATTTTGTGGGCCCAATAATCCAAACTCTATATACATATGATTAAAATACAAAATATATATTATATATAAGTATATATATAGAGTTCGACTATTATACTCTTATAAGTATAGACCCCTTTATATTCATAAGTTTTTTATCGTTAGATCTACCTTTTGACAATTTTTATCCGTTAAATCATGCACTATTCAACCAACCACCCACTCAATCCTAGGGGACCGTTATCATCCTAATCGCACATCCCTTCATCCAACGACCGAAAATTTATAAGTATAAAATGGTCTATACTTCTAAAAGTATAATAGCCCTAGCATATATATATATATATATATATATATATATATATATATATATATATATATATATATATATATATATATATATATATATATAATTAGGCTACTATATTATTAATAGTACCAACCGATTGCTATTAGATTTTCGACCCTTGGATGAAAGGATGTGCGGTCAGGATGATAGTAGCCCCCTAGGGTTGAGTGGATGACTAGTTGAATAGTATGATATAACGGATGGAAATGGCCAAAGGAGTAGATCTAACGGCAAAAAACTCGATAACACCAAACGCTTGGTACTATCGATAATATAATAGTTGAACTCTATATATATAGGTAGATCTAATGGCAAAAAACTCGATAGCACAAAGCACTTGGTATTATCGATAGTATAGATAGTATAGTAGCTGGACTATATATAGTCCGGCTACTATGCTATCGATAACACCAAACGCTTGGTGCTATCAAAATTTGTGTCGTCAGATCTACCATTTTGACTATTTCCATCTATTAGATCATATATTCAACTAATCATCCACTCAACCCTAGAAAATCACTATCATTCTAACCGCACATTCCTTCATCCAAGAATCGAAAACCTAATAGCAAGTGGTTGATACTATTAATAGTATAGTAGCATAATTATATATATATATATATATATATCGAGTTTTTCGAGCCTAATTCGAGCGAGCCCAGTAATACTCAAGCTTGGCTTGAAATTAATTTCGAGCCTAAATTTAGGCTCAAGCTTGTTTGAAATTAATTCGAGCCGAGCTCGAGCGAGCCGAATATCGAGCCGAACGCGAGTCGAACACGAGCCGGCTCGCTCATTTGCCAGCCCTAATGAACTGGTCCCAGCTCGCTCGTGTTCCGCTCGTTAACATCCCTAGCTATTGCTGCATACACTAAGTAGTATTATTCTTACATTAATAGAGAGAACGCATGCAAATGAAGGGGTGATTTTGTGCTGCATGCGTGGTGAGCTCAGAGCAAACTATTCTCTCCCCTTTTAATAAAAATTTCCCGTTATTTATCGTGCAAATTAAGGAGATAAAAAATAATAATAATAATGCTTTGGGTATCCTGGAGATCTATACCTCACAAAGTAGATTTTGTATGTGGCATCGATCCGAGCATGATATTATGAACTTTCCAAAGCAAAACCACTGCTTCAATACATTAACATTCTTTTGCATGCAAGATCAAAAGCTTATATTTTTTCTAGTCCTAATAATAAAATCCTCAATAATTTGATCTTAAGGTTTGGTGTTGGTTTACAGACATTTTAATGAATATTTCTCTTACATACGATTATCATTCTTGAGTATAGTGATCGAAGAAGAAGATAATAATGAGTTCGGTTACTATACTTTTATGAGTATAGATTCTTTTATGCTCATAAATTTTCGGCGTTAGATCTACCCCTTTGACCATTTTCATCCGTTAGATCACACTATTCAAGCAACCACCCAGTCAACCCTAAAAAACCACTATCATCCTAACCAGGGATCACTATCATCCTAACCGCACATCTCTTCATCCAACGGCCGAAAACTTATGAGTACAAAGGGGTCTATACTCATATGAGTATAGTAGCCCTAGCCGATAATAATTACAAATTAGGTTAAATTATTCTATATTAGACCTTTACTTTATTTTCACAATAATTTTGTGCATGTCACTGTGACAACTTGATATATATATATAATTTATTGACAAACTATTCCGACAGAGAAATAACAAAACAAATTAAGAAAGCGACGACTAGGAACATGGTTTAGACTCTTGTCTAGGTATTTAGTGCACCAAATAATATACCAAACATGCTAGGAAGTGGAGAGGAGAACAAAAACTGTAACATAAAGAATCGAATTAAAATCATTTATATATATTTCTTTGAAAAATAAAGAAAAATAAGAAAAACTTAAGTAGGAAATGGAGAAGTGCATGGAATAAGGACATAAAAATGGCCAAGGACTAGTGATGGAGACACTTAAACTGTAGTGGGGAGAGGTGGTGATGGTGGAGATAGAGACAATACCAAACCCACCTATAAATATCAATTTCCCTTCATCTATTTTGGTTTTAGTGGTTTAAATTCAATTCCAATGGGACAATAATGTTGGGCCCTTTGTTTTTCTAATTAGTGTGTGTATGTGGATAAATAACCTATCTGCTTTAGTAAAACAAACAAAAAAAATTAGCAGATGTTATCTAAAAGATTGATTGATTGATTGATTTAGTGCGCATCTATTAGTGAATAAGATAGTATTTTGTTTAGATAAAAAGAAATTCTATATAAGTTCATTGTTATTATGATTTTGGCTTGATGTCGAAATACAGAGTAAGTTTTATACGATTTATTAGTTGAAAAGAGGTACACAATAGATGCATGATTCATCCGATCGAAAAGCACATTATAATCCTTTCATGTTAGGACCACATTATGGGCTTCTTAATTTGTGAAGCATTGGTGTTGGAAAATGATAGCCATATTAGACAACAAAAAGTTAATAGGGACTGTTCCCAATGTGAGATTATTTGATCTATTGTTCTCACCAACTTTTTTTTTTTCTTTTTTTGCTATAAGATGCTAAATTAATCACATTGAGGACCCATTATAATTAGTCATAATCACATTTCGTTTATGAATAACCTGTTTCAACTTCTGTGACCACAAGTGAAAAGAACACAGAAGTTTTTTTGACATTTTTAAATTTTTTGCCTCCTGCTTAACATTTAATCAAATGCTGTGTAGAATGTGAAGATCTAAGATGATTTGTGCCAAAACTTGAGCATTAGGATTAGCCTCGAGAGAAGGGAGCACCTTATTAATTAATTATAACTATCTAATAGTGCAAGAGTACTATGAGCTAGTTGAGCCCTATACTATTTTTCATTACCTCAAGGGTTACCAATCAAGTTACCATATATATATTGGTTCCTTCATCCTATGAAAATATTAGGGTAAGTTGCACAATTTTTCCCAATCTTTTCCCTTTTTTTTAAATTTTTTTGATCTCTAATATTTTTCAGTTTTACAATCTCTGAACTTTATCTTTTGTTCTAACTATGTTCTGCCTTTAAAAGCACTATCCATTCTAACAGAATGTCAGAAACTACCACATCAGTACCAATATCTGTCGCCTTAGTACCGTATAAGCACCAAATTTTGTCATATCGATGGCACTTTTAATTAATCAAAATATATATACACTACAAGTAAAAAGCCAATGTACAAGAAAAAAAAATGTTGGGGACCAAAATAAAAAACTGAATAATCATTGGGGACCAATGGTGTAATTGACCCATACTAGTCACATAAAATACATGTTCTATATGGGACTAAGCAAACACCTAAATGGGTTCTAAATAATATTCCTAAATTTCAAGCTCAGAACCAAGCAAAAGTGAATAAAAAAATGGACAAAATTAACAGGTAAATAGGACCATTTTGGACCACAACTTAGAGGTGGTGTGAGTGGCCCATGCATTACATTCCTAATGTGGTCGACATAGAATAATTGTGATCTAGACCCAAAAAAAAAAAAAAAAAAAAAAAAAATACAAATCTCATGGAGATAGATTTGGACAAAGATAACCAAACAAGTAGGTAATTAATTAGGAAAATATGGAGTGTTTGAGTTTGGATTGGACACGTACGAATCCCACGACATAAATTCATGTGTACTACTTTTTTTCAATGCAACAATAATTTCTTATATATGTGTATAACTTTTATCTTATTCTATTCATGTTTCTATTTGTGATTATTTTGAAGGATGAGGAATTTTTTTTTTTTTTTTACTTTTCATTTTCCTAGCTACGCTACTACACCTTACATAATACAAGAACAAAAATAATTAATATTTAGTTTATGTCCGATCTCTTATCATTTTGTCCGAACACAAATCAATCGACCATCCTAATGCAAAACATTCTAATATTTTATAATTATTAAAACATTTTAATATAATCTTTTCGGTTCTATTATATGACTGAGCTGAGATACGTTTTCTATAATTTTTATTTTTTTCTGATCTATCTATAATTTATCGACTCGAACGCGAGAATTCGAATATGTAACTATATAATTAGTTGGTGAGGTGAAATTTTTTTGTTTTTGCTTTACATGAAAATGTTCTTTCATGGATTATACAAATGTGGGATTGAATAGTTTGGTAAAACGGTGGTTGCATTTGTAGAAGAAATGATTAGAGTTGTTGGTGGGCTCTTAATAATAGAAAAATGTTAGGCATGGTTCAAAGACAAGTTAGGCACTAAGTACTTGATTAACTGATTGGTATAATTTCACAATCATTAAGGTTTCTTTCCCCTAAATTTTTAAATCCTTATGGTCTTCTCTTCTTCCTCTCTTTTTTTTTCTTTTTTTTTGAGTAGTGCTATATCGCATCTTACATCCTTGGATCAAAAATATATAAAAAATTCGAGAAAAAAAGATAAGACTAGTAAATAAAACCAAACCATAGAAAAGCTAGAGTGTACATTTTATATCTATGCTGTAAGCGTACATGTAGCATTATTCTTTTTCTTTTTTAAAATGAATGAACAATTTAGGACAGGTTTTATAGGATTTTATCTCGTAACATGCTACTAACAAAAGAAGAAAAAAAAATGCTAATTAAAGCCTACTGTTTCTAATTTACATACGCCTCACTTGCCATGAGAGTTACATTTGTTGCAAAATTAGTATCTACTTACATGAAACCTATCCCAACTTTGGACTATAGCATTGAATCCAAAATTAATTAATTTAGACATTGTCCATCTACAGATCTAAGTTATTATAAAATTAACAATGTGTTCAATTCACAGGATGTAAATGGGCCAAACTGGGCCTTGCAATCCTGCATAAAAACAGAAAACATATCTCTACATGATTTCACCCCAAACATTTCTTTGTTTTGCTAAAAACCAGAATAATTTGAAAGCACTTTAAATTTCCCCCTCTCCTTGGAATAAAACAATAGTAGGACCCACGAAAAGTCCCTGCTTCTTTGATAGAATCCCTACCACTATTTTTTTTATAATATTAAAAGTGTTAAGTTTTAAAATGCTTTTAAATTTTTCAGACATTTCAAAATATAAAAGTAAATGCCTTGATTATTAATAGGTAAAAAATATACATAATTTATCAAAAATGTGAACCTTTTTGAATTGGCTATCTAATCTTTCGACTGAATTTGATCAACAATATTTTGACTTCAAAATTTAAATACGCCGATTATCTTTGGAGGTTTAGTTAGTATAATAAATACACTTATTGCAACCATAAATTTATTAAAATAAATAATTAACTTAAATTTTAAAGTCAAAGCATCGTTGACTGACTCAAATCAAACAAAATAAAACGTTGGATAGTAAAAGCAAGTTGTAAAATATCATATAGCTAATACAAAATAATTCATAGTCCAGATAAGTTACTTACGTTTTTATCTTATAAATATCTATGATCACACAGATGCAAACCAAGTCGAATAGCAAGTACATCACTTACATAGAGCATGCGTGCGCACCAAAGGTATAGAGAAACTTACGGCAGGTAACTCAATCAGTGGCTTCTTGCTCTCTTTCCCTGGGTTTTGCTGAAAGATCAAGCAATCAAAACATATGTTACTCTACAAAATGACAGTGAATGTGACATTTCTCACAAAGTTTTAACCAAGGATCAGCCTCCCAAATTGGATAACTTTTCCTCGCGATTTCACCAACTGTACCAGCATCAAATAAAAAATTAAAACGTCCCAAAAATCATACACCGATAACGATGGACTAACGAGTAACGGCACACACTAATGCACAGTAACAATTTCTATAAGCCTTGGTTACAGTTATGCTTGATACAGAGAGTTTTAGTTTCCTCGGCGACAAGATGTTTTCCTTATCAACAAAATGGCCTAATTCACGAATTCCAAATGTGTGAAAACAACAAATCGGTTTCCAACATTACCGCATCATTTTATAACACTGTAAATAGTCATCTTATACCACAAGGTACCCCAATGGCTATACATGCAAAATGAAAGTAAAAAGGAAAAAGAACAGAGGTATCGTATAGGGCCTACGACTAAATACAAAATAAAAAAGAAGAAAAAGATATCCAAACTACATAAATAACATCCCTTCTGAAAGTTTCAAAAGATTATGGAGCAGGCAAAGAATCTCTCATAACATCAACTTTCTAACAAATACCATTCTTTCTTCTTAATGGATCAAAAACATTTGAAGCACCCAAATAGGAAATTCGAACCTATCTGAAGAGACGAAAGAAGGAATTAACAGTTTTGACCCGCACAGAAATTTCCAAACGACTTCCAACTATGCGCTAAAACAATTTTAACTATGTAATCAAATGAAGTGAATTAATTATTTAACAAGAACCTACCAAATAATCTGATCATCGGAAACGACAAAAAAAAGGAGGAATTAGCAGAACCTGGATATCTACCATCCACATCGACTAATCAATAAAGTTTTAATCACGGATTATAATACATTGAATGAAACAACAAGTACTAAGAAAATCTGCTACAACATCCATAGGCTTAGCAGAACTGCAGAACTGTCAAGGTCTAGCACAGAATAATAATGAGAATCCAACTAAGTTTGATTCATGCATCGAACTCCCACTTGGCAAATATTCTTATTTAGCTTTCAACATCGAAACACAGTACGATAGTCGTACTTTGTACACTAACTTAATTACCAACATAAAACAATACAACGATCTAAACTTCCAACATACATATCCCAATCCAAGGGTCACTAGGCCAATGAATCTAGATAGCTTTACTCTCACTAAATACAAATAAGCGGTACTAACATATCGTTTTCCATCATGGTAGTTGCTATCACATGCTAATGCAGGGCAGCCCAATGGCTATCAATGAAGAAAATGGAGGGATCATCAGCTCTAGTGGGTTGGTGGTTTTACCTATTCTAAAAGAGAAAATGAAGTTTCCCCTTTTTTAAAGGAATAAGAAGGGGGATAAGAATGGACCAACTATGCATGTCATTTAGCTATTGCTAACCTATAATTATGCGCACACTACTATAATAAGAAAATATGGAGATTGAATCATTCAAATGCAACCTAATTTTTCTCAGTAATGAAAATGAACATCCCGTCTAATGTAACTTCAAGAAGAAGATCATGCAGTAAGAAATGAGGAAGGCATAACCAACAAAATTTAATGACGACTCTAATAAAATTACTAATCCTGTTCAATGATTCAATCTCTTTGTTTCGATCAAAGGCATTTGAAATGCCTGTACAAGATTTGAACCACATCAAAAGATAAATCTCACAAAGGAGTAAAAAAACTATTGAAGACATATTGAGGGGATTTTTCAGAAGACTTCCAACTTTGGCATTTCTGTATGCTAAATACATAGAAATAAGATGGGCGCCATCAATAATTAATTAAACAAACCTAATCAGCATGACTTTTTGACCCGAGCATGTAAGATATTTGACCAAATTGATCTGGACTCAAGAGTCTCAGACACTAACCTTGCAGTAGGACCAGGTCAGCTTGCTAAATAATCTTATTAGTTATGGCTCCATAAAGATCATCGCCAACTTCAATGCATCAACTTCATCAACAAGTGAGACAGAAATTTGTAACTATTGTATTTGGTCACTTAGTCCACCAAATTAAATTGACCTTCATCCTTACAGACAATTGTTCGCATTTTCTTTTTTTAAGTATAAGTGTGGCAAAGAACCTCATAAAAAGCTCGCATTGCTTCTGGAATCTCATTTATAGCTGCCCAGACATCACGCAAATAATGAATCAGAATATAATTTAAGTGGTACAACAGAATAGCCATATTCCTCAAGATGTTTTACAACAGTACAATAACTCAACCCCAAAAACACCTTATGCTTTTCAATAATCATAAGAAACATGCAAAGAAATAATATTTATCTTGAAATTAGTTAAAGCATAACCAACTATTCAACGTACTTAAAAAAAAAAAATCACAGCATTTAACAGGAAATAATAAGCTGAGAACACTGGCACTGAAAGAGTTTTACGTTGTTAGCCTTCTTGTCGAAACAACACATGGACAGTCGCATTTGTATAATCTTTCTACGAAATACGAACATAATAGACAATATATCACAGCTCTCTATTTTTGAAAACAAGAGGAGGAATAGAAAGTTAACACATCAAAATAAAATACAACAGAAAATGGAGATCCTTCAAATCATCCCAGTTTTATTTCTTATCCCCTTCCTCCAACTCTTCGACATAGAGAACTTCAGAGCACACATTATCTGTTCTAAACCAATTTAAAAGCCATTTTCACAATTGGCAGCATGCACAAACAAACTGAAATAAGATGGATATATGCAGATCAACAGAAAGTAGCATATCTGTGATATGTGAAAACTCAAAACGCAACCAACTGCTCCTTTGAATTGATACAATTTGTCTACTTCATAATTGAAGGATTGAATTCCAAGGAATTAATAACCTGGGAAAACTAGGATTATTTGGAAACGCATAATACGCTTACATTCTTACCCTCACGCTAACATCAAATAATAATAGAAATCCTTTATAAACCTAGTATAATAAAAAATAAATTGCCCGGAGAATTCAGTTCCATTCAAAGGAACTAACAAGGAAAGAAGATCCCTAGACATGCCGAAACTTCAGACCTGTTCTGAAAATTTTGATTAACATCTATAGTGGTCTCCAGTGTCTGATTAGAATATCGACTTCGATTGATTACTAAGTTTTCGCATTTATTGTCAAAAGCAAATGGGATCATCGAAAAGAAGGCTCTGTGCGAAGATAAGGAAAACCACGAACTGGATTACATAGGAGGTAAAATCTTGCTTCAAGGGGAAAACCCAATACGAGCTCTCTACAAAGATCTCATTTCTCTTCTTATGGAATGATCACACGAAAAGAAAACATTATATATTTATAGAAAAGAAGAAAAGAAAATAAAGAACTACCCGATTTCCATTTCTATACCTTTTTTCATGTTTCATGTGGAGAGGCTCTCTTGCCTCTTCGCCGAGAGCCGCTTCAGGAATTCGTAGGTCGTGATCATCGTAGTGGCCGACATTGACATGGAGGCCCACCGCGGCCCGAGCCCTCTGTAGCATCCTCTCCACCCCTCTTCCCGTATCAGGCTCCTCACAGTCCGTCCGATCGTCATCGGCCCCTCATCCCCGCAGTCCATCACCTGCATCCTCGTCTTGATGGTATCCAGCGGCATGGTCACGAAAGCCGCAGCTCCCCCGGCCATGGCGGCACTCACCCCCTGCACGATCACGACGGTCTTATACTCCGGCTTCAATTCCACATTGCTGCTGCCCTTTTCTTCATCTACTACCTCTTCGACGCCACACCGGTAACGGCAGAGGTGGTAACCGATTCCGCCCCAAATTATCTTCTGCGAAAGGGAGTAAGAGGCCCACCAAACCGCATTGGAGGGGGCATAGGTTAAGATGGACATGCCGAAGCCTCGGTAAAGCCCTCTGATTCCGTCGCAAGATACGATCTTCTTGAACGCATCGAAGCCGCCGAGGTAATTGGATTGCGGGGATTGGCGGCGGCCGCGAAGGTTGCCCTGGACCATGAGGCGCTGGCTAATGATGTCAATTGGGGTCCAGACGACCTGCGCGGCGACGGCGGCGCTGAGGCCGGCGGCGGCGCCCGCGGCGGTGGAAGCGGCGGGCTCGGGGAGGCCGAGGCGGAGGAAGGCGGTGCCGACGGCGCTCTTGGTGACCTCGAGGGCGGCCATGTAGAGGGCGCGGGCGGGGATGGTGCCGGCGAGGGAGGTGGCGAAGCCGCGGTAGAAGGCGAGGGGGCCCTCGCGGCGGAGGATGGCGGCGGCGGCGGCGGAGGCGGAGGGGAGCGGCGGATGCGCCACCTGCAGACGCGTCTTGAGGACCACGGCGGGGTAGAGCGCGGCGGAGACGGCGGAGAAGAGCGCGGCGCCGAGCACGAAGAACCGCGACTTGTCGAGCATCTCCCAGTCGATGTCCGCGGGGAGCTGAAGCCGCGCCGCCGCCCCCTCCCCCTCCTCCTCCTCCTCCTCCACCTGCGACGCCGTGAGCCCTAGCGCCGCCGCCTCCCGCTCCGCCGCCGCCATGCCCTCCGGTTCCTCGAGCTCTCGCCTAGTACCTATCTCTACGGCCGATCCTTCATCTTTACAAAAAGACAACCCTAATCCTAACCCTAACCCTAACCCTAACCCTCTCACTCTCTGGATTACTGAGTCACCGACTCTCGGGAGGAGTACCTCACACCGGTGTGCTTCTCGCCGGAGAGCGAGGCCATCTCGGGCATCGCTAATGGCGGCGGCGGGAGCGAACGTACACCTCTAGGGTTAGGGTTCGGAAGGAGGAGGACGAAGATCGATGAGATAAGAGTAGACAAATGGCCAAACGAGGGAGCTTCTAGAGAGAGAGAGAGAGAGAGAGTGAGTGTGAGAGAGAAGGAGAAAGAGAGAGAGAGAGAGAGAGAGAGAGGAACGGAACGGGATCCAAGGAGGGGGCCCCTAAATGAACGGGGTTGGGTCCGAGTTGTTTGCAGGGGCGGTGCCGAAGCGGTGGGGGTTTGAGCCTGTCGTTGGTTGAGCCGTTAACGGACAAGTGTCGAACGGCGGAACGGGAAGAAGAAATACCGACACGCGTCCGTCGCGGTTAGGGGAAGTGGGCCGGAATTGTTACCGACACGTGGCTCGGGAGCCCCGACCCTGGTTGGATCTGGTAATGGCGCTCACCGGCAAGTGCCGGTGATTCGGGATAGGACACGTTGGAATGATTTGCGACTCCGATGATGGACTCTGCACTGCGTTATGTACTTATGTATGAATTAGGATAAGGCATATCCAGTATTTCAGTTTTCCCATCTTATTTTTAATATAAATTAAAATAATAATAATATGAGCAACCTTTATACTTCTGTGCTATGTGTAAAATTTATATTTCACTTATTAAACAGTTATTAATTTAGTACTAATTTTATTATTACTTTTTAATGTTTAAAATTTAAAAATATTTTGTAAATTTTAAAATTAAAAAAGTGCAATATTTATATTTATATATAGAATAGTGTATATGGAATATTTTTGAAAAAAAAATATTACTGTAATCATTATAAAAATTTACAGCATAAATTGCAGTACACTATGGAAGAGTCTTTAGAAACCCATCGCCATGTCACACATATTCAATTAATGATCTCAATATTACTTAAAAATATAAAATTATAAATTTTTAAAGAAAATATTCTTTAATTAGTATGAAACTATTATATAGTATTGACATGCAGTACAATTGTTAAAAGAAAACTTTTTTTTGATCACAAAAGAGTTGTAATGAAAATATAAACTGTGCTGTATAAGCTAAGATCAAAACAGTTTGCATATTGAAAATTAGAGTTTGCAAACTACTTGATATTTTACTATTAAAATCTCATCATGTTATAATCTTTTATATGCAATTATTTAGAGATTATACATCATATTTAGTAGTTTATATTTAGACTCCAAGATCAGGCAATAAATTGCTTTCTCCAAATAAATTAATTTTTTGAAGTTGTAGACGGTTAGACCGGGCTAAATCTGACCTGGCATAGTGTGGGGCCAATTTGTAACGCTCGTTTAATAAATTAATGTACTGTTACCTAATCCATGCGCTATCCACTACAACAGTCACATGCGAACTGGCGCATTCCAAAAATAAAGTAAAATAAAATAAAATCAACTCAGCCAGTTATCCAAATTTCTTTTATTATCAAAAGTAAACGTAGAATTGATACTTCCTTCCAAACTTAGTGATCCACCCAATACAGGAAACAAAGCTATTAATCAACTAATTAAGAACAACATAATAATTAAGAACTGTTATGTTTATTCTTCAACGATGAATGTTAAATTTATCATCCATCATGTATGATATTTAAATTTAAATTTAAATTTAAATTTTATGATGGACGGTAAATTTGACAACGACTTGGATGGTCTTCTGCTCTTCGCTAGCTGCTGAAATTACTCACCGGTTCCAGTAGCCCCTCCCGCTGGTCGCCGACGGGGAGCGCGCCGCGTCGAACCACCCCCAATTCTCCGGGTTCCGGTTCGCCGGCGACGCAACCTCGGGCCGCGGCGTGAACGGCCCCGCCGACCCCCGCCACGCGCCGACGCACTCGACGACGACTTCCCCAATCCTCCCCTTCTCCCCCATGGCCTCGTACACCTTCTCTATGTACTCCCCGGGGCTCGCCCTCTTCTCCCCCGTCAACATCTCCGTCCCCACCTCCGCCCTCACAAACCTGTACACCGGATACGTCCTACAGTTTTCTATCCTGCTCTTGAGAGTCTCATCTATTTCTTTACCATTGAACCCCTCCCGCGCCTTGCCCACCTCCTCCTCCAGTACTCTCTTCAGCTCCTCTTGAAACTGAGGGATCCGTTTGAACGCCGCCATTCCCTCCTCGCTGCCTCCTAATGCCTTCTCCACCAGAACTTCTCTCAGCTGCAGCATCAGCGCGTAGTTCGGGTTCCCCGGGTCGTCGATGTACGAGAACACCGGCTGCCGCTCCACGACCTGCAGGAGCTCCTTCTCGCAGAACCTGGCCTCCGACAGCGCCCCGTCGTCCGCCACGTACAGCGCCTTCCGCGCCGCGCGCGCCACCGCGCGCTTCACGGCCTCCCGCAGGTGCTCCTCCAGCCGGCGCAGGTCGACGGCCTGGCAGAGGCCGACCATGTACGTCGCCATCATCAGCTTCAGGACGTCGACGGCCTCGGCGCTCTTCCGCGCGGAGATGAGGCCGAGCGAGTTCACGTCCTGGTTGTGCTGCTCCGCGCTCTGCACGTGCGTCGTCACGGGGTTGGCCAGGTACTGGAGCTCCGAGCAGTACGCGGCCATGGCGATCTCCGCGCCTTTCAGGCCGTAGTCCAGGCTCGGGTCCTCGCCGGCGCTGAGATTCGACGGCAAGCCGTCGTTGTAGTAGTCGCAGACCAGTTCGGAGAACTGCGCGAAGACCAGCTTCCCGATCGCGGCGAGGGCGATGCGGAGGTTGTCCATGGACACGCCGATGGGCGTGCCCTGGAAGTTGCCGCCGTGGAGCGCGATGTCGCGGGCGACGTCGATGAGCGGGTTGTCGTTGACGGAGTTGATCTCGCGCTCGACCGAGTGCGTGGCGGCGCGGATCACCTCGATCTGCGGGCCGAGCCACTGCGGCGAGGTGCGGAGCGCGTAGCGGTCCTGCTTGGGCTTGGTGAGGGGCTCGCGCTCGTGCCGGAGCTTGGCCTCGCTCACGTAGCCGCTGCCGTCGAGGAGGAACTCCATGATGGCCGCCGACTCGATCTGGCCCGGGTGGTGCTTCAGCTCGTGCGTCAGCGGGTCCGCGAACTCCGGCTTGCCGTTCATCGCCTCGCAGAACATCGCCGACAGCACCACCGACAGCACCGCCAGCACGTTCGAGTCGTAGCACACCGTCGCCGCCACCGCCGACCCCACCGCCGTGCCGTTCACCAGCGCGAGCCCTTCCTTCGCCTGCAGCTCGAACGCGGCGCCGATGCCGGCGCGCGTCAGCGCCTCGGCCGCGGAGATCTCGCCGCCGTCGGGGGCGAGCACCCTGGCGTTGTGCCGCCCGGTGAGCACGCCGGCGATGTAGGAGAGCGGGACGAGGTCGCCGGACGCGGTGATGGTCCCGCGCAGGGGCATCTTGGGGATGAGGTTGTGGTTCATGAGCTTGGCCATGGCCTCGAGGAGCTCCCACCGGATCCCGGAGTAGCCCTGCATGAGGGTGTTGGTGCGCACGAGCATCGCCGCCTTCGCGTAGCTCGGCGGGAGGCCGCACTCCCCGCCGCCGGCGCTCACGACGCCGGCGTTGAGGAAGCGGATGAGCTCGGCCTGCAGGCTGGCGGTCTTCTTGGTGCGGCGGTGCGAGGTGGCGCCGAACCCGGTGGTGACGCCGTAGGTGTCGGCGCCGCGGCCGATCTTCTCGGCCACCCAGGCGGCGCTGCGCTCCACGCGGTCCCGCGCGGCGGCGGCGTCGAGCGCGACGGACACCGCGGGGCGGCGTGCGACGGCGGCGACCTGCGCGACGGTGAGGGCGGTGCCCTCGAGGTCGACGGAGGCGAGGGACGCGAACTGGGCGACCATGCGGTGGACCTCGTCGAAGTGGGTGCAGCGGAGGGCGTCGGCTGCCGCGGCCCAGTGCGGAGGGTTGGGGACGTAGGACGTGCCCGACACGGCGATCGGGTTGATGCCGTCCGTCGGCACCGGCAGCGTCGGCGGCCGGGGCCGGCGAATTGGACGCATCGAGCCCTTCGGGTCAGCGGAGGCCATTGTATGTATATATATCTAGCTAGCTCCTACTGCGCGTATGAATTGAAGACAGAGAGAAGTGAAGCGTGTTGCGTTACTGCACTCTTCTCTGTTCTTCTCTTTTGGAAGCGCGAGGGGGTGGGGAATTTATAAGCAGGGGTGGGAGTAGAGCATTGAATTGGTAGCTATTGCATGCTATGGATTAATTAATGGGGAAAGATGTACGAAGACTCCACTGAACTTTACTTAGCACTTTCAAAAATAGATATCTAACTAAGGCCTGCGTTAGGTGGTGGAGAATTTTTTATTTTTTATTATTATTATTATTATTATTATTATAGTTAGTTAGTTTGTAATGCATTCGTCTAAGTGATAGAAAATAGTTTATTTACAAAAATTTTAGAAGCGAAAAAAGTTATATTTATTACCGAGTAAAGATTTTAGATGAAAAAATCACAAGCAATCGACTATCCAATTATACACTTTTTGATATACAAAATATTATTTTGAAACATAAAAAGTAAACACGATATCAAACAAGGTTTAAAATTTTTATTTTTCACAGTTAGATTTTTTAAGTTTTATCAAATTAATTTGATAGATCCCTTTGGTGGAGCAAAATTATTAATTAAGCAGTTGCTTTGATTAAATGGTTTGTATATAATTTTGCATAACTTTAAAACACAAAAAAAATTTATTTGTTTGCTTCTAATTACGATATTTGAACATAAACATTGAAGAATAGAGTAAATTCGTCTTTAATTTTATTAGTTTTTTATGTGCTGGAACGAAATAAATAGTTTTTTTTTGTATTTTAAAGTTTTGGAAAATCATAGCTATATTGTTAGTAATTTCTACTCATATAGTTTATAGATTCCAATTATCAAAAGGTAAAAAAAAAAGTAAAAAACTTATCTGAACTATGGATCATTTGGATTTTAAAATTTTTTTATTTTATTATCCTGTGGTTCAAAAAAATTCACTTTACCTCTCTTATGGTTTAATTTTTTTTTTACTTCAAAATTTTATATGAAATAGTCAAATACGGTACTAATAAAGAAAAAAATTTTAAAAAAATTATAGAATGACAAAGTAAAAAATATGCTAAATCAGAAGATGCAAAGTGAAATATTTTGAACCATAAAATGGTAAAGTAAAAATGAGCTAAATTATATAAGAGGACAGTGAAACTTTCTTAATCACGAAATAATAAAGTGAAAAATGAGCTAAACCTTACCATTATTTTTTTTTCCCCTTAAATTAATGCAATGGGTTTGGTGGGCGACAGTGGCAAGTTGGTGGATTGGGCTCTTTTTGACTCGGCCAAGATAAGCACGCTGGTCTTTGGTCGAAATTGTTGGATGCATGATTGAGTCAATGGTTAAGTAGATTAATGTATTTTGGGTTGGTGAACTCGGGTAAGTGCTTAGTGACATACAAGGACGTTGCGAGGAAGCAGGAGAGGAAATTGTTGAGTTGGTCAATTTTCTTTTTTAATATACATATATATATAAAGTTGAGCTGAAATACTCTTAATAGTATCCGGTTGTAAATACTATTCAGTCTTTAATTTTTAGATACAAAATTGTAGTGTGGAATAATAGTGATTCTCTAGGATTTAGTGGGTGGTTGATAGAATAGTATTGTGACGCCCCAACTTTTCAGGGGGTCACCACTACTCTCGTCCTACCACGCTTAACTCTTTTAATCTCTTAGGCCTAGCCACCACCCAAAATGCTTAAATCGGGTTAAGAGTTTAGTCATATTATATCTTATATATAGGATTATGTGGGGTCTCATAATTTCTCCTCCTTTAAGCCCTGACGTTCTCGTCAGGTTCAGACTCACAAGTATCAGGCGATGTGAGACTCATCTTGCTAGCCTTGTCATTCCGACCCTAGCTCAGCCAAGACTCATCTCATACCTTCGGCTGGTAATTGAGTCTGATACCAACTGTGACGCCCCAACTTTTCAGGGGGTCATCCATCCTAAGACTACTTCCGTTCCAGCACGCTTAACTCTGTTAACCTCTTGGGCCTAGCCACCACCCAAAATGCTTAAGCCGGGTAAAAAGTTTAGCGCTATTATATCTTATATATAGGACTATCTGGGATCTCACAAGTATGATCTAAAGAGTGGAATTGATCAAAATGTAGATTTAATTGTTAAAAATTGAATAGCACCAAATATTTAATACTATTAATATTTTAGTTCTTAAACTCCTAATCGTGTGGGTTAAGCATTACAAATATTTTTTTTATTTTTCCTATATTACTGTATTTATTTTCTACTTAGCGCAAAATTCGAACTGAAGGCTTATACTTAGTTTGCAGCATTTGAAATTAATAGCTAAATTAGAAGAAAATTTAGAGTCCAAATGTGACGAAATAACACTATATATGTTATTGATTAATCTAAAAGTGAAAGTTAATTTAAGAGAGTTTGATAAAATGAGAACTAATGCTTCTTTGAGCACCACACAATCAAATGGGACCTGAATATACTAGTCATGGAGATAGATATTTTCTTTTATTAATGCTGCAGCTATTTTGTTTGTGACGTTTTGGGGCCCACGAGCAGCTCTTCTTTGACCTGGTGAACGTGCATGGCACTGAACATGAGATTATATGCACAATATATATATTTACCTATAAAGTCCGATTATGCTGCTTTTAAAAGTACCAAATATTTGATACTTGTAAATTTTTTACGTTAGATATAGCTTTGACCATTTTCATCCGTTATATCATACTATTCAACTAATCATCCACTCAACTACAGAAAATCAATATCATCTTAACCGCGCATTTCTTAATTCAAGAGTCGAAAACCTAATAGCATAAATGACTTGATACTTTTAAAAATATAGGAGCTCATATATCGCTCTATTAAGCTAAAAAGTGGGAATTAATCACCACCGTCCAAATTAGAATAATAATAATAATAATGATGCGGCTTTCAAATCGACGATCGTCTCCGTTAGACTTGATCTACACTATTGAAAGTATTTTGAAACTAAATTTCATAATTTTTCGATATCATTTACCTACCAAACGAGTAGTCGAAAAATAAACGGCTGAAAATAAAAATCTCATAAAAAATGATGATAAAATACTTAAATTTAATATCAAAGATACTAATCTTACTCTAAATAGTTCAAAGAATTTTCTATAAAAATTTCATCAGATTTGGATTGTTTCACACCGTTAAATTCACAAACGCATCTCATCTACCATTAAAATTGTCAATTTTGAGACCTTTTGATCACTAGCGAAATAATGTCGAAAAATTATGAAATTTAGTTTCCAAATACTTTCAATAGTGTGGATCAAGTCTAGCGGAGTCGACGTTGATTTGAAAGCGACATCATTGAAAACAACTTGGTAGCACAGAGGCCTCCGTGCTACCGATAGTATATCAGCCTAGGTCTCTCTCTCTCTCTCTCTCTCTCTCTCTCTCTCTCTCTCTCTCTCTCTCTCTCTCTCTCTCTCTCTCTCTCTCTCTATATTATATATATATATATATATATATATATATATATATATATATATATATATATATATATATATATATATATATATATATATATATATATATATATAACAGGACTATTGTGCTATTAAGAACACATCAGTTCTTATGCTTCTAAATTTTTAACCACCTATCAAATTTGATGTGTGGTTAGGATGAGAGAGAGAAGAGAAATTTAAGGAAAGGAGAAATTGAGACACTCAATTTTTTCTCAATTTCTTTTCTCTCTCTCTTCTTTGATGGGTGGTTAGAAACTTATAAGTATAGGAACTGTTGTGCTCTTAATAGCACAATAATTCTGCTCTATATATATATATATATAGCTTGTTTTATTTATCTTTATTTTGAAAGGTAGAGCTTGGCTGATCTCATTAAATGCTCTGAAGAGATTATCTGAATTACCTCTCCACATTAATTGAAATGAGCTGGGCCTCTTAATTATCGTATACTGAACTTATTATCTAAAAGTCCATAGCAGCCATGCCCCCCTCAGGTTTTTTAAAATTATCTAAAAGTCCCTAATAATAAAGCACAGTAAAAAAATAAAATGATAAATTCTAACCTTTAGGGGGCCAAAATGAAAAATTTCCTCATAAAACTTGTGGGCGTTCGATGAATTATTTCTTTTTAAAACGAGTGGGCCGAGAAGTTTTCTATAATCGTGCATATTGGAAAAAAAAATTATCAAAATAATTTGATTCATTCAATCATCCACAAATTTCATGTCCTAAAATTCTAACTTCATCCGTGTTCGGATTAGAGGTTATAGGGGTTACATTTTTTTTCGGTCGTAAACTTAGCATTTCAATTTTAATAGAAAATTTTAAAACAAGAAGGGGAAATGTGAGTTGTAGGATTTCGTCCTTACTAGGGGACAAAGTCTGGAATGTGGCAGTGACATCACGTTATCATATTCCAACCAGTTAAATTATGCTTCTCAAATTCATCTATTCCATCATAATTTTTTTAAAAAAAATTATTATAAATGCTATATGGAAGACCACCTCCTCATTGGGCAAGAACCACATAATTCAATCTATATTCCTCTTTTTTTTTTTTTTAAAGGAAAAATATATAACTGTTGCAATCAGAATCAGATGGCTCAAATTTGAATGAACTTAATTAAATTAAATTAAATTAAATGAGAGTTGGATAAAAGCAAACAAGAAATTAAACAAGAATTGGATTGAAGCAGAACTAAATTGAATCTAGGCCACAATGGAGGTGTTAAAGAGATTTGGTATCAGGCTAATTGGCTCAACAAAAGCTTTAATTAATTGATAGTAAAATTCATCACAATACATACAAATTAAGATTCTGATTTGTATCCAATAAGAGAGCAATACGGTTAATAATGTAATCTCTATGTGCATTATGGCATCCGAATAATCCTACATGAATGGGAGAAAAAAAATTATGAGTAGAAATATAAAAATTAAGGGCTTTAATAATAATAACTGGGTTTAAATATTTTAAATTTTTAGTTTGGATCCAATAAGTTATTAGTCTTAATGGGCTGAGTAGTTATATTTGGTATTAAAACCGATTTGCCAACCGATAGTATGGGATGGATCTCACATAGCTTGGCAATCGTCGACTAGTGAATAATTTGGCAATTGGGCCTAACGAGAATATTAGGATAGGCTCCATAGTCTTATGTAAATTGATTTTTTCATCTTTAATTAAAGTCGACATTTTAAGACTTACAAAGTATCCCAAATCCAGCTACGAAGGAAAGTGTCAAATATATAATAGGTAGAAATGTACAAAATTTATTTGAACTTTGGCCTCTTTTCGATTCAACCATCCGACTTTTAAAAGTTTGATTTTGGTATCCAATTATTCAATTTATCTAATATAAATCATTTGATGGCTCTTTAAGTATAAATTTTAGGCTCATAATTTATTTTAATAGAACTATAAATATAAATTATATGTAATATACTAACTAGTCCTGTAAAAATAAACAATACATTCAAATTTGAAGTTTACAAATCAAATAAATTAAAAAAATAGATAGTAAAACCTAAATTTTTAAAGATTAAATAGTTGGATCAAAATGAGTGAGTCAGACATATTTTATACATTTCTCAATGCACTATATAACTTGCCTCAAATTGCCAATCATAATAAGGACAGTTTGATATTGAGGCGCATCTAACGTTAATAGATAAAATAGAGTTAGAGTAAAATTATATAGAGATATATGTCAATATTTTTTATTGGGATCATAAAAAATATATTGTAACTCACTTACTGCGATATGTGGAATGCGATATTACATACGAAAATTAAAAAAAAAAGTATTTTTTATCATACTATTTTACCACATGTAATATAATTTTTTCGCAATCTCAAATAAAGCCTAAAACAACTTAGCGGTAAACTACATTACTACATGTCAAACTTCCAAGACGCTTTTATTTCAAATCCAAGGGCAACAAGGAGCGAGCCATGCTCATACGAATGAGAGAGAAAAAGGAAAAGGAGTTTATAAATATGGGTTAATTGCATACAAGTCCCCGTAAATATAGTAAATTATAAATATATTCCTATAAAGTTCAACTTTCATAAATTATTCCTATAAAAGTCCTAATATTTTCAAATATGTCCCTCTGCTTTGTTACCGTTAATGGACTGTTTATTTTTTAACAGCAGATGAGTGAAATGACATTTTTTCCCTCACAAATATGTCCATCCAAAAACCACAACAGTATAGTATAAGAGGGATAAAAATGTCAAATTATCTCATCGGCTAACTATGGTTAAGTATTTAACCTATGATTAATTAAAATTTTCTAACGGATTCTAACGGTAGAGATATTTGAAAATATTAGGACTTTTGCAGGAATAACTTATGGAAGTTAAACTTTGCAGGAATATATTTGTAATTCACTATATTTGTTGGGACCTGTATGAAATTAATCCTATAAATATTGTCGCCAATAGTTTAGGTTTTGCACATTACATAGCAGACGCAGAATTTATCTAGTTCGAAGCATTGGCCACTCGGGCTCGCATCCGGGAACTGCTTACGGCAAAATGACATGCAGTAATCGTTAGTGCACGGACCTGTAATATTCTTGAACTCGACGAACTGGTCACACGGAGTTCCTTTCTTCGCGGCAAATACTGAATCAAAATGAAAATGCAGGTGCCAAATTAATCAACAACAACAAAAAAAGAAAAAAACAATTAAGTTGCAGGTTTAAAATCCAAAAACTGATTTTAACTCTTCGTCACAATAGCAAGTCAACAAATTCCCTAGCGCGAAGTAGATTGATAGGTTGATCTGCTTGTCTACTGGTGGATAATCTTGGATGTAACGAACAATGTTAATTTTTGAATGGCTAAGCTGACCCTCTTTTGGCAGTTCATAAGATCAAGTGATTGGTGTCCCAGTGAAAAAAAAAAATTTCGTCTAACCGTCATCTTTCTTAATTTTTCTTTTTTCACTTTATTGTTTATCTACATTTTGACTGAGGTATATCCATTACCTCACCATTGTTGCTTAATTCATCTTTTTAATGAATGAGGTAGGTAGTATGTTATTTTTTTTTCAAAAAAAAAACCTCCCTAACACTACAATAGAGATGAGACCCGTCATAAAAAAATTGTCTATTAAATAATCTGAGAATTTATCACAAAAGAGATGAGTAAAGGTCAAATGATTTTACATTAATGAGCTCATGTTTTTGCCCATTTTACTTTGTAATGTAAGCATGATTAGGGTCCGTTTGGTTCAACGTAAAACGGGAAAAAATAAACTTTTCGTGGAAAAAAATTTCGGTGTAAAAAAGTTTTACGTTTTGTAGTGTTTGATTTGTAGGAAAAAAAAGAGAGTAGTTTTTCATTTGTTTGGTTGAAAGAAAAAAAATTCACATTTGCTTAGTTTAGTGGAGAAAAATGAATGAATTTTTTTTTTTACGCAGCAGCTGAAGTTTTCGTTTTCCACCGTAAAATAGCGAAAAACAAAAACTTCAATTTTTCCCTAAATAAGTAAGATTACATTTACGAAAAAATATTTTTACGTCGAACTAAACAAGCGGAAAAATATTTTTCATACCGAAAATAATTTCTCGGTTCATTTTACGCCGGACCAAACGCACCCTTAGCACATATGCATTTTGTATGCGTGTGGGAATAACAATATCCGATTACGCCGCTAGCTTGTCCTAAAATTCATAAATATAATTGTTATAGCGACATACAATAATATGGATAATTGCCTATATACCTCTCAAAACTTCGAAAATATTTCATTTATCCATATTTTTTCTTTTTTTCTAATATACCCCTCATATGTTCCTCCGTTATTTAAAAATACCCCTACAGTTACCACCCGTTAAGTTAACTTAGGTTAAACGTGAGTTAAATATCTACCAAGAGTTTAAAAAAAATTAAAATATCTCTTTTACCCTTAACTTAAGAGCAAATAAGAAATGTTGGTGATTGTAGAAGGGTATATTTGAAAAGACCAAAAATCTAAATGCTTCTTGTGCCCTTAACTTAATGGCAAATAAGAAAAGCCGATGATGGTAGAAGGGTATATTTGAAAGGAACAAAATAGTAATTTGACAGAGATAACATTTATTGCTAATAGTTCACTAAGAGAATTTAACTCTAGAGATATATTTGAAATATATTGAAACGTAAAAAAAATATTTTTAATATTAACTTTTTAAGAGGGATAAATCAGAAAGTCGAAAACTTTTCAGAATATATAAGCAATTGCCCCTAATAATATTATGTTCAAATTATCATATACCCGTGATTTTAATAGTTATATAAAAACTGGGGAGAGCGAGAGAAACCTGCTGAAATTGCTATGAGGAGAAAGATTGAAAAAACAAATAGCGTCTTCATCGTTTCGTCCACTTCTCTTGTGATGCACCGGTTATTCGTAACCGAGTGTATACTTATATATAACTTAGAATGCGTTCTACGTTGGCGAAATCGTTTAGCAAATCTTTTACTTAGATTTACTACATATTCACTTGAAATCGTATTGCCTTTAGGATCTTAGAGTACCTTTGATTACAATTCAATGCAGTAGTGGATCCAGGTAGAGATGTGGTCTAAAACGATTTCTGAGCTTGAACTTTGATTCAAAATTTGAATTCGAACAAATTGTTTTTGTATGATCTTTTTGAAGTTTGATTGAATAATGATTAGAGGATTTCCGAAGCAATCAAAAAATTATTAATTTCATTCCCAAATAACCAATATAAAGCAAAGAGTAATGCTATCGATTATAATTCACAAGGACAAAGGATTCATTCATGGATAGAATAGTAATTAAAGTAGCCGGAATGCGAATGTATGTAAAGAGTTGTAGAATTTATATGCGGCCAAAGCATTTTCCAAAAACAAAATAAGACATTAATACGAGTCTGGCTATGGTGCTTTTAAAAGCACAAAGCACTTGGTGCTTATATATTTTTCGCCGTTGGATCTACTCCTTTAACCATTTCCACCCGTTAGATCATACTATTCAACCAACAACTACTCAATCCTAGGGGACTATTATCATACTAATCGCATATTTTTTAATTTAAGAACCGAAAACTTACAAGCACCAATGACTTGATATGTTTAAAAGCATACGAGCTCAATTCCATTTATACTGCGTGATAGTTATATAGGTAGGTCTAAGCAAATCTAGCCAAACTATTCGACCCGACCTACGGCCCGATTACTGCTATCGGATCGGGCCTGTCCGATTCATCGGACCAGGTTGGGCTTTGAAGATAAATGCAAAATAATTTATATCATGCTAAGTTACTTAGGCCAGGTTGACCAGATTAAGAATGTTTTTGGGCTCGTTTTGTACTTAGGCGCACCTGACGCTATTGGTCAAAACGGAGTTGAGATGAAAATATATAGAAATAAAAAAACATCAGTAAATATATCATAACCGAGTTATTGCGGTAGTTGCAACATGATATCAAACGGTATATTTTTCCTCGTGTTTTATCACCACAAATAACGCAATCTCTCCACAAGTACAAACAGAGCCTTTATCAAATCTCGTTTGTTAGCTGAGTTGGGCCAGAAATGATTTTTAGCTACTCCAATTTTACAACGAAGTGATGCATAGGAAAATACCTTTAACTTTTTTTTCTTTGAGAAATTCAGACATACTGATTAAAATTATCAGAGTGGATATTCATTATGAATGTTCAAACAACAATTTTTGTAAATCCATATATACTCAAAAAGTTCTTTTGATGTGTAGTCAATCTCACATGAGAATAATCACAGCAGTGTAATCAGAGCCCGTAAGGCCGAACCGCAAGAGTGCTTTAATGAGTTCCTATTGAGACAGTTTGTTGGGCTGTATGATTCATTCCGCTCGTGAATCTTAAGTGTCTGATCCAATATTAAAATTTTTTATCCAAATATCAACAGTATATTGAATGGAGAATTTAAAGGAGGCCCAATAAGATTGAATAAAGAGCTCCTTATTCAAATTTTTTTGAACTGCAAGGCCCAATGGTGGCCCGCTTATTATGGCCTAATTTTTACTAACCTCTACATCAATTTGTGTGAAATGAATTGTTTCTCACTTATAAATTGTTTATTTTACCACACTTGGGGTGGTAAAGGGTAAAATAATATATTCTCTTTATTTTCATAAGAAATAACACGTCCAACAGAGTATACTCATTCGGTTAAGCCATAATTTTTTGCGGTTTCATAAAAAAAATTAGAAAAATATATCTCTATATACCTTTTTCTCTCAGATTATATGTTCTTCCTACCGAAAAACAGAGCAATAGCAGGCAGAGCTTCAATACCAGACTGATCTTTATATTTCTAATTATATTTACTAGTTTGTCAACCGGCTGACTTTCTGCTAGAAAATGGTGGCCAGAAAAGGCTAATAAAAATTGAGGCTTATACAATTGATTGAAAACAAGCAAATGTATGCATATATTTTTTAAGTTTCGATAGTGACATATAAACACGTTTAAATTTTAGAGGGTATAATTCCTTCTTCTTTTTTTCTTTCTTTCTTTTTCCCTGTATTTGACTTCCACTGGAATGTAAACCTAAGACAATAATATTTTGTTTCATAAAAAATTTTAAAAAAAAACCGTCTCCGATAATTTAATAAGAAAATGAGCTACAATTCACAAATCCAGGACTAGATAACTGCTTCAGCCCACAGTTTTTAGCATCAAATTAATTATTAGAATATTAGTTCCATCCGTAAATCAAAATCATCTCCGACTATAAATTTTGATTACCAATTATATTCTCGCGCTAAGAGACGGCGATTTACGCAATTGAATAAACCAAAAAACTGAAATCGAAATAGAGTAATAAGTGTGACAGGAGAATCCTGTGCTTGGGTCTCAATCGTGAGTAATTTGTAGCGCAAGAAATTTCATGTTGGAAACTTAATTAAGTCATTAATTTTTTTAATAGGATTTAAAATTATTCTTTGTCGTGATGAGAGGGTTTGGACAAATCCATGATCATAAGCTATTAATTTGGCACATTATTTTATTCTGGAGATGCACTTCCCAGCAAGTTAAGATATCTACTCAGATTTTTTCTATTATTATTGTATTTTACACTGTCTTGTCCAATCATATGCTTAGATCATAACAATTTTTTAGAAAAATATTAAATATAAAAATATAAAAATATCGTTCTCTATCAGCCTTTGTTCTCTAAAAGTTTAAGCTGATAGAGAACGGTATTTTACTTCATTCTCTGATATCATGTTAAATTATATGAAACAACTGTTGTTCTCCAAAAGTTTAAGCTCACATAGAACGGTATTTTTATATTTTTATATTTAATCAAAAATATTTAAGATATCTTTTATTAGTTGTTGGTTTTGTACTACATAAATCAATCTAAGAGAGAAATTTTGTGTTACATATAGTAATCTGCGAAATCTAGTTTGCGAATCTTGATTTATTTGGATTTTTTTTTCTTGAGTTTAGTTAGCTTTGTTTTGCTTTGTGTTTTAAATGCATTTTTTTAAATCTTTTTCTTAATTATTTTATTTATTTGATCTTATATTTGAAAGCTCTCAAGCATTTGGTGCTTATCCATTCTCGCCATGAAGATGCGGATGGAAACTTTCCAACTATTTTCTCAAAAAAAATATATATATACTAGTTTCTACTGTAAACTTATAAAATCGATCAGATAGAAAACAAACTCAAATGGACTCAGAAAAAATTTAGTACCTTTAACATCTGCACGGATTTTAAGCTCCAGAATTTTGAAATCAAACACACATGGAAAACTAAATATATTGACCTGTAAAATTTCAATTTTTTCGTTACGTTTCCTTCGTTGCAATTATAAGTAAGAAAACATTTTGCCAACTTAAAAAAAAAAAAAAACTTATTTTCACATAAGGCTTATTTGGTAGCTTTTTCATTAATTATTTTTATGAATTAAATGCGATTGAACTCATGAATTGATTCTCTTCATTAATCACCTTCATTGCATGAAACACAACACCCTCAAATTTTGGCATTGGCTAAGGTGTTTGTCGAAATTGTACCCAATCATATTGTTGTATAATTTGTTTTTGTGCAATCATTGTTTCTAAGTAAAATATATGGAGAACCCCTCAACTATAGGCCATAAGGAAATAGCATATAAACTATACTTTTTTTTATTAAGACCCCCTCAACTCTCGATTAATTTAACTGCTAATAGTTAATTAAGTTATTAAACTTAACAAAAGTTTTAACTTAACCCACTAAAAAAAAATTGAATTCAAACAAATCAAAAGTTAAGAAGGTTTCAACTAAAAGCCTCCTCGTGGTTTTGCGTATTTCTTACGTTGCCACTCTATGAATCAAAAAGTTGTATTAAATATCATATGATATTATTTTTATTTCACCGAAAAGATTCGCCTTCAAATAGGATAGCAAAATATAAATTAAAAAAAAATCACAGAATGATATCCTATTTAACGATATGCCCTTAATGTAAAACAAATATAAAATCATAAAATAATTTACAATAACTTTTAAACCACAGAGTGTCAAAGTGAAAATACGTTAAACCACAGAATAGTTATGTGTAACTTTTTGAATCACAAGGTGTCAAAGAAAAACTGCGATGAGGTAAATTTAAGTTTACCCAAAAATTAAATTTGAGGAGGCTATTAAATTTAAAATGGCTTATGTTTGAGGGGTTCTACATAAATTTTTAACTTATTTTCATATAATCATATTGTGATAAGGGACATATAATGTCAATTTTTAATTCCTAAAGTAGGATTGATTCTGTGTGTCCAAAGAACTAATGCTTATAAGGATTAATGAAATGCATAGTTATAGAAAAGCTTCATAAGCATGGACAAATTCCAATTAACTTGTTCTTTTTGTCCATTTAATTGTATTTTTAATGCAATGAATTAGCTTGAGTGCAAGTTTAAGAAAGATTAAGCGTTAGTTAGTTTGATTATGTTTGCGTCTCGAGGTTGGTTTTGTCTCTTAATTATTTCCCCTCTTTTACTTCAAATAAAAAACTATTTAATTTTAGTGCTATGAATTGATGGAACTCTCCTTTTGTTAATTAGCTTTTTTCTTTTTTCTTTTTGTTGGAGATTCAAATTCAAATTATGCCAAGATTGAGATCCAAATTTTAAAGATTAAAAAGAGAGAAATAATAATAATAAATGCTATGGAATTTATAGAGCCAATTTTCTTTTTGGGATTATAGAACCTTAATCTAAACCAAATTTGACTGAGGTTAGAACTAAAAAAATCAAATTTAAATTCAACCTAATCTTACCCCATCAAATATATTAATAAATCAGAGAATCTATACAATATACACTGAAAAAAACAAAAAAAAACTCCTTATTCCAAATCTTTGTCATGCTAAATTCAATTGTGTGTGCTCAACAAGTTTGATTCAACCTGATCAGATCGATCCGAGCTATTTGAGTTTTATGAGACAACAATTTACTCCAAAAATGTATGGAAACTCCTTACTCATCGGTCATTCAGAAATGACCTCCTTTTAATTTTTATCTTTTATTTGAGTTTTCCGTAGATAGTTGAGTTTAGTTTTTCAATAATTACTTATTAGCCATTCGTTGGTAATTAAATCATCAAATTTAATAAAATCACTCATAAATTTAATAATAAATCTAATTTAGTTGTTAACAATTATGCAATTGTCAATCCAAAAAAATTAAATTTTAGGGGGTCATTTGAGAACGCCATTAGAAACGAAGGGGCCTCCATACATTTTCTCCAAGATCAAATTATTTTAGGAAATCTTAACCCTTAAGATAGATTAATAAAGCACTAATAAAGCATTAATAAAGCACTAGTTATTTGTGGATAGCCATGCATGTGGACCAAATGAGTTGACAAAAGATACACAATATATTGTGTGATGGGATTTGTAGGAGAGCATTAAATTAATAAGATATTATTATACAAATGCTAAGATTCAAAAACTACAAAGAAGTTTACAAAGATTTCCTTAACTTTAAACTCTTTGTAAACAGATCATTGAACTTTTGATTTTGATAATTAGATTTCTTAAATTTTATTATATAGTTTAATAAAAAGAAAATTTTCACCCTAAATCCTAAACTCTAAGGTTGTATATAATTATGTAAAAAAAATGCAATGAAATTGACTATTTAGTTTGTAACTTTGATTCAGTAGAGCGATTTATTAATCTATTTGATAAAGTTTATAAAATTTGATTGCCAAAATCAAATGTTTCAAATAATACATTTTTCTCCAAAGAAAAGGCTTATACATAGAAAAAATAAATATTTTTATGACTGATTTTATCATTCGGAGGACCAAAATAATATATCTTACCAAGGATCAAGCAATTTCGCTTACAAATATTTAAAATAATTTTGTAAATATTAATTTTGTTTATATACGTATTCTTATAAATTTTTTTATAGATTTCTAGTAATTGCGGGATACTTATGCTAATTGACAAATAGAAGGGTTAAATGTATCTAAATCTTAAAAAAATAATTTTTTGAATAAAATAAGTATCTAAGTCTATTATAAACCGTTCACTTATTTTACTTTATTTCAAACAGAATTGACATTTATTTTGCAGTAAAATTTTAATATTTTATAATTATGAAATAAAGTATAATATATATGAAAAAAATACCTTAGTGTGGCGCCGTTAAATGGTGGTGTTAAAACAAGAACTTATTGGAGCGACCTTTATTTGTGGAGTCAAATCTCTCCTAATAACTTTGCACTAAAATATTGTATTCTATGAAAAAAATAAAAGGGTGGGGAGTTCACTAATGATGTCTTATTAAAGAGTTACGATCTTCTGTCATATGCCAGTCATCCAACGGCTCTTGGATATAATCAAAATTAACACGTGGTAGTGGTAACAGTCGATAATTTCACAAAGAGACGTTGTCGAAAAGCTCCCTACTGAAGTTTTATCTATTTTAAAACAAAAAACTAAAATAGCTTGTTTATATATAGAGCAATATTATCTGTGTATCTATAATTTAGATATAATATATATATTTTATATTTTATTCTTTCAAAAATTCAGACTTACTTATTTGCATTATCAATATTTTTTAATACTAAAAATTTTAATTTTTTTTAAATTTTTAGATGATGGAGTTTACATAAATAGACCGTATAAGTAGCATTTTTCTTATATGTGTAGATTCTTCTAGTCTATTCTATCATAAATCAATAACTTGCTCTTTTTTTTTTCCAGTCAAAAATAAATTCCACAAGAATGTTCACTGCCTGACCCATTTTTATCCACTCAATACAAAACTGTCCTCTAGAAACTACATGTTACTGCATTCAATTTGAATTCAAAGCCCACATGCATCGACTAAGACCTAAATGAAAGATATCTTAGGTGCATAATTTTGAGAAACAAACTGTTCGATCGTTGATTCTGATCATTAATTTTAAAATTTTGACTTATTAGAAAAATACAATTAATTTATTTAAAATGTACAGACACAGTTTTCATGGGTCTCGGTTGGGACTCGGTGACTCGGCCAAACCAGCCTCCTGCCACTTCGAACATAACTCGGTTAAATTCGACATCCTGCCATTTCAAACGTGACTAGATCTGAACTGATCTTCCGTTACAGGACAGAATGCTGATCCTTTTAAGCTAACAAATATTGTGTTGGATTCATATTCCAAATTTAAATTTTAAATTTGAATAACTGTTTAGAACAATAAGTTGTATTTATTTTGGTTGGAATATTACTCACGCAAGAATAGACATATGTGCGGTGACCTGCGAGCTAACATTGTTTTTTTTTTTTTTGAGAGAAAGGTAGCACGCTACCCGCTTCGTTTTATTTCGTTTAGAAATAAACTTAGCTGAAAATTTGAATCAACTAGGATTCGAACTCGGGACCTCGGGTACCAACCACCAAGCCCTTTGCCACTTGCGCTAGGGACGGTCGGTTGCGAGCTAACATTGTTGGGGGAAACAAAAGAGATTACTTGGATTTAACATTTGCTGTGTCATTGCCAAGGTTCAATCATAACTACGTCAACAAAAAGAAAGAAAACAAAAAGTGATAAAGTGCACGTTTTGTCGTAAAATTATGAGATGTGATACTTTTAATTCTTAAATTTTAATTTATTATAATTTCTATCTTAAACTTTCAGAATATTACAATCAGATCATACATTTTAATTTAATTGACTAAATATTGACGAAGCGTTTATGTAAAAGTAAGGTGGCATATTAATTATTAGCGCATTATCAATTATAATATTATTACAATACTTCTACATTAGCGAGATACCAATATTTTGTCAACTAAATTGAGTTATATAATCTAATTACAATAATTCTGAAAGTTTGAGCAAAAAATTATAATAAATTAAAATTTGAGTGCTAGAGTGTGACCCGTCTTATAATTTATAATTTGAGGACCAAACTTGCAATTTATTCAAAATATATATAAAAAAATCACTTAAGAAAATCACATCTAAGCAAAATATGGTGGGATAGTGAACTCTGAGACCAGAGGCCTCAAAATTGAGAAAGTCTATTATGTCATATTTGCACCACATCATCAGTAACAAGTCGGTCATATTTCTTTTCTTAAGAAAAAAGTATAATAAAAATATTTTTTAATAACTATGATAGGATGGGTGAACCAAAAGAGAGAATCTTATTGATTGGAAATGTCATGTCAGTAATATAACTGGTGCATTCTAGACTTTTTCCTCAAAATTAGTATAACTTTGAAGCCTAACATATTTGACTAGAATTAATTGTGGGCTTTTATTCTCATGAATTTCACATTGTGCATGCCTGAGCCTCTCTCTTTCTTGTCCTAAAATAATTAATAATATATATAATAATTACTCCAAAAATTAATATATAATCAATGTAAAGTAAATTGTGAGGAGATCATAAGTGTGGAGACCCAAGTCCATCTTGGCTTAGAAGCTTTTTTCTAAGCAGCCATGGACCCACTGCAGAACTTTAAATGGTCCTCAGAAGCTTCCCTTGTAATGGATCAGTTTCGCAATCCATCGATCCGTCGAAATCGCTAGGGCAATCAATCTCCATCATCGATGTGATCGGAGGGTCAGGATCATCAAATGGAACGGATTAGTGGATTTTTATCGGGTCCAAATTTTGTAGCATGCAGAAAGAAAAAAAATTTGTAGGACGCATTCTGTAAAATGGTAGAAGTATATATATGAGCGTCGAATACTAATTATTTTGAATTCAAAACCAAAATTTTGTACTATTAGGTGACTCATACTCTTTATGAGTTTTTTTTTTTTTATTATTAACATAAGCATATTTGATGGTCCAAAAATAGGAAAGAGGGGATGGGAGATGGAGTAAAATATTTTTCTCATGATCCGTTCGTTCTAAAAATCTATTTTCTGCCAATACACCGAATCGAGCTTTCCGACTTTTAATTAAAATAAAATTTTAAAATAATAAAACTAATATTAAAGCAACCATCTTTTAAGTTATATTTATGTTAGGAATAATTAACATTCATAATATAAATAATATTCTCAAAAAATAAATTGTATTCTAGAATTTAAATATTTAGACATGACAGATTCGGGGTTGTTGGCTTAAATGGGCCAGCATGCTGTCCTGTGGCGGGAGGCTAGGTTAGGCCGAGTCACGTTCGAAATGGCGTGAAGCTGGATTGGGCCGAGTCATGTTCGAAGTGGCGTGAGGCTGGTTGGGCCGAGTCACAATCGAGACCCGTGGACGCTGTATCTGTACGCTTTAAATGAATTGATTGCGTATTTCTAACAGCTCGAGCTTTTGGGATTAATGGTTAGCGCCAACGATCCGACAGGGGTGTGGCTTCACGAGGTGGATTAGGGACGGATCAAATTTTTCATCATCTCCTGTTCCGAATTCGTCTTGAATTGTAGAAATAGTATCGTTTACTGTTCTAAATTCATTTATTGTCTCTAATTTACCGCTCCATTCGAGGCGAAATCCTTGCCTACCTGAATTCAAGAAGATCAAAAAATCATATGTAATTCTTATTTATAAGTGGACGTTTCAATCAACTGTTCTATATTGGAATGCCCTAAAAGGTCACGTTTTATGCTGGAGATGCCAATAAGGCCTATAATTTTTGATAGGACCAAGTTAGAATCTTCTTGATGGGATTAATAAATATCTATCGATCAATTAATTCGTCCAATAAATTGAAAAATATGTAATTCGCCGTCACATTTATGTGGAGTCCTTTAGATATGTCATATTCTTATGCTCATTTGGATTCGGACATTGCAAGTAACTCTCTAACACTGCTATTATAGTGACGGTCTAAATTGGACTTAACATTTTTCCCTAAATAGCAAAATCGTATGAAATCAATAGACATTTAGATGCTATATAAGCGACGCTTGGATGAGAATCTTTATCGGATGATATCATTACGATAAGATGATTAATCTTGATATTAACAGATATATTTATTAAATTTAGATTAATTACTGACTAAATTTGATTATCTCATTTGCTTTGGTAAAAATGGATTTAGTGATACACTTTTTTAGTGACAGTGTTAGCACTATCACTAATTATACTACTTGAAAAATTAAAGAGCAAAACAAATATAATTAGTGTTATGTTCCAAATAACTACGGAACTGCTTAGGAGAGATTGTGACGTAATCGTGAATCTAACTACAGTGGCCTACTTAAATAGCTTTGCATCTACAAGCAACCACTACTAAAAAAAACACTATTTAATTAACTAAAATGTATTTTCTCCTACAGTAATTGTTAATTTTATACGTAACGCTAATGGCTTTATAGTAATATTTGCCAATTATATTGGTATATTCTAATTTATAAAAAATTAACAGCTTGTTACAAATGTCATTAGAGGCCATTATTTAGTAACTAGTTTAGTATGTATCTTAAAACTAAACAAGATTAGATGTAGCTTATCCCACCACCTTATTGAAAACAATTAACAGTATTAACCGTTCAAGCTTGTAATTAAGCATGGCGTGACCAAATATTTTTTAAGAGCTTAATTAAATATTATGCTATCGTAATCATCTAGCTAAGATAAGCAATGATGCCAATACAAAAATTCAAAATCAATTATTTTTGTTTAAATCTGATGATCATTTATATAGCTTTTGTGGATATGCTTCAAATCATGTACAAAATTCTCTTTTGTTTGCTATTCAAGGTGGGTCCAGAATACCTCACATTCAAATTTTGAAAATGGACCAAAACACATGAAAAGGGAGAGAATGGTGGTATTTTGTCGTCGATCAGTGGCATGATTGTTACGTTTGCATGAATGGCCACAATTAAGGTCATATTTAAATGTCGGAATAAGTTATCTCATCTGATAATAGCTTATACAGTATAAAAAAAATTTAAAACTTTTTTTGAAGTATAATTGTAAATAAAGAGTTTAATTTTTGTTTTCTTAAAAACTTTGCTATTTATGATTTGATATGATAATATATTTTACCTACAAGGTGATTTATTTTATTCTCAAAACGACTTGAATTTCGAATATAATATCTTATTCTAAAAATTTAATCACACTACTTTTCAATCAACAATACAAATTTTTTTGAATAAATTAAGTGTATATATATAGAATAAAATATTTATACATTCAATTAGGGCTAATTTTGATACTTTGCCCAAAATATATAAAACACTATCTCTGCAAAATGTGGACCTCTAAGTGATCCACACCCATATTATATATATATATATATATATATATATATATATATATATATATATATATAGAGTCCGGCTACTATCCTCTTAAGAGGATAGAAGTCTTTGTCCTATTAAATTTTTGACCGTTAGATCTAACTTTTAATCATTTTCAATCATTAGATTATACTATTCAACCAACCACTCACTCAACCCTAGGGGGCCCACTATCAACCTAACCGTAACCACTCTCATCCTAACTGCACATCTTTACATCCGAACGGTAAAAAACTTAGGAGGACGAAGGCTCCCGTCCTCCTAAAAGGATAGTAGCTGGATTCTATATATATATATATCAATCGCCAAACATGTACTAAGTACATATTGATGCCACATAGTCACATATAGTTGCAAAATGTACTACGATGACATAATAAATATGAGTGCAAAATCAACAACTAAAAAGAAGAAAAGGTCCACCTACCAAACTATCCAACAATTAAAGAGCACTAAAACTTCAAATGGAATTGGAATATATTCTTTTACAAAACGAGCACATTTAGAAACACATCCTTCACTATACACATCCAAATTCAAACCATTAAAGGGTTTTCCCACTAAAGGGTTTTCCCACCACAACGTTCTAACCTTTTTATTATTATTATTTTTTTTAATCCCAAGAATACCCTAAACACTTCGCTAATTAATTACACCTTTCCACCTAATCCACAACTAATTAAAGACAAGCCCATAGAAGAACCCAGAGAAGCAGATTCAATTTAAAAAAAAAAAAAATTGGGTAAAAATGTATGGAGACCCACCTCAACTATATATACCATCTTGAAATTCTGTTTCTTTTGTTAACACCTTCTTAAATTTTAATCAATTAAATTAGAAATTTTGTGAAATAAAATGTCTAATTTAACCGACGAAAATTAAAATGATATATAGTCGAGAAAAATCTCCATATAAATTTACCTCTCAAGTTCTATAGGCTTCATGCCTTCGCGCATGCGCGCGAAGCTCTGCGACTCCGCGAGCTTCTGCGCCTCCGTATCGTCGTCGTCCTCGTCCGCGCCCTTAACCAGGGGGACGTACTCGGGCTCTTCCGGGTACAATTTGGTTATGCACAGGAAGGCGGCGACGGCGAACACGACGGTGGCCGACATGTACCAGCTGAACTGCAGGTTGACGAGCGACTTGGCGCGGCCGAGCGCTTCGTCGTCGCGGCAGTGCACCACTTCGTGCCCTTCCTCGTAGTTCAAGAAGCAGCCCTTCGGGATCAGGCTCGGCGTCCACAGCATCACGCCCATGGCCACGAACCACACCCCCTGGAAGACGAGGCTCACGGAGCGCACGAAGCTGACGACGAAGCTCGCCGGGTGCGCGATGCCGAGCAGCGTGGTGGCGAGGGAGACGGCGACGACGCACTGCAGGAGCCAGTGGTACTGGCCCTCGACGCCCATGTGGTCGGCGGAGTGGAGGTGGAAGAGGAGCAGCTCCTGCGCCAGCGCCGCCGCGGCGAGGAGCAGCGTCAGCGCGTCGCGCGCGAGCGGCCGAGCCACGACGTGCATCGTCCCCCGTTGGGGGCCTGCGGAGCGGTCGAGGTGGACGGCGAAGGCGGCGTAGAGGAGGAGGGAGAGGGAGATGGAGGCGTGCTCGAAGTTGTGGAGGTGGTTGGAGGGGATGGAGCCGTCGGAGTCGAACGGCTGGTGGGCCTCGGGACCGATGAACAGCTCCATCGCGATCGAGGCGAGGGAGCCCGCGATTATCAGCGCCGGCTCCAGGTACCGCCCGAACTGCGCGGGGAACCACGGCTGCGCACGGTACGACCCGGGGCGCACCGCGTAGAGTCTGATGTGATTGAAAAGGTGCCACAGACCGATTACTAGAAATCCGACACCAGGCGCTACGTGTCCCACCAACGTGCCCATGGCTTCTGCTTCTGCTTCTGCTTCTGCTTCTGCTTCTGCTTTTGTTTTTGATTGGACGAGCAGAAAATGAATGAGGAGTCCGAAGACGAGATCGGAGGTTTAGTTTCTTGGAGTTGGGAGCAAGGAAAAGGTGGTGGTGGGGGAAGAGGGGGGGGGGGGAGGGGATTGTGGGGGGTTTTAAACTTTTGAGTTGGGGGTGGTAGAGATTAAAAATGAGGGATTAGGGGGGAGCTCTAGAGAGTTCGAATACAGAGGGGGAGTTGAAAATTTGGAGCTGTGAACGGTTGACTCTCCTGTGGTTTGTTGGTAAGAGCTGACGTAGGATGAGCTTGGGGCCCATGGGGTTTCTAGAGAGGATAATGGTTAAATGACTAAATTACCATTCACTCATTTTTTGTTATTATTCCTTTGCGGGGCTTCAAATTCTCCACGTCTTTGATCTTCTTTTTTGAAAGTTACGGTAATTAATCTCTCTTACATAGTTAAATTTGTAGGATAGTTAAATTATACATACCTAAGTTTGAAATGCGAGGAATTAAAATTTGTAAAATAAATTGACTTATATTTTTTGGCTGTAGGCACTATTTCGTATTCCAAACTGAGCCCAACTGAACTTGATCATAATCATATTATTTTCTAATATTATATAAAAAGAGATAATAGGAACTATCATAATTCTTTCATTAATAAAAGTCACAATTTAAGATGGAAATTAGCATTTGACCTACAAGTGAGGGGCATTTTGGTAAATACATAACTCTTCTTCGAGAGTTTCGTAGTTCCCACGCATAGGGCGACGGCGTTTTGGTTTTTTAATTGACTACGCAGCTTTGTCCAAGGACTTAATTACGAGTCTACAACGCCTTTAAAGCAAGCGAAAAAATAAAAAAAGAAAAAGAAAAAAGAACGCTGTGGCGAACACCACACCGAGATTTCGATGTGGAGGAGTGCGTGGGTCGCGTGACGCGAAGGGGAATCTATTCTTTACGTCCAGCACTGCTGCTTTCTAGAAGTAGTAGTATTACTTGCATAATTTTTTTCTTGTGTGTACGCGAACTGATCAGTTGGGGGAGTAAGAAGGGAATTGAGGAAGTCAGGGTAAAAATGGACTTCGAAAAGGTGTATGACAGAATCTACTGGCCTTTTCTATTTCGTATTCTTGAATGGTGGGGCTTTGATGTTAAGTGGTGCAACTGAATCAAACTATGTGTTTGCAATGCTAAGGTCGCAGTGTTGGTCAACGGCGTACCAACCAATTGGATAAAGATGAAGCGTGGATTACGGCAGGGAGACCCGCTATCACCCTTTCTTTTCTTACTCGTAGCGGAGTGCCTTGCTCGGTTGACGAACGGGGCAATCTCTAATAATCTTATTAGCGGTATTGGTCCCTCCGAGGCATCTAGGGTTTCCATCATCCAATTCGCTGATGATACTTTTTTCTTCTGTGAGGCCAAGAAGAGATGCATGAGAAACCTAAAATTTTTTTGGCAACTATTCGAATGGGCATCTGGAATGAGGATCAACAGAGGGAAGTCAGAAATTTATTATACAGGGCAGATAGAAAGAAAAGCGAGAAGGCTATCGCACATACTTGGTTGTAAACTCGGTTGTTTACCCACCAAGTATTTAGGTCTGCCGTTGTCAACCAGACCCCCTTCCAAGGAGGACTGGAGGGGAATCATCCGCAAGGTACAAAGTAGAATTGATGGATGACAAGCGAAACTTCTATCGCGAGGGGGTAGACTCATTCTAGTAAACGTTGTACTCACTAATCTATCCCTGTACTTTCTCGCTGTGTTCAAGACACCCAAATGGGTTATTAAGCGTATTGAGGCTTTACGACGGGATTTCTTTTGGAACGGTGGCCTCACTTCACCTGGCAAGGGATGCCTCGTCTCTTGGAAGAGCGTCTGCCGGAGCAAGAAAGAAGGAGGACTCGGCATCCTTGATATTGCTGTGATGAATCAAGCTCTTCTTGTTAAATGGTGGTGGAAATTCCATACGGCGCCCGAGCTACAATGGAACAAGATAATCCACGAGCTGTTCTATCAAAGAAGAAGGCCTTTGAAGGAGGGTCGGTTCTTTAGACCACCCTCCTTTTGGTGGAAGGGAGTTCTAGGACAGAAAGATATCTTCAAATGGGGTGCGTATTATAAATTGGGTAACGGGTGTAGTATCGATTTTTGGTCCGACCGGTAGTGTGGGGAAACAACTTTATCATCGTCATTTCCCGAGGTGTTCCACTCGTCGACTCGCAAAAATTTGTTAATCAGTGATTGCTTCAATAGCAGCGACTGGTGTTGGCACTCAACACTACTGATCACATGATAAACTTATGCATCTCGGCTCTTAAGGAAAGGATCTCCAATTACAGAACTGGTCAAGGAACGGACAGTGTGCATTGGCGGTGGAGCTCAGACGGGCGTTTTACTGTGAAATCAACATATGCTGCATTGTGCGATGGGGGCATGATGGATGCCCGTTCTTATAGGATTTGGAGGCTTCCTATTTCTCTAAAAGTAAAAGTGTTCGGCTGGCTCATCCTCAAGAAGAGGCAACTTACTGCAGATAATTTGTTAAAAAGAGGATGGCTTGGCAACACGACCTGCGTGCTGTGTGGGTCTGAAGTGGAAACTGTTGACCATCTTTTCTCCCGGTGCGTGTTCTTTAGATTTCTTATGATGATGTCACTAGAGGATGTCCAACCAGGAGACTTAGGTGAAGACGTTCACATGGTTTGGGATAGTTGGAAAGGTCGGAAGGGGATACACACGCGCAAAGGACTAATTGGAATAATAGCCTACTGGTAGGTTACATGGGAGAGCAGGAACGGAGTGATTTTTAGGATGGCCCAGACTGACCCAATACGTGGAATCTATAAGATTAAACAACTGATGTCTCTGTGGAAAATCTCTGACCGGTAGAGAGACTTTTTTTTTCTTTTTCTTTTTTTCTCGACTCGTCTTCCGCCACCCTTGAGGCCTTGTTGCCTCACCCATGTAGCTTAATTCACCTTCTGAATGAATGAAGCGGGTAGCGTGCTACCTTTTTCTCAATTTTTTTTTCTTGTGTGTGAATCGGGGATTGACGTTTTGTTAATATAATTTATGTCTCATCAGTTCTTATGTAAAAGTTTTAAAATTTTGAGTAGTTTTTTATATAAGATATAATATGACTAAATCTCTTAACTCGACTATAATATTTTGATCGATGGTTAAGTCCGAGAGGTTAAGAGAATTAAGCGTGCTAAGACTGGAATAATTTTTGGATGCATGACTTCTGAAAAGCGGGGCGTCACAATTAGTATCAGAGCTAGTCATCAGCCAAAAGTGTTAGATGAGTCTCTACTAAGTTAGGATCATACAACGAACAAAGTGCAGCTCCTCGACTGACAACTGACGAATGTGATAAGAGACGCACAATGCGTAAATAGATATGAAAATATTTAAATTGACAATCAAGATAAGAGAGGGTATTATAGCGATAGGAAAATATAAGATTTATACCTATAAATATGACTAACTATTCTAATAGTAATATTTCTTGTACAAAAAATATGATATGACGATCGATTCATCCAACATGTTATTTAAAAAAAGAGTATAATAGCTATAGTAAAAAAAGTTGCTATATGTACACATATTTATAAGTATAAATCTTATATCTCTGTCGTTTAAAACTTTACAAAAAAAAATAGTTTTTAATAATTAAAAATTTGATAAAACTAGTGAGAGGGATGTAGGTCTTTGAATGAGTGAAGTATAAATTTTACAACTAACATGTGAGTATACATTATGACTAAATATGCAGTTTTTTTTATTTTTGGACATTTGCCTGCAGTAAGACCTTAGATTTTCATCCATCCTAAAAAAACCCCGTAACCTAGCATGAGAGGCCAAACACTCTCAACTATTTTGCACATTCCAGAGAAAGCAATGTTGCCGATGGAGGAGTGTAAAATTTATACTCTATAATAAAGTGTATATGTAGCAGCATTTTTCTTTCTGGGATTGACCTAGGATTTCTGCGAGCTGCATTGGATGCCAAACCACCATGCTAAAGGTGGTTTGGTAGATGGAATGTTCTTTTGAAACCAACTTCTTTCGGATGTCTATTTCGTTAACATTTTTTTTTTCTGTTTTTGCTTCCTTTTCTTCTTCTTTTTTCCTACCACAAATAAATTATTTCAGTAAACTATTAGATAACATAATTATCACCGGTCTATTAAGAGTTCATATATGAATTATTTCTTATTTAATTATTAACAAGAAAGTAACGATGAGTTAATATATATTAATAAGTTTAAACCCCACAAGCTCAAATTTTTAGGTAATATATATTTTGTCGGATAAGCCACATGTTTAGGTCTATGAATTTGGACTGAATCAAAATTTTCTAACACAGTCGGCTAGCCATTAAGCTTTTAAGTGATTCATCGTGATTTTTTTATCATGCTTTTTTATCGCACTTAACACAATTTACCTGCAATCTTAGTTTTGCATAACAAAAATATAATTAATTTTCTTTCCTTACCCTCGCCTTTGCCAAGGACCACCAAACCGTTACCATTTTGCACAAAAAAACAAAAACACCAACCTCTGATTAAATTCAACATTAGGAGGCCAAAGAATCCATATTCTATGAATATGATATATTATTTGTTTAATAGGGTTACAAAATTTTCCTATTAAATACAGAGGCTCATATATAATGAGACACCTAAGCAGTGAGATAAAAGGTTAGAGGGGACAAATTGTATACTCTTTCAACGGTCCTTTTGGGTGAGAAAGGCTCGAAAAGAAGCTAAGAAAAAAAGAAAAAACTTTAAATACCCCCTGCGATTTAGCATTTTTTCTCTTTAGTATTTTGAAGTATAACGTGTATCACTTTAGAACTCTGTAATTTTTTTTTTTTTTTTTTTTTTTTTTTTTTTTGCCTTTCGTTAAAACATATAAAAAAATTCAGATGTCCTCCCGTGCTTTACTAATTTTTTGTTTTAATACCATAGAGTTTTAAGTTTATCATTGGTTTAACGAAGAAGTTAACAGAGAATAACAAAAAGAAAAAAACGAAATTATAAAGTATTAAAATAATACACTTTAAACTGTAGAATACTAAAATAAAAAAACGGCTACACTATAGTGGGGGTGTTTAAAGTTTTTCCAAAAATAGGGCTTAGACAACTAGATAAAGCTAAAAAGTTGGTAGGTAGGTTGGTAGGTGGACACGCACCACGAATATAGATTATAATGACACCTTAAACAAGCAACTTTTGCGTGCTCTTTTGTTACTCTAAAAAAACACTTGTAAGATAGTAACCATAAAATTTAAAAAATATTATTTTTTAAATAAAAATATATAAATTTTATCTGAAGTATAGATCATTTTAAGTTAGCTATCTAATCTTTCAAAATTTTAATTCTACTATCCAACTATTGTTGAATATTTTTTGAATAATTTTAAATTTATCCCGAACTCAGAATACTTTAACCTTCCCCCAACTTTGTCCTAACACCAAACTTTGTGAGTTGCGGCTATGATAAAAATGTATATAATTAACATTACAATGGTGTACTGTATCACCCTCTATATTTTTTTTCTTAAAATACGATAAATTATCTCGTAGGAAAGTAGATTGCGTTATCTCGATAAATCAAAATTATAAATTTTCATTTTCTTCGGTTGCCACGGCCTGGCCCAAAATTTGGCCACCAAAGCTACAGAACATTGGGTCGCGTTGGGCCTTTGATGAACAAATTTGATGGGCCCAAAGCCCGTTTAATTTCTCAGCCTTAAAAAGCGTACCGGGGCCCACCACTTGGGCCTGGGACGAAGTAATATAATGGGCCCAAGAAGCCCAAAAGACGAAAAAGCCCATATGCGGGCTAGGGCAATCGGGTTACTACTCGTTGTAAATTGTAATTAGGGTTTTGAGAGAGAGAGGGAGAGAGGAGGTGGTCGCCATGGGGACGAGGGAGGTGTACGAGGAGAAGCTCCGCACGGGGAATCTCTACCACGACCCCACCATTAACCCCGGCCTCGGCTCCCCTCGTTGCCCCCGATGCCTCTCCCTCGTTAACCCTAATTCCGTACCTCTCCATCTCTTCGATTTCGATCCATATCTATGCTTTTAAGTTGCGTCGAAATCATATCTTTTTTACCTCTGAATTTGTTCTTGCACTGTATATGATCTCTTTTTTGCGTTTTTTTCGGTTTCGCAGGGAGAAGGTGAGTGGGCGATCACTTCTGTTTTGCACGATGCGGCTGCGGTGGTATGGAAAAAAAAAAAAAATTCCCTTTTTTATATAATTCTTTAGTGTTGTAGCAATTTGGTTGTAACTGAGATTGGATTTCTAATTAAATTGTTGTGTAGGCCGGTTCGGGGGCCGGTGCGCTGCTCAGCGCAGTTCACGGATTCAATACGGGTATATTGTGTTAAATTTTGTAGCTTTGAATTATAATCGTTTTGAATAATTTGGGACTCAATTTTTTTTTTTAAAAATTGATGTGGTTATTGATGATTTTGGGACAGGAATTCCGTTTATTCAGAAACATGTGAGGGGTTCCAAGTGGATGCACTTGCTTATTGGGGTAACAATTTCAAACTTTTTGTATATGAAAACTAGATTATTCTGGTATTTGATAAATTGTTTAGAGAAACATTGCATCACGGGGATGTGTTTTGTGTGTATCTAGCTAGTTGTTCATGTAGAAGCTTTTTTAAATGTTATGTTAAGGCTAATCTCAGAACTTAGAATACCCTAATGGAAAAAACTACTTGAATTCCCCCCCCCCCCCCCCCCCCCCCCCCCCCCCCCCCCCCCCCCCCCCCCCCCCCCCCCCCCCCCCCCCCCCCCCCCCCCCCCCCCCCCGGGATACTTGAGTGTTCAGGAAGAATAGATTTGTCATGCATTGTAGTATTCAGTTGTGAAAATTCATTATTTATGTTGTTTTGCACTAATTTCCATAGTACATAATGTGTTATGGATTGCGACTGTGAAAATGCATTATTTATTTTGTTATGCATTGATTTGCATAGTACATAATGGGCATTAATCTCTGACAAGACTAGTCTCGTGATACTGTGCTGAATTGCTTTGTTTGTAATATTTAGTGGTGTATGATTTTTTTTTTTTTAATTCATTGATGAAAAAGAAGCCATTAATTCCTCTGTTTACAGCGGCAAACTTTTCCCAAGAACCCTTCTTAGGATTCTTCAGTTAGTTCCTTGAAAGAAGTATGCTTTGTACCATTTGTCATTTAGATATGTTTGGTTAGTATCTAGTAGCCAAAAAGTTTGAATTTTCAGGACCTGGGCGATTACTAATTCTTGAAACTTTGAGACTTAATTCGGTTGCAGTTAGGCTTTTCAAACTATTCTTCACTTTGGTGACTTATGAGTCCAACGTCATACAAAGTGGGGAGAATTGTAGGTCATGTCATGTGCAAGGCTCTTTTGCCATAGACTCCTGCTATTTGACACATCAATTTTCCAAAATCTGTGCCATCTAGTCTAGTCCTATTGGGGATTGTTTGCAATCTACGATCTATATGTTTGTGGGCTTCGTTTGGCAAGAAGCACCCAGTAGTAACTTTTTTCAGCTCTGTTTTCGTTTAAATTGGAGGCAGACCTTCGTTAACAAGAATGAAGAAGCCTGTCCTCTGGTGCATTAGATTGCATAGAATTTTGAGTTTAGGAGATCCAGAGTTAAGAGCTAGCAAATAATGCCTTGGACATTTTGAATTGACTGGGATCTGAGATGGACATTTTGAATGGACTGGGAATCTGATATGAGCTTTTGGACTATGAAATTAAAAGTTTCATTTTGCCGCTTCTGCTTATGGTTTCGTATACGAACATACCTATTGGAAAATTTAGTTTAAAAGCTTTTAGGGCTTTCAAACTGCTATTATTGAACAACACTTGTGTCGAAGGTCCTACCTCATCAGTTCTTGATGGTGTTTGTGCGTAGTTATGGAAGTTAAAAGCTGCTTTTCTGCCATCATGCACTGACTGCCTTTTTTTTATGTATATAATTGACTGCTTTTTCCCCCCTTTTCTACAGCTTCCTCCTCTTCTTTTGTACTCTGGTGCTAGTGCTGCATTTGGAGGTAATGTTCTTCCTCTTTATCTGCAAAGTATTATTTATATCTGTTTCAACAACCTTTCATTTTTCTATTACACTGTTTGGAGATGAGTACCTAATAAAATTATTTTTTGTTTGGAAAAGAAAAGATATTTACTTAGATTTTGGTCGAGAAATTAGTTTGAAAATGTACGTACTAAGAATAGAGAACTTTATACGTTGAGTTTAGTAGATCTGATCAAATAGACCATGATGTTAAATTTTGACAGTTTTGTGACGAAGGTAGCAATTCTACATATCTTTTCGAGCTTACCATGGTGATGAAAAAAATTGAAGTGTTGTCATCTTCATTATCATTCGGTTGAAAGTAGCCAGTTAATGTTCCAAATTTTGAGCATAAGAATCAACCCCATGTCGGAATAAAAGTCAGAATAAAAGTTTCATTTGTTGTTTTTTTAACATGATTGTTTTACTTCTTTTCTAAATCATTGATAAAAAAATCTGTCCATATCATTGGTTGCTAAGGACCTAATGGATGCACTACTTAGACCAAGATCAATACCGGTGCTAACTTATTCATTTTCTTACGACTTCTATGAGCTTATTGTGTTTTTGTGATCTCTGATGGGGATACGATTGCTTCTTGCAGCCTATGTTGTTCCAAAATTTGCCCAGCTCACAGTGACGTCCTATTATGCAGCATCAAGTGCCTCACACTATGCAATATCACAGATCACCCGTTCCATTGAAGAGGCTCATTCATCTCGCAGTCTTCAAGATAAACCCAGATGAGATATGCCATTCATATCAGATCAACAGGTTGTCCTTGTATAATTCTACTTTTTACTGCGAAAAAAGTTTTCAATTGCATGATGTACAGGACTCTTACATGTTTCTTTCTTTTTTATGCTGCTACTAGTATGAAGTTTTCCGTACTCCCTGGTATTTGCCTGATGTTACTGTTAATGATATTTGTAAGTTTCTTATTAATAAATTTTTAGAGAGGTAATTATGCACCAGATTCAGAGTTTCTACTTTGTATATATATATCTGTCGAAATGGTAGAATTTAATTATTGCTTGATGACTATGCTATGGCTTTCTTTATAAAGTGCAATTACATCTGAAAGTTGTTATTGGATTAATTAGAAGGATGAGTATCTGGGCGATTTGAGGGATGAGAGTTGGGGGAGGAATGGTAAATAACGAGAGCAGTAGGGGCGAATTTGATAACTTGATATACTTGGAGCCCAGGGTCAAGGTGTTTAATTAGTTTCATGTTGATGATGGTAAGTCGTGGGATTTTGCTTTTGTCTTTCGAAAAGAGAAAAGGCTTCTAATAGTTGGTCGGCCTTTCAGCTAGAATTTAGTAATGATTATCGATGTATTTACTGGGTAATCAAAATAGTGAAATCTAGAATGTGTGCTCCTTTTGTTTTGCCCCCTTTTTTGTTTAAGAACCCAGGTCAAGGAGGTTTTGCTTCGAGGATTGAGTGTAAGAGAGGAGAATGGTATGCTAATTTTAACAACAGGACGATCACAATATTTTGTTTTTGTTGCAGATGCTGTATTAGAGGACTTTTCATATTGCTTCCACGGAGACTTCTTGGCAGGAATTGACTATCAGAAAGAGCCCCTCAAATTGGGATTGCGTGATAGTAGTGGCAATGTAGTGGTAAAGTTAACAAGTATCTTTGATTGTAGAATAGAAACTTGCCAATCTTTCCATTTTATTGATGTGATCAACGAAAAAAGCTGCTTAACTTCCGGTGATTTGTAGGATTGAAAAAGAAAGGGAAGTTTTGAGGGACAAGTGACTTTCTTTTGGACATAGACATACTGAATGGTATTTGAGTTATTTGTGATTGCTTGATGATATACCTACTATTTCTATTTGGGTTTGTGTGATAGAATTTTAGGGGATAATCGTAGGCTTCTTGGTTAAGTGATTCTAGATCGCTTTCATGTCCATTTTCTATACAGTATGATTCATAATGTAAGGCAGAGAAACTATGCTTTTAAGAATAGAATGTTGTCTATTGGGAGGGCCAAAGTAGTACCAGGCCCAATTTCAGATCGTACAGACCAAAACTTCGTAATTTTAAACATGAAAGCAAGTTTAGGTTGGGGGCATACGGGAATCTTGCTTGCTCAAATGGTCTACATAGTGGAAATTTTTGATAGCTTTGCAAAGTAGGTTTATAACTTGCGCATTTTGTGATTGCAAACCTTGGCTGAACTCTATCAGATTATACTTGGGTGCTTTTTGGTTGTTGTTTGTTTTTTTACTTCTGTTTCTCTTTCACTTCTTTAAGGTTGTATGTTCTTTGGGGTTGGTTTCTATATTTTTCTTCTTTTACTTTGTTGCAAATTGTAGAGAAAATATAAATAAAAAAAAAAATGGTAAAGTTTGCAACCAAACCCCAGCTATCTAAATGTGCTTTTATCTTGAAGAACTGAAGGGGGAAAAGAATGAATAATGAATGACATGAGCAATGCCCAACTCTGGCCTTATTTTGATGGTTGGTACTCGCAATTGTGCATCTTCAGTACAATTTTCCAGAATTTTTATCTTCTGTGAATACTGAAATTACCGTTAGAATTATTCTTCCAGTTCACCGTATAGCCCCAATCTAAACCATTTCTTTAGATTGGTCAGATCAGGTTTAAAGTAACCTCGCCGAATACGGGTGCTTGTATGGCTGGCCCTTCGGCCTGTTTGAGTGTCCGAACAAGTTATCTACCGATAATTTGTTATTGCAAATTTGTGCAAGATTCTGATGGTTGTGATTTTTCAGAATAATGCATGCCAACTTAGAGGCGATGTATCTTATTCTTATGAAATGATTTGTGCACATCTAATCGTACTCTTCATCTGTGTCAGTTACTGCATGGTTCCTGAGCATGGAAAAGTGATCTGCCGAAAAAGATGTTCATATATCCAAATAGGTTGTTAAAGGTTTTTTTAACTCGACCGATGCTTCTCCAGTAGTGCCATTCTGGTTGAGACAATGGTCCCAGACATGATAGGAAATGATGCTCTCTCTTGCTATCAGAGAGAGTGCTCTCTCTCCATCCCCTCTGAGCTCCTGCTGCAGAAGAGCCATGCTAGCTGTTCACAGCGAGCAGCCCCAAAAATAATGGCGAGAAACAGGGCAACACCGAACCTCAGACGGACCATTATTAGCCCTCCTTTCCTAAGCTGGTCCCTCAGTGGCTCTTGGGTTACATATGCAAATTTAAGATGTTGGCAGGGCTCTATTTCTGGAATCACCACCCCTGCAGCTCGCCTTTAAGTTCTGGTCCTGTTTTGAAACCATCTCTAGCCAGTGGTCCTTCCCTATCTCCTCTTAGGTTTTTCATCACCTTACAATAGAGATGATTTGTTAATTTTACTCCCGTTTAGAGTCTCGAAGGTTCTTCCGTAAGGGTATGAAGTGCTGTCTGAATACTGCTCTTTTGGTTTGAGAGCTCAGAATCTCACTTTAGCTTCCTATTTAAGCAGAAGGTCAATATTTTTATTTGCCAAACACTCAGTTAAAAGCAAAAACAGACGCTAAGTGCCATAGATTGTACGAATGGTAGGATCCTACCGTGTTTGGTACCACGTTGCTGCACTTGGACTATTTTTGCAGTCTAGAATGTCAACATATTGAGACTTTTAGGTCTAAAGTGCAACCTAATATAAGATGGATTTTGGCATGCAATTTTTAGTTGATTATTATCTGAGTTTGACATTAATTGCCACCTAATTGCTCAGAAAAGTCACATGTTATCTGCATCTTAATTGGTGGTAAGATAAGTTTTGCTGTCGCTGAGCGTTGAAATTAATTGATCTTACATTGACATTACATTAGTCGAGTTGATCGATATCGACACGGTAATAAAAGATGTGGTTGGGCTCGACCGATCCGACGGCGGCCCATGAAAGCAACTGCTGAATTTCATCTGAATCGGTTCCAGTAAGTAATGGTGTGTGGCCAAGAAACGCTGCCAATGTTTTGATGGCCAGAACAAGCAGAAGCAGCTTTCACCTATTCATTGCATTATGCTTGGTCATGTTACATTAATAGGGAATAAAAGTCTCCTTTGGCTCATATACCAATTGCGGAAGTAGTTACTCTGCCAATTCTCTTGTTTTCTCAATTGATTTAGACTCATTCCATCTTTCTTTAGAAACCAAGTTTGGTTTTCCAGCTAGTGTTCTATCAGGGGCCCCACTTCACACATTGCAAGAAAAGGGAGAAAACAATGTTTTGGGAATACAATGCAATGAAAAGAAAGAGAGAGAGAGAGAGAGAGAGAGAGAGAGAGAGAGAGGGGGGAAACACTTGGGGAGGAGAGAGAACTTTTTGTTTGGGACCACTTTTTGGGGTGATGCTCAAAGATGGTGGTGGTTTAGGAAGGCAATCAACAAAGGTCTAACAAGTGCATGGGCTTTCACTTTCTCTTCCTTTCTATATGGGGCCTATCCTAACAGCACAAAGGAACCACCACTTGTAGAAACATTTGTATATATGTGCTGTGTGCATGATGACATTACCAAAAAAGAAATGAAGCACCAATAGTGTCAAAATTTAGGTTTTCCCTCTTAACCAAATTAATTTTGTTGCTAATTACGCCAGTCCAGTTGAAGTTCCTTCAGATCCGTGAGATAGTAGTTTCCATTCTCTGTAGCGGTTTAAATTTCATCTGTCAGCTCTTCTGTTAATACCGCGTGTCTGGTGTGTTTGAGCCCAGCTGCGCAAGTAATTAGCGAAGGTGTGAAAAGTATTGCTGTCCTCTTCTCCGCAAGACAGGTCTACGATATATTCGGTTTTCATGAATCTACATTAGTTTGGATGTAATTCTAAGAATACGGAGAGAACTTTTTGGTAACTGGTGCATCATATCGGTGTCGCCGAGCGAAGGAGGGGGACCATATGTAAGGAAGTGAAATTATGAAGGAGGCATTATTCATGTGAATGTCTCCAACCTTCACCTACCAGAGTTAGGGTGTGGTAATGACCTTTGATGTCGAACTGTGCGACGTGGGAGGATAACTATCCTTTCAGTTCCCTTTCAATGGTAACATCTCAAGCCCCTCATCGCTTTCATCGCCGTTCCACTTGACGTAGAATGGCTCTTCTCGTAATGGTAGATGAACAAACATAGGCAACATCTTAATGGTGATAGGCACCTCCATGTCTCTACTCAAAAACACAATGTGGATGAGTTGGATGCACTGAGTGAACCCTGCATTTACCTAAAACAAGTTAGTACTTCGAATTTAAGTAAAAACCAACCCAGTGTGGTACCAGTGTGGGAGAGTACACTGTGTATAATTAAATAAGCAATGTCCTTGTGCCCACTGTGAGAGGTTGGATTCTACCTCATACATATGTTTCGAATGTCCTGTGTACATGTTTACCAGATAGTAGTAATCTGCTTAAGGAGCAAAATTTTCTTTTCTTTTCCAGAATCAGGAGCTTGACCCCCCCTACATTTCTACCCCAGAGTTAAGTTCTCCAATTCCAGAATCAAAACCCTCTCTCTCTCTCTCTTCTTCTGCCTTTTTTGTTTGAGGAACTTCCAATTGAATTCAAAGTTAATTCTTCTGAACAAATATGAGAACTGCACTTCTGCCCAGATAAGGCTCCAAGATAGAGAGTTAGAGTTGCTTCATAAATTACCGACTGTAACCACAAAGTATGACACCAAAATCCTCATGAGCAGTTTTGAACAGATCAAATTAATAGTAATCAGACTGACATGATGCGCATCTGAACATTGTCAGATACTGCAATATATTATGTTACTTCATAGTTCAACATTTCATTGTGTTTTACCTATTAATTAATGCTGATTAGTACTAGCAAATGAATTTTTTTACTCCAAAAAAAGTATACTAGTACCTAAAGCAACACTAACTGATTAGTGTAGTGTTAAATAAGAGAATTTTGTACCACCCTATCATTTGATTATAATCTTACTGGTACCACCTTCAACATTATCGTGTTTTAAATAACCTCTAACATGCTCCCAAGTGTGCTTCCCACTAAAGAGGAATATAATTAAGAATCAAACATAGTTCAATCAAAGCAATAACACCAAAATTAAAGCTGAGTTACTTTGGCTGTGTGTCCTAGCTATGTAGTGGTCCTAAGCTCTCACCCCAATGCCCATGATCTCTTCTGGGCCCTGAGAGGGGAACAATCAATTCTTTGCGGACAGAGGCGTCGTGCATCGGTCGCTATGCGGCATGAGTACAGCGCTGCCGCGGCTGGGCCGCGATCAGAGATGGAGCTGGTTCAGTCTCTGGTTCAACTCCATCTCATCGATATTGGTTGATTTGCGGCCTATATACGCCTTCTCCATAACTTGTTCATTTCCTGATAACATGTCAGGTCGTGGAGACCACATCGCCAAGTTTCATAATTGATGTTTCTTTCTTTCTTTCTTTCTTTCTTTATACTGTAATACGCATGGTGATTTCCTACGCAGAAATTTTGTTTAAGATAAAAAAGAACCTTTGTGCGCACAAGCAAAATGAAATGGAATAAAGAAGAGAAATGTGATTACATGGATTTCCTTCTTTTTTTTCCCTCCTTTTTTAGCCTCATTAAGTTTTTGAGTCTTACGGGAGGATCTAGTTTCGATCATAATCATAATTGATGATTGTGATTGGTACTCTAAGCAAAAAAATGATAAGGCCCCTCTAATCATGAAACTTATATAACAATATACACATTTTTTTAATTTTAATGTGCATGAACACTTTTTCTTAATTGAGCTCTCCTTTGGATGAGCTTAACAATTATTAGACAAAGTGTCAACATCTCTCTTCTCCCTCCACTCATTAAATCTTAGATTTTTTTTTTTTTTTTTTTTTTTTTTTGCCCCCACTCTAAATCTCAATGTGAACTCCTCATTGGTGCACTAAGTGGGTTTTTGTGATAATTAAAGAAACTCAACAAAAGGTGATTAATCAGTTGGGGCTTAAACTACATGGAGATAATCACTCCCCCACAACTTTATCCCCTTTCTTTTTGTTGGCTTGAGAAAAAGGTGATATTAAATAATAATATTACAATAAAAAAAAAAGGATGGATCCAATGATCCAATCTACACCAACATGTTTACAAGCACCAAGATGCCTCCCTCTCTCTATCTCTCTCTAGTCTCTACCACTTCCCCCTTGTGCACTGATAGCCCAGCATGTGAAAAGAACCCCCAACATTCCCCATCTTTCCCTCCTACCCAATAAGAAACCCCATAAAATGATCTACTCTAAAATAATATATTAAAATATATATCTACTCATTTTGGTGACTTCACATAGATGCTCCTCTTTTTTTCCAATTTTTTTTTTCAAATTTTTTATTTTATTTTATGTTTTTTCCCTACTTTGTGGTCCTGGGATTAATTATAAGAGATCTAACACTCTCCGACAACACTATGACCCCATGCCTTGAGAAGACCACCAAGAGGCCTTTGGGAGGCAAAGCAGGGGCCTATCCACACTGACATTGGTATGTGTAACATGAAGGGAACCATCACACTCAAAAGCTCAAAGCATGTATGATATATGATATTGAAACCCCCTCTCTCTCTCTCTCTCTCTCTCTCTCTCTCTCTCTAGATGTTCTTAGTGTCAACAAGTGTCTTGCATACCGACCGTCCCTAGCGCAAGTGGCAAAGGACTTGATGGTTGGTATCTGAGGTCCCGAGTTCGAATCCTAGTTTGATTCACATTTTCAGCCAAGTTTATTTCTATACGAAATAAACGAAGCGGGTAGCGTGCTACCTTTCTCTCAAAAAAAAAAAAAAAAAAAAACAAGTGTCTTGCATTAGTGAACTAATAGTTGTGTAGTTTTGTGGAGCTCATAGTGCCTTTTTTTTTTGGCTTATGGTTCTATATTTAACAGTAATTATTTTTAACATTTTGTTTTTGAAATGGAGAACCTATGTATCACGGATACACTTACTTTTTTTTATACATATATAATGTAAGATAATAAATATTTTGACTTTTTGATAAATAAATATTTAAAAAATTTGGACAATATAAATAATTATGTATGACGAAGAATTTCTTTTCTTAAAATATGTGAACTATTAATTACAATTTTATTAACTTTAATACGCATGAAAAATATAACAATATTTTAGTAAAATTAATATTTTATAAATAATAAATATATATAATTATATTAGTATTATTTTATTTTATTAGTGGTGTCCATGTTATGTCCGTATTCTAATTTTTTTGAAAGCTATCGTGTTCGAGTCATGTCGTGTCTCATATCTCAGTGTCGGTGTTCGTGACGCCTACTGAAAAACTAAATTGAGATTCTTAGCTTGCAAAAAAAGACTCCAACTTAGAGCTACTAATTTAATTTGCTTAAAAAAATTATGTATGATGCTTCTTTTAATAGCTTTGCTTTATTAATCCTGTATCAATATCACGACCTGCGATAATATATAGAGCCATACTGGCCCTTAGTGCAACCTTTTGGAGCTGTGATTTTTGAAAAGGCCCTCGTAATTTTCTTTTAATTCAAATATGAAATAGCTTGGCGCTGAAGCTTCAAGTTTAAAGTGTTACCAAATAATTCGATCTAATAAAAAATAATTTGAGAATAGTCCTAACATCCGCACTCAAGTGTATGCTTTTTTTTATTTGAGAGAAAAATAGCAAGCTACCCGTTTCATTCATTAAGAAAAATAAATTTAGTTACAATAGTGAGATGGTTTTTTTTTGCATCTGAAAAACAAACGAATGTTCCAGAAGTCAAGCTAAACAGGCACTATATATGCAGGGCGCACAGAGATGGTTTTGCACGAACTTCGTTCCCGTTAATTTGGCAATGGTCACTGAGCCCACGCGAGGGTTGGGTTTGGGTCGAGATGGTCCCCCTAATCTTCCCATGGTACTGCTCCGAGTGTGGCTTTTTAAGCTTTTAATGGAGAGTTCATGTGGGGACGCTTGCATGAATGAAGGGTTAATGATCGAAGGTCTAGAGCTAGGTTACTAGTGGAATTAGTTCGTCTTTCCGAGGGACGCATACAAATCAATTTGGTTACTACTAACTGAATTCAAACAAACTAAAAAAAAAAACTAGATCCACATATGCTTTATTACTATTACTTTTATACATGTATATTTATTGAAGAGCAATACTTCAATACACCATAAATATTAAAATCTAACCCTTAATTAGTAAAGGGTATAGTTGGATTTACGTAAAGTAACCTGCTGAGCAGGTTACCGATTTGGGTTAGATAACATGAGAATATTGGAAAACTATTAGTAGTATATATACAAAATTTGTTAGTGTCCTATAAATTTTAAATTTCTTATTTAATTTTGTTACTTACCAAACTAGATAATACCCAATTTCTTAAGCATCCAACTCGAAAAATATTGAATTTAAATTTAATTTTTGAATTTGGTATTGTAATGTATAATTTTAATTTTGAAATTTAAATCAAACTTTTAAATTTTGAATCTAAATTGAACTTTTAATCTTAAAGCAAAATTTTAATTTTTTATTTAGATTGAAATTTTGCCTTTGAACTGAAAGTTTTATTTTAAATTTGTACTTATATTTAAAAATTAAATTTGATTCATAATTAAGTTTTCTATGTTGTTTCCAAATTAAATTCATTGTTGGATGTAATTTAAATTTCAATTATTGTTGTAGGTACTTTATTATAATTGGATAAAACTGGTCTTGTGGACCAAAATATTCTGCAAACCTATGCCTCAATATATAGTAGGTCGCCTCTAAAATCATATTATATCTCAACTACTTATTTATAAAAATAAATAGTCAAGATTTACACGGTGGTGTATTGAAGTATTGCTCTTTATTGAATACTCAAGCTATCTAGTGATTGAATTTGATCAGATTCAATGAATCAGATAGGCCATCAATAAACTTACCTTTGTTAATATGACATTCTATTGAACTTATATAAAGTTTGGTAGTTGAAATAGGAAACTATAAGAAATTAAATAAGCTGGAAATGGTCTTACAAAACAAAATATTTTTTAATTTTTTTCTGGCTATAATGGTGAAAAGGGTAATCTATCAATCATTTTCCTGTTATAGTTCGAAGAGTACACAGGTCTCCTTTGTTGGTCCCTTGTCATAATCATTAAATTAACTATTTAAGCCTAAAATCCATAAAAAGACCACCAATCCGAGCACACGTATTTGTCCCACCCCCTAATAATACTCGATTCCCAAAATGGGAAAAGAAAAGGAAAAAAAAAAAGAAACCCCAACACCCACCCACAATTACCGCACACACTTGCACGCCCCCAACTAACAACTTCTCCCCACCGCAGCTCCAAAATCCAGAGAAATAAGCGCTTTTTCGAGCCGTAAAAAGGCTACAGCTCTTTGGGAACGGCGAAGGGGAAGAAGAAAGAGAAGCTTAGGGCCCGTTTGGTTAGGGATTAAAGGAGGGATAACCCGTTAGGGGTGCCCACCCCCCCATGGTATTAGGGTGGAATTAACTAATTCCATCCCAATTCTATTTTTAAATTTAAATTTAAATTTATATTTTAAATTTTAAATTTTTAAAATTTAAAAATTTGTAATCTTAAAATTAATATTTATAATTTTAAATTATAAATTATAAATTATAATAACTGTTCCGCTGAACACTAAGGCTTCGTTTGGTTCTGGATTAAGTAAGAACTAGTTATTCCAGAAATATGGTTAAGTTTAAGATTAAGCCTGGAATAGACCAATTTTGCATTTGGATGAAAATTGAGTTGTTTCCGGGAATAAGAAAAAAAGCGTTTGGATAGATAAGATAGAATAAGAAAAATAGTGGGTAGTTATAAATAGAAAATAATGATATTGTCCCTTATATTTGAATTTAAATTTTAAATTTTATATTTAAGATTAAATTTAAATTTAAAAATATCAAATATCAAAATTTAAATTTAAAAATTTAAAAATAATAATTTTAAATCTACAGCTCTTTGGGAACGGCGAAGGGGAAGAAGAAAGAGAAGCTTAGGGCCCGTTTGGTTAGGGATTAAAGGAGGGATAACCCGTTTGGGGTGCCCACCCCCCCATGGTATTAGGGTGGAATTAACTAATTCCATCCCAATTCTATTTTTAAATTTAAATTTAAATTTATATTTTAAATTTTAAATTTTTAAAATTTAAAAATTTGTAATCTTAAAATTAATATTTATAATTTTAAATTATAAATTATAAATTATAAATTTAAAATTATTATTTTTAAATTTTTAAATTTAAATTTTGATATTTGATATTTTTAAATTTAAATTTAATCTTAAATTTAAAATTTAGAAGTTCTAATTTTTAATTTAAAAATTTATAAATTGTAATCTTAAAATTAATATTTATAATTTTAAATTATAAATTATAAATTATAAATTTAAAATTATTATTTTTTAAATTTTTTAAATTTAAATTTTTGATATTTGATATTTTTAAATTTAAATTTAATCTTAAATATAAAATTTAAAATTTAAATTCAAATATAAGGGACAATATCATTATTTTCTATTTATAACTACCCACTATTTTTCTTATTCTATCTTATCTATCCAAACGCTTTTTTTCTTATTCCCGGAAACAACTCAATTTTCATCCAAATGCAAAATTGGTCTATTTCAGGCTTAATCTTAAACTTAACCATATTTCTGGAATAACTAGTTCTTACTTAACCCAGAACCAAACGAAGCCTTAGTGTTCAGCGGAACAGTTATATATATATATATATATGTGTGTGTGTGTAAAGGAATAGTTTTAACATTTTCGCTCATAGAATCACAAAGATTAGACCAATTATATTACGCATATCGAGTGAGAGAGATGATAAAAGATAACATATAAAAATATAGGTTATAATATGAAAAGTGTTGGAATTGAACCTCTGGAATGGAAGGAGAAATTTTTTTTTTTTTTTTGAGAGAAAGATAGCATGCTATCCGCTTTGTTTTTTTTTTTAAAATAAACTTAGCTAGAAATGTGAAGCAACTAGGTTTCGAACTTGGGATCTCGAGTACCAACTACCAAGCCTTTGCCACTTGCGCTAGGGACGGTCGGTAAGGAGAAATTATTGCTTGCGTGGAGTGTATGATTACATCTCATGCACTGCGCGCACCTCTAAGCCCTACGATAGAGACTTTTAAATCATAATAATCTAATTTATTAAATATATTCTATGATATTTAAAGAGCATATGTATTAAAATTTATTAATATTTATTAGAAGATCGATCTAATAGGAAATATATTCGGAAATATATGCAACATACTACTTATGTGAATGATGAATAAAAAAAACATGCAGAATTGATTGGTATATATATTAATGCTCCATTGATGCGACTAGTAGATATGAAAAGGGCGTGAAGGAAATTAACCCATTTAAAATATAATGCGAAAATCTAACTTGTTAGATGATGAAGGTGAGAGATTGTAGAATTAGTTCTGATATGATGTTTAAAAAAATGAAACAACTATTTATCTCCAATAGCTTAAATTTTTGGAGAACAATAATTATTTTACATAATTTAACATAGCATTAGAGAAGGAGATTCTAAATTTGAATCCTATCAGGCTCCTAATCTTATTTAGTTAATTTTCTCCCAATTAATTTAAACTCATATCTTAAGCTATTAAAGATAAACAGTTATTTCTCATTCTTTAACATTTTGGATATATATCATTTTTTTTATAAATCAAACACTGCATTTCTTTTTTACTATTGGTTTTTGAAACTATTCGATGCTCACTTATAAAAAGGTAATATTTTATATATAGACTTTTAAATGATGTATATCACGATTCCGCGTCCGTCACATTATATTTTCATTATAAAATGTTTATTATGAAATATTAAGGGTGGTGAATAAAGTATGTGTACTCAAAGTTGCATTTAATAATTTTAAAACAGAAAAGACTTATATCGCTCGAATTAATACAGCGTTATTTATTAATTTAAATTGACCTTAATAGGATCTTCATGTCGAACTCATAGTAATAAATAAACGTTGCATTGAAGAATACTAAGCACTCATCTATATATATTTCAGAAAATGACACGTTACTTATTTTTGTGGAATTACAACTACAACTCTGTTCTAATCAGCCACAGAGAAAACGTTTTTTAATTATTGAATATAAAAATAATAATAATATAAAAAAAACCCGAGAGCCTCTCTTTAAGAAGTTGTTGACACTTACCAATGTATCCAAAGCAATTAATAGCCGTCCATCTCCATCTGAATCAGGAATCTTTAATGATGTTTGCGAAATCTAAGTTGTGGGTCATCTTTAGAAACTTTTATCTGCATGATGTTACACACGTGATAGCTGTGTACAACCGGTTGGGTCCTTGACCTTTAGTTGTAGCCCTACATAGTGTGAATTAATGTTTCCACTTTAGGTGATACATCATTTGTTCAAGGAAAGTGATATTAATATATCCAATTTAGATAGATCACAATTATTGACTTTAGTAAATTTAGCCAAAAATAATAATCAGATTTAACGAATCTTTATATATATGTTAATATCAAAATAAGTTATAATATATTTCCCTATATAGAATGAATGTTTCTACTTTATGGGGTACACCATTTGTGGAAGTAACTTTAGATAGATCAGAATTATTGAATTATATTACTATTTTAATGAAGTTTCTTACTGCCTCTAGATGTTCACTTATATTCTTTTTAAGTTACTTAGAAATAATCTAATGCTCAATTATGATTTGACTCATGCTTGAAGATCTAAGTATATATGATGATCTAATTAGTAACTTGATTAATAAGGCACAGGAGTTGTATCTTCGTAGTGGTTGCATGGCGCTTTCCTGAAGAAGAAAAAGTAGTTGTGTGGAAGAATCAAATGGCAACAGTAGCCTATTGCTTGTATTATTAGGCCTTTTTACGGAAAATAGTTCCTGCACTAAATGCAAATGTTTTTGTGAACGGATGAATAGGAGAGTTTATTAATATCTTATGGATGCGTTTGGCTTGTTACTGACTATAACCAGTAAAGAAGTATATTATAAGTTTGTTGTTGTTATGAAAAGTAAGAAGTTCGATTGAAAAAGATTTCCATTGAGGTCATAGAATTGTTATCATGCATGCATTAGCAAGAAATGATGACCCCTTAATTAGTTAATTAGCTAGCTTGTTAGGTTGAACTAGAGTTCAGTGTTTTAATTTTTTTTTCTTTTTTGAGTTGTTGAAAAAGCTCAGGTAGGTTGTCAAAGAAACTTTAATAGCTCTCTGTAAATACAAATAATTATTCTATACAGAAAAACTTCTAAAATTAATTAGAGCTTTTGTTTGAAGGATCAGTGCTTAATTCAACTTTCTATACACGAAAAAAAAAAAAAATTGTCAAATATCTGGTTATTATTTTTTAATTGGTTAATGAAAAAAAAAAGATTTATTAGACCAACCTTTCAAAAACACAGTAATTTGCAGGGACCTCGATGGGCTATATACTATGTAATGAAGAATAACGTTGACATGACAAGAAACTTGGCCAAATTTAGCAATGGTTAAAAAAACAATACACAACCATTTCCCATACACACCATGTACCTTCCCCGCTCTCAGTAATAATCATGGGGTACATCCCCAGGACCACTTATGCTCTACCCCTTTAAAGAACCCAACACCCATAAAGAATCCACCACACAAACCAATCCTTGTTTAGCACAAACACACACACACACACACACATACACACACACATACATACATACATAGAAGAGAGAGAGAGAGAGAGAGAGAGGGGGTGGGGAGGAGAGAGAGAGATGGTCACATTCCCATCAACCAACTTGACTGATGGTTACAGATGCATGAAAGCTAGAGATCCAAAGAGAGAGAGAGAGAGAGAGAGAGAGAGAGAGAAGAAAAGATGGACACAGAGACAGAGATGGTTTGTGATGGAGGTGATGGTATTTATTCATCAAGAAGCAGCTGCAGTGGAAACACAGCTCCATGCACCAGCTTATAACTAGTACTTATAATTACTACTACTTTGTTTTAGGAAGCCAAAAGCCAAAAGCCAAAAGCCAAAAGCTAGCCTAACCAGCCACTAGCCTTTACCACTCCCTTCCCCTCCCCATCAAAATACCTAGTCCCATTCCAAAATAAACCAACCCACAAGGTTTTTGTTTTTTTTTAAAAAAAAAACAAAAAAGAAAAATAACTAACCCCATATTACTACCCTAGCTAGGCCCATGTAGTAACATACCACTCTCTATCCATCATGTACAACATGATGAAGAAATATCTCCCACAACTCTCTTATTTCTCTCTTCTCCTCTCTCCCCTATAACTCTTACTTGTACTTGGTCGGCCTGCAGTTCAGAATCCGTTTCTCTGCTCTCGGCATAGAGAGGAGAGGTCAGGGGGTCGAGCCGCCATGAGCGAGCCGGAGACGCACGACTTCATGAGCGTCAGCGTCGACTCCTTCTCCCAGCTCCCCTTCATCCGGCCCACGCCCGCCCGCGACAGGCCCTCGAACGCGAACGCGAACGCCTCCTCCTCCCCCACCGCCATCCGCCTCTTCGGCTTCGACTTCCCCCACGACCCCAATTCCTCCGCCGACGAGCCCTCCAACGTCAAAGAAACCCCCACCTCCACATCCAACACTAACATGAGCAACAACAACAACAGTAATAATAATAATAATAATAATAATAGTAACGCCGCGGGCGGCGGAGGCAGCAGCGACGGCACCGCGGGGCGGAAATTCGAGTGCCACTACTGCTGCCGCAACTTCCCGACGTCGCAGGCGCTCGGCGGGCACCAGAACGCGCACAAGCGCGAGCGCCAGCACGCGAAGCGGGCGCACCTCCAGTCGGCGATGGCCGCGCACCACCACCACGCCGCCATGCTCGCCGACGGCGGGGCCCACGTCTACGGCCTCATCAACTACCACCGCCTCGGCTCCGTGCCCTCCGCCGCCCGCTTCGAGCCCCCGCCGCCGCCCCACTACCCTTCATGGACCAGCTCAAACCCTAGCCTCAGCCCCGCCGGGGCCCGGTTCTACGGCGGAATCGGATCCATGGCGCAGCCCATCAACGGCAACCCGCTTCCGGGGCTGTGGCGTTTGCCGAGCCACGGCGGCACCGCGAATTTCAGCACCGCTTATAGAGACCGGTCGGCGGCGGCGGCGGCGGCGGCGGCGGCGGCGGGGCCGCTGCCGTTGTTCGGAGGAGACGATTCGACGAAGGCGGCGGCAGGGGCGGCGGCGGCAGCAGGATGCGGCTCCTCCTCGTCTTCGTCGTCCTCGTCTTCTTCGACGTCGCAAGAGAGAGGTGGGTATGGATCGAGCGGTAAGGATAGTGTGAGCTTGGATCTGCATTTGTAATTCGGAGGGCTTCGTTTGGTCGAATTATTATAACAATTTTTTCATCCTATTTTCCATCATAGGGTCCTTTGATGCATGCGAATGAATTGCTCTATATAAAAATTATGACTAGTGGTGTTTTTCTTGGTTTCAGTAAATCTCTTTATTAATATTTAAGATCAAATTAGAGATTCATGCAGTTCCTTTGGAGCTCCTACCTTGTTCACTAAAACGTAATTAATTAAGAACAATTCATGCTAGTTTTATTTGATTGATAATAATTAAGTTAATGCTCAAAGATTTACTGTGCATATCATACTCATTTGGTTATTTGAAATAAAAAAGTTGTATTTGCATTCAAAAAAGAAATGTTGCATAACTCAACAACTTTAATAGAAGCTATATATATGTTACCTTTTATATTTCTTTTTTCCCTTTTATTCACCAAGAACACCGTTGGATAACTCGTGAGAATGCAATTTAATGATGTGTATACATAGGTTTAGCACAATTAAGATATTATGTAATTAGGCATGAACTGCGTACGTAAACATCTGTGATGTTATATGCAAAGATATTGAAGCAAATGAAGTTATAATTTGTTTCGATTGTGCACCATAAAGGTGTCAAGAATACTATGCAAATCAAGCAGTGATAGAACTGCGCAAATGAAGTTGAATGCAGAATCAATGATAGGGAAAATATAGGACCAGTTTTGTATGAATTTTTTTTTGATGTAATCTTTGGTACCAATTTAATTTATGAATAAAAGATGTCTCAAGGTCAAATAGTTCATGGGTATATTATGATATGATCGATCACCAGTTGAAAGATATTCATCTTAATTCCGTAATAGTAGAATGAGACAAAGTTTCTAAGCTTGGAGAAAAAAGAGGAATGAGACAAGAGATGCAAATTTGGTGAGGTTTAATGCACATATATGCAACATTGTTAGCATAAAACATAGAGGGCAAAATATGAGAATAAATGTGCTTCATATGAATTCAACTGATCACAATGGCACCAAGTCACAACCTTGTCCAAAAAATCAGTCCTAATATAACATCAATGTTTCTTATAACTTATAGCTTCGAATTTTCATTTGCATAATTTATTCATATTCTGTTCCCCATGCAATAAAATTTTGTTAAGATCACCTGATTTTCTTACAAATTAATAGGAGAGATTATTTTTTTATCTATATATATCCATGGGCAAAATCTTGCAGAAGAATAAATTGATCTTGTGAATTTTTCTTGAAGAACTTATTTTCATATTCAAAGATATAATTGTTCATTTTTTTTCTCTTTTTAGTTTTAGTTATTTATGTTTGACATGCAGTGCTTTCAAAATCACTACTTCAAGTTCTGTAGTTCCAGTTTTCCCCTAACAAAATGTTGCAGAAGAATAAATTGATCTTGTGGATTTTTCTTGAAGAAGGTAATTTCACATTTAAAGATATAATTATTCAAAATTTTCTTTTATTTTTTCAATTATTTATGTTTGACATGATTGCTTTAAAAACTCACAACTTCAAGTTTTTTTAGTTGCTAGTTTTCCCCAATATATAGATACTGTTGTCCATGCAAAGAGTATGTATTTTCTTTAGTTCATATGCATATGGTAGCAATGTAGAATGTTTCCATGCATGCTCCATTTACTTGTTTACTGGTGAATAAACATCTTAATTAATTAATTTAGATTCAAAACTGTGATCAATTTGTTTTGTTTCTGTATATATATGATTATTCTGATGTGGAGTTGGTGCAAAAATAAACCCACATTTGCCAACTAAAATTAAAATAAGTTTGCAATGTGATTTAGAAATTAGCAAACTACATATGCCAGGGATGAGCTCTAGCCTTTCTTTGGCCGAGTTTTGTGTCGTAGATAAGCATTTATTAGATCCTAAACTATATTGATTCAGATGAGTGCATAGACATAAAATTAATGCATCCTTACGCTTAATAAGTAGGTAAAAATATATAGAAATTCACCTCAACTATCACTAATTTTGATCTTACAACCTCATCTTTAAAAATTTTGATTTTACTGTCTAACCTATTAGTTTATTCAATTTGAGTCATTCAATGGCTCTTTAACTTTAAAATTTATATGTTTTCTATCTTTACGAGCTTAATTAGCATATTTTACATAATTTTTATTACTATAAATCCATTAAATTAAGCAATAAGACTAAATTTTATACCATCAAATGATGTAAATCAGACAAAATGAAAAGTTGAATAGTAAAAATTAAAATTTTAAAATATTGGATAATAAAATAATAACGAGTCATAGTTCAGATGAGTTCTATACATTTTCACTGCTTAAATACGGGTCATATATAGTTCAGTATGGTGAATTAAGTTTGCGAGAAGTGTTAATATGACTAGTTCGCACGTGTGGAGCCAATAATATTGTTGTGATTCATATGAGATGCTTTGAAATGGTGGCGCAAATTTTATTAAGATTAATATTAATTCATATTTTTTTGGGCTCTAGTATCATGAATATCTAGTGTTTTATTTGGACATGTTGATAATATGACTAGTTCGCACGTATGGAGCCAATAATATTGTTGTGATTCACATGAGATGCTTTGAAATGTTAGGCGCAAAATTTATTGAGATTAATATTAATTCATATTTTTTTTGGGCTCCAGTATCATGAATATCTAGTGTTTTATTTGGATATGTTGGGCTTGCTCACCTAATCTCTGTGCTCTATTTATTGTTATGTGTACCATTTGCACTTTAGCTCGTGTCTAATTTGTCCTGTATACAATTAAATCACGGCAATTCCAACCCCTGCATTTTATCTAAATCACAAATTACACCCAAAACATAAATTTCTAGCACAAGCAATGTCACCCGTACATCTAGAAATATACTATGTATATATAAATCTTACACCCTAGGTATCTCCTATGGCTAGGATTCATCCACTAATCTTATTTTTATATTTATTTTTATCATCAATCTAAAAAAAAGGATCTAAGGGTGTAGGATGTACAACCCTATCTGTCGTTTACAGGTAGTGTTTTTCTTTCACGATTACCTAAAAGATTGATGTAATTAATAAGAAACAAAATAGTCTTAATTATTATTAATATCCTGCTTGCGTGCATGATGGAGATTAAGTAAATTACATATATTTTATGCACTTGGCAGTAAAGATAACAAAAGAAATAATTAACAAACTAATAACTATATAATCAAATCATGGATATACATAGAAATAAAAGTCATTGCCCCTTGAAACAAAAAACTCATATCACCACAAAATTAACTTAATAAACAACGATTTAGAAAGAGTCTTAACAATGTCAAAAATCGTGAGAAAAGTGCTCTCACTAAAAATTAATCACCTCCATATATAACTGATGTTTATCTCTCGAACTATCTTAGTGTTAAAAGTTCACATATGAATAATCCAATATCAAATAATCAATAAAAGAGTAAAAAGTTGATATATCCTATAAGCTTTTGGGTTGAATGGTCTTCTATTAAATATATCACATTTTTAGACTTATGTCGACCTGAGCTAGGACTAAAACTTCCTAACACTAAGAACAATGCCAAATATATATATATATATATATATATATATATATATATATATATATATATATATATATATATATATATATATATATATATATATATATATATAGGGGGTAGGGCTACTATACTCTTATGAGTATAGGACTCTTCGTACTCATAAGTCGTTTTCGATGATGGAGCTTCCGAATCGACGATCCATACCATTAAATATGATCTAGAGTATTTAAAACTTCTAGAAAATAAATTTCGTAATTTTCCGAAATCGTTATAAAGTCCATCAAGTGGGCATAAAATGAACGGTCAAAATTGAACGATGTCCTAAAAATGGATGATCGGATTCTTCAATTTAAGATCCGAGTTATTGATCTTTATCTACATAGTAAATAAAATTTTCTATCAAAAATTCAACAGATTTCGATTCTTTTACACCGTTAAATGAGCAAATATTCCATACCGGCCGTTAAAAATTGTCTACTTTGAGATCTTTTGATCATAGGGCAAATGATGTCAAAAATTTATGAAATTTAATTTCTAGAAATTTTAAATGCTCTAGATAATATTTAACGGTATGGATCGTCGATTCGAAAGCTCCATCATCGAGAAAAACTTATGAGTACGAATGCGATCATACTCATAAGAGTATAGTAGCCGGACCCTATATATATATATATATATATATATATATATATATATATATATATATATTTGGAATTTATGTATATGTCCAAGGTGTGGCAGCTGAAGTGGGCAAGTTGATCAAATTAAGGTGTAAAACTGTAGGCGATCGATCAGGTTATTTTTTTCATTTCTCAGCAAAGCAACAAAAAAGGGGCAGGTGACAAAACTGATCCTTGCAGCTTACTCATTATGTTCCCAGATAGCTACACATCATTGAATGATCTCTAACGCACCTCTACATTATACGGGCTCTGTCCCTAACACTGTCTCTTTGCAACTGTGCCCCAGTTTAATTTGCAGAACACATAAAATCCCATCACAACTATACAGCTTATAATAATAGAGATGATCACCACCTCTCTCTCTCTCTCTCTCTCTCTCTCTCTCTCTCTCTCTCTCTCTCTCTCTCTCTCTCTCTCTCTCTCTCTCTCTCTCTCTCTCTAAGTTGCATGATGTGCCAGCTTTAAGTTCTCGGAATGAGCAAATGCATGTGGAATAAAAAAAAGATGCATGTACTTCAGTTGACATGCAGAAAATTCCAGTGGAGAGTATGCTATATTATATTTATCTATTACTATGTAACCATGAAGTTTCTAGTGGAACGTTTCCGTGTCCATCTATCTTGTGAGAGCATCAAAAAGGACAATCATTTCCACATAACCACGAAGCCAAAAAAGTCCTCTATATAACAATCATATCATACTATCCTAAATTATTAATTCTCTTGCACCATATAAGGTGATGGAAATTAAGGTACAATCAAAGTAACATCGTAATTTTATATTGAAATAATATCTTATTTTTGTAAAAAAAAAGTTCTTAGAGTTATGTGCAATATGAAGGTTTTTAATTGGATGTTGCTATTCCCACGTAGAATAAGTGAGACAGAGAAGAGACTTTCTCCCGCAGAGCTGGTTATATAGTAATTTGATTAATAGCCCATTATCAATGAGAAGGTGATTCAACCTATAATTGAGAACAATTCAATCAAATACTGAAATCTCGTATAAAATCTTGACTAATTACAAAAGGTGCCTGCACTTCAGCTCTTGTATCAATTACCGTTTATCCCATATAAAAATTTGCAACTATTTCAACTCTACATTTTTCACCTAGATGGATAGGCTCAAAAGATAGATCAAGAAGTAGAAAATAAACTTTTTTGTTAGCCAATTTATTCAATTTATATCATTCTAGCTATTCGTAAAGTTTTGAATATAAATCAACTACCATCCTAAACTTTTGGTTCTATTAAAAGTAACACAGACGAAGTGTAAGAAAGTTTTTTGTAATTTAACCCAGTTTAAGTATATATATAAATGAACCTAAACAAAAGGTTTTAACGTACAAATAATTAATACTAGATTTTGGTTCCTTCTCCATCCCATTTGGACTATTCTCACGTACGCATTGAACCAACATTTATGATTGTATTGTTAGTGTAGTGATTGTTATCTTCAAGTAAATTTTAATGGTTGTATATAGTTGCAACACAGGCATCAGGCTCTAAGATCAACTACTAGATCTCGATTGATGGAAAATGAATTTCTCTCAAACTTTTTGGTTGATGTAATACTCAATCAATTAATAAATGGTTGTAAAAGTATGTTATCCTAAGATCTAGCTTCATGGTAGTGTTCTAAGTATACTTAATTTAGCTTTGCAGACTCGAAATTTAGATGCTAAATTTAAAATTAGACTCGTCAAATATACTTTCAAGCTAGATGTGTATTGAGGTACTCCTAGCATTGCTCTTTTTTTTTGGATATTAAAGGTGGGGTCGAAATCCAAATAATTGGTTTTAGTAATTACATCCTAAATAATAAGCCCATAGAAGATCACATTTGCTAAGTAATCTTTAATCTATGCTCTAGTGCTTCTTTAATTTCGAGCGATCTAGACTTCATTTGGTACTGTAGTGTTGAAAATATCCGTTTTTATATTTTGAATGTTCCAGAAAATTCAAAGTATTTCAAAAAAAATTTACTCTAACGCTATAAAACTGTAGGAGAATCACCGTCGAAAAAGCAAACAGTTTTATGCTTCTCAGGTAGTAGTCCCCACCACAATTTTATAGTGTTGAAAGAGGATAAATTGAAAATGCTTTTGGATTTTTAGGCACTTCAAAGCACAAAAATAGTGCTTTTGGCACGGCAATCCCAAACTAGGCTTCTATCTACTGCTTTCTTTCCTTCTTGATAGATACGAGTCAGTTGAAAACTTCATAATTTCTTTGTAATATACCAAAATCCATTAACAAATGTAAAAGAATTATTTTCAAATTCCCCTTTCAACCAAATCTTGTACACTCTCCATGTTCCTCGATAGCAAAAATACAAAGTGTGCCATGCTACCTAGCTCAGCGGTTGTTATCTGGAATGTCTACTAAGAAGGTCGGAAGTTCGATTTCCCATTTGATCATTTATTAGATGAGACTAGAGCATCCTATAGGCAAGCTTGGCTGTATATTGTTTTACTCATTTGAAGATTACATAGGTTTTAGAATTGCATGGTCTGCTTGATTATCTGGAGTGGCTTAAGCTTTTTGAGAGCTGGAACTTCTCAACTGCTAACTAATATGCATATGAAATCATCCCTTGTTTAAGTTTCCACACAAAAAGAAAGAAAAAAAAAAAAATCCAGTGCTTGAGTTTCGACTCGTAAGTTATTAACTAAGCAAAGTTCCCTATTTTTCATTCAATTACAGCCAAGCCTAGTTTTTTTTTATTACTGGACAAGTCCATAAAATGAGAAGGACAAACTGTATTTTTAATTGGTATTCGAAGTCCTAAGTTTAAAACCTAATTGCTTCACATTTCTATCTAAGTTTATTTTAAAAAAAATAAACGAACCGCATAACTTGCTATCTTTTTCTTAAAAAAAAAAAAGAAAAAAAGTACTTTTATATAGCCAGGCCCATAAAATGAAAAGTTTTTAATGGGCTTGTCCTACCATATTGGGCAATGGATATAACCCAACCCCTTATTCATGATAAATTATTGCTTGGACTTGATTTTTCAGGTTAGCCAAGAACAGACCCATACCCTAGCTAGAGGATTTAAATCTTAACATAAATCATTAAATGTGATTTACATATGGATGTGTGCAATCCATTCATTACCGATCGAACTGCAGTGATTGACGAGAAGCTAGTTAAAATGGACAAACATCTGCAGTAAATTCAAAAGGACATCTGGAGACTAAATATCTTATATCTGTTTCACCTAAACCAAAGAATTTGATAGTCTCAGGAAGAAAAAAGAAAAAGAAAAAAAAAGAGCCAAGCTCAGTTGAATAAAACAAGACAGTACAGCAGGACCTGATGAAAACAGAAGCAGAACAAATTAGATTTGAAGGCATAGTTTGGAAATACTCACATATAGAAACCTCCAGTGTTCGACAAGAATCCAAAAGCACTTTTAACTCAAGTGCTTCTCCAATCATACTATGTTCGACGACCCAATCGGTGCAATCAGGCACATAAAATGGGTGAAGCTCAAAAGCTTTTGCATTCCTGTAGGTGAGGCATATTCCCAAACTAATCATACTACGATATCTTGCTAACTCGCTTCTACAAAATCTAACCCTCCAAAGTATGTTTGCCCGAGCTAGAGCTTTTGCAAAACTGCCGAGTTGTTTTAAGGATGACTGTTTAAAAAGGAACCAACAACTGTTCTGGAAAAGTTTCTGTAATGACTTCTGCTACAATAAGAGGCAGAAATCTGACACTAAAAACTTCTGCTTGGGCAGAAATCTCAAGATTCTGAAACCTTTTATTTGTCAAACACTTCGTGTATATAGAATCTGTTTCTGAAACTAAGGCCACACAAGCAGTTTTAAATCTCTCGAAAATGTTATTAATTCTTGAAGAGCATGTTGTACAACACTACAATGACAAGGAACCAAGATCATGATCCTGGAGGGGACTACTTGTATAAGTATCAGCATTTTCAACTTCCATATTAATTCAGAACACGAAAGCAACCGACATTTCGTCACAAAGCTATAAATTCATGAAGCTCACCAGAGTTAAAAGATAAAGCAGGAAAGTCTCCGACTCTAACATTTATACGTGCATACGCACGAATAGTCGGTCCTCTTACCGTCGGCGACGCAGACTCCGTTGCCGTTCGTCTGTTGAAAGCACCGCCGTCTGCAGAAAGAAAGGTTGCAGCCGCGAGGCGCGAGAGTTGCCTGGCATGTCGCCGCTTCGGCTTTCGGCACCAGCACTTCTACTGCCAATGTTTGCATTTAGCTTGGCATTTCAACAAACACATAGTGCTATATACCATGATACACAAACATTACACCTAGAGCTCTTCTATCCACCAATTTGGGATCTTAACACCACAAATAAGCATGTTTCTCTTATAATAACAGAAACTTCTAAGGAGATATGCATGGTAAGGTTTTCAAGGGAACTGTTGGAACAAGTTTGGGCTAATCAAGTTAATAATTTCTTTTTAAAAAAAAAGGGCAATTAGAGTAACAACTTTTTGAAATTGTTATTGATGGAAAAAAAAAAAAAAAAAAAAAGGGCATTAAAATGGAGTGGTGGAAAAAACAAGAGGTTGGGGAGTACCTGAAGAATAGATGAGGAGGAGGGCACAGAGAAGGGAAGCAGTGGAGGTTAGAGTAGTAGCCATCATCTTAATAAGAGAATGCTCACAAAACAAATCTATTTGCTTGTTACTATGCTTTGCTATTTGGGCCCACCTTAGCCCACTACAACTGTGGGCTTCAAAAAAGCCTTGGGCCCATTTTTGGCCTACTCTTAATTTTTGGGCCTTTAGTGTATTATTATGTCACCCTCTGTTTCCTCGCCATATATTCTTCTGCTTCTTAAATGGAGAAGCTTTTCTAATACTTACCAAGCGCGTCTAAAAATAATTGAATTTAAAGTGGTATTTTCAACTGCAAATATTTATAATCTAATAATAAAGAATCAAACAAATTTAGAGCTTCTACTGTAACAAAAAGCAAAGCAGATGTATGATTTTGAAGCCGAAAAAGGCAAGCTTAATTTGTAGCTTTTGATTTTACTATGGAGAAAGCTAATATGAAACACATAAAAGTAAAAAATAGAGATTTACTTACTGCTTTCCACCGAAATCACTTATCATCGTGTTTTGGCTAATAGCAGATCTAAAATAGCACTCATCAAACAACACGATATCCTACAACAGATTGAAACTGGCTCTACGAACGTTACTTTTGCGTGTATTCCTAGAATTTGACTGCATCTCTAAGTCAGAGTAGTGCTTATTTTCCTCTTCAAAGAAGCTTATCCCATTTGGAAATTTCGTGGGGCCTCTCAGATTGTTGCTTACAATTGAGGCGGCCTAATTTCATTGACTTTTCGCAATTCCAAATTTCTAGATGCTTAACATCACATTATCACCGATCATTCCTAGCGCAAGTGACAAAAAATTCGAAAGTTGGTTTAGAACATTCTCAAGTTCGAAACTTACTTCACATTTTCAGCTAAGTTCATTAAAAAAAAAGAACAAAGAGTTACACACAAATCGTAAGGTTTAGAATCTTACATTCCAATACAAATCAAGTTTCACACAAATCATATTACAAATCCGAATCAAGTACATATCAAACAATCAAAGAATACATATATATATGAAATCCCCTCATCTATAAACTAAGAAAAAAAGCCAAACAAACTCAATCCTCCTTCCTCTCCGGGGACTTGACCTGCGGCGACAGCTCGCCACCGGGCGGCAAGTCGGAGAGGACCGCGAGCATGCGGCGCAAGCTCACCGACCGGCACGAGCGGAAACTGCGCGATCTCTCCGTCGCGGAGAAGATGTTCGAGGAATTGGATAGGACTAGGAAAACCAAAGCCTGGACCAAGATGAACAAGCTCACCTTCATTAAGATGTCGCTCCAATCACCATCTAAAGCCATGAACAAAGCCATTGTTGAGTAATTGGTGTTAGGAATGTAAGAAGAAGAATAATTAATTAAAGAGATGGTGTGTGATATGATAAGGTTAATAGTGAGGGAGGGGTTTCTTATATATGTTCGTAGGATGGGTTTTATTTGTTCTAAGCCATCTCTTTGACCGTAGGCTTAGTTACGTAGGGAAGGTTCTTGGGCAGTTTCTTGTGGTTTAATTAATAAGCTATATGACCGGGTCCTAATTTGACATGTAATATATATGTACTAGAAACATTTTGCACGTTTGGGAATTAGCCTTTTATTTAATTATTTTTATTCTCTCTCTTTCTCTCTGCGCATGTCGAGCAAAATTAATTACTAGAGTCGATATTAAAAATAATTATTTTAAAAAGTATTAAAGTTGTTTTTTATGTACGTATGATCTCTTCAGCAGCTTTTCAAAGACTCAACCAAGCACTTGCTTTTAAAAATCAAACTGAATAAGCAATTTTTAACTTTTCTTTTAGAACAAAAATTTGTCAAATCTCTAGGTTTCGTGAAACACACCAAAATCTTTGGGTTTTCTTTTCCAACCTAATTTGCATCCTACATTGATTACTTATCTAAGCTTTCACTATCATGTGAGTGGAAAGTTCAATGTTCAATACCAAAGGTTGAGTTCCAGATGCTAAAAGCATTTTGCATATGCATCTTATTACGTGGCCCTCAACGTTGCTGTCATGCAAAAAGAAGTATCGTTACAGAACTCTTATTATGTGATTATTCTCATATATTGTTGATGTATGTGCACAGATAATATAAAAAAATTTAATTAGTGCAAGCACAGTGTAAAATTATTTAAATAAACTTATCAGCACATTAAGAGGCTATTTGATTGGATATAATTAAAAATACAGTTTATTTGGAGATATATGAAAATATAGTAGTTATAACTATATCATCTTGTTTACTTTGATATAACTAAAATGCTGAAACTGTAAATAATTTGTCTTGATTGCATGTAGATAAAAAATGCATTCTAAAAATTTATCAATTTATATATGCGATAGTGAGATTACCTCCAACGTAGAAAAAAAAATTATTTTTCGCTTAAAAAGTGATTAAGAAGGTAAGCTTATATTTTATTTAAAATTACTCTCTCCAACTGTTACAGTTAGAACTATGGACAATTTGGACGTAGTTCTAATTGCTGCAATTGAATCTCTTCCTACAATTCCAACTATAACAATCGAGTTCAAATATATCAAACTAAATATGAAATTTAAATCTATAAATTATTATAATTGCTTAATAGTTAGGACTAAATGCAATCAAACAGCTCATGAGCGGAATCATTTTTGAGTGATATATGATTTGGATATGTTGCTTCTTTGACCAAGAGGATGTACGAAGTAGGAACTTGATAAGATCCCCAACGTGGAGTCCATGGATTCTGACTAGGACCAACAACTTTGTAATAAAGCACGATGTGAATTGGCCAAATCATGGTGCCGTTTTGGGCTCTTTATTGAAAAAAACAAAAAAAAAAGGACAAATAATTGCTGTGCTTTACTTTAGGCTCTTTATGTTCAGGTTTGTGATTTGATAAATCCGTAAGCTGTTTAATGACAAATTTAAAATAATATTTAAGTAATTTGTATATTAAAGTTATGCTAGGCAAATAAATCTATAATCGTCTCCAATGAACAACTTAGACCGAAGCAGAATACTTATTAGAGTCATCAGAAATTTAATCTTAATTGCCATGATTGTTTGTTTTATAGTTTACATTTTAAATGGTAACGTCAAAATATTATAGCTATTTTTTTATTTATTTATCATTCTATGCCCTTATCAGATGTCCTTGATAGGCTCAAGCTCTTTTCTACGGCCTATCAAAATAAAAGAGTCAAAAGGTAAAAATGTATGGTGACCCCCACAACCATGAATGCATACACCTTCGATAAGGAGCTAATCAATGAACTCCCGTTGAGACGTATGATTTATCCCGTGTCCGAATATTAAAAATTTATTCTAATCTAAATGAATTTTAAAGAGACCAAATAAATTTAAATGAAAAGCTCCGCATTTAAAATTTTCCCTCAACTATAGGACAATATTGAACTTTCAATTTTTTTATTTTATTTGACCCAAAAAACTGAGATTCTTTCAAAGTCAATTGAAGATTTCGCTGATTTTGATAACTTATTGAATAATAATTAATAATAAATTAAATTATTAAATTCCCATTCACTTGTAAAAATTTTCACATAAGCAGCCATGCATTTTTATCAAACAAAATTATAAAAATTTTAAGTTTTAATTTGAAATAAAAATTTAAATTTTAAGGAATTGGTAGGAGTTTTTATAAATTTTAATTTGAAAGCAAAAATTTTTGTTTAAAGAATTGGTGGGGGCCGCGCGGACGCGTACCCCCGCTGCCACAAATTACGACGTCCACTCTCCCACTTGGGGAGATGGTAGACCAGCAGTAGACCAGCACACCCACAACGTGCAATGTGGGCCGCTGATCTAGGCTATGGGCCATCCTGATCGCCCATCAACCCCGCCCAGGTAAGTATGGTCCAACATTGTCCTCCCTTTCTCTTTTATACGCCTCTTTCGTAGCTCGTGCCGCTCTACTGAGCGATGTGGGACTAAACAATTCTCAAATGATTCACACGCGCGTTCATTTACTTCCTATTTGGAGATGCATCACGCATTGCCGTCCCAAAATTTGTTACCAACCTCTTAAATTTAATTTTTAGCCCAATGCAGTGTTACTACCTTTATTTTATTTTTCTCAGTAAAATTTTTCTTTTATAAAATAGTAAAAAAGAGAATGATTAATATTTGTTTAGCGACAAAAAATAAAAATTTGAATACAACTTTTTTTTATTGTTTTTTTTTATAAAAAAAAGTTGTCATTTATTACTTTGACCAAGAAATATTGCAAACTAGCCAATTTTAATAATAAGAAAAAAATTCTCTTCCTTACATATCCAATTATATAAAAACAATATTTTAAAAAACAAAATAAAAGTATAATGCAAGGCTTTTTGATGAAAATGATCAGAGATTCAGAGTGTGAAACAACAAAAGACTCAATAAAATAATAATAAAAAAAGGAGGGCCCAATAATAAAAATTAAAAGATTGGGACTAAAGTAAATCCGGCTAAAATTTCGGGCCCACGGTGCAATTTATCAATACATAGAAAGCCCAGATATTTCAGAAACAAACGAAGCAAATTTAGCTCTTCAAAATGAAAAAAAGAAGTATTAATTTAAAGTTGCTTCCTCTGCATTCATCAAGTTGCTAGAACAATTAAAAATGAAAGTAAACTACAATAGTTTCGCAAACTCTTTGCACCAGCAAGACAAATCATTCTCAAGAACTCCATCTGGGGCGAATTCGAAAGCGAAATCAACACGGACGAGGAAAAGAAAATCGCATATAATTTATTGCTTAGAAATAGGTTTGATCAATGTACACAAACTTGTAAAAAAATTATTCTAAAAGCTTCTGCTTTAGGTCTGTGCAAGAGAACTAAGTGCCGAAGCCTCAAATACAGAACTACTCTAACTCGTCAGGATGTTATATATTGCATGTAGTAGTGATCCGAAACAGTTCACTGAGTCCTCTTCTCAGAGCTGCTACCGCAAGAGCTACTTCGCATCAACTGCAGAAACAAATGCAAAACAATCGAGTAAAATAATATTGCAAGAGATGAGAGGCAAAAGAATGTCAAGAGAAAGTGGTAAGTTGAACAGAGGAATGTCAAAATAGGCTCTTAAAAGAAGAACCATCAGTTTGTAAGGCCTCGGAAGTCGGGGTTGATCTCAGCACATATTCAGAAAAGACAGCCTACACATCCACTTTTTACTTTCCCTCCGAAAAATTATAAAAAGGACTTGAGTTTTCCAACTTGACTACTTCTTTCTTCGGGTTAATTGCATACAGGTCCCCGCAAACATGGTGAATTACAGATATATCCCTGCAAAGCTCAACTTTCATAAGTTATCCCTGCAAAAGTCCTAATGTTTGCAGATATGTCCCTCTGGTTAAGATCCGTTAGAGAATCGTTTATTTTTTAACAGTAGGCTCGTGAAATGACATTTTTGCCCTTACAAATATGTCCCTCCAAAAGCTGGATACAAAAAAGAAGAAGAAGAAGAAGAAGGAGGCGGCGGAGGCGATCGCCTATCAAGGACGCCGTTGATGCCGCCCGCGCGGCCGATGCCGTCGGAGGCGCCCGTGACGATGGCCCACGCGGGCACGACGACGACAAGAAAGAGGAAGGGAAAGAAGAAGAGGAAAAGGAAGAGGGATAAAATTGTCAATTATGATCATGGTTAAGTGTTTTAACTGTGGTTAACCAAATTTCTCTAACGGATCCTAACGGCAGGGACATATCTGATAATATTAGGACTTTTGCAGGGATAACTTATGAAAATTGAACTTTGTAGGGATATATCTGCAATTCACCATGTTTGCAGAGACCTGTATGCAATTAACCCTTTTTCTAATAGGTTCTCTCTAGTAGTACCAGTGCATGTGAAAGTGTTAAAACGCAATGTGTACACTAACCAAAGTTTACTGCTCATCGAGGAGTTTAAAAACTAAGAATATTATTTGGCATTGAATATATTGAAGTGTCAGTATTCTAGATATGCATGAAAGGAGATGTACATGGGATGCATGATACTGTGCTTGTCATGCAAATAGAAGATTCTAATGGTTAGTATAATTTTACATCTACTATTACAACAGTTTTATATGACTACGAAAGAGCATAAACTAAGTCATAGAAAAATGTGTGATCACGACATATTGCGAGTTAACTAGTTTTCATATAGTCGAGGGCATTTAATGAACTTTTTGGAAAGAAAATTATCTCAAGCAGGAAAGAATATAATGAATAACACATGAAAAAGATGTTCAGAAATACATATGTCGATTATATACTACATGCATAAACATAGTACTCGGCAAAGAAAGCACATAGAAAAATCATAGAATAGAACTAAGAGAGGAAGAAATAGAAGAGAGCACTGTATCTTATGATAGCAAATTTTGGAGACTTCAACACAGTGAAGCAGAACTATGTCATGTGTTCTTATAATCTATTAAATCTATCATTTTGCCCAAGTGTTAAATCCAGAGTAATGAGTGGTTATGCTAGTTATTTCAAGTATGTGAACGTGAATCGTGCGCTCATGAGGAAAACCCAAAACAGGGGCGCAAGTTAAGATATGAGAGCCACCAAATGCAGCATTACTAACAAGTTAAAGATACTGATGGTTTAGGGAATCTACTTGCATTACTAACATTTAAAAAGACTTCTGAGCAGTCGCAGAGGTTTCTAGAATGTTTGCATGCAGTCCAAGGAAAGCAAGAAAAGTAATTCTTATTAGTTGGGAAAAAAAAATGTCTATTATCAACTGCATTATTACGTTAACTATAAATATCATTGTTAGGCAAATCATGAAAAAAGAAGCACTAGGACCAATATAAGACAGACAAAATTTACTCTAGGATCAGGGTTCTTTTAGATGTCTAGAGTCTGTAAATACAGGTTATCCCATTTGATGAACTGTGTATTAATAACTATATAACTGTATTTTTTGTGGAATCAGCGTACTTTTATTATTGATCCTCTTTGACTTCTTTCTCCTTTTCTTTGGGCACTATCATCCATCTCATATTTCATCTTATTTTTGAATTTAAAACTTGAAATCGAGAAGTAATTTTTTGCCTAAGCGCTAACCTGACATACAATGGTCCTGAATCTCTTGGTGCTTACCTTTTCACATAGTAGGATAAGAAAATCTTAAGAAGATTTAAAGGTCATTATCGTCCAACCAGCAGGAGTGCGAATGTCAAACTATATCCAAACAACTGAATAAGATGTTAGGCTTTTCTTTTCCCTCTTGTCGCCTAATCTATTGTCCTTATTATCATTCCTACACAGTCCTTGCTATCATACCTACACGGCTTTTCCACAAATAAGAAGTAACGATAATCTAACAACATATACCACGAAAGATAATTCTACATAAACAAGAGTAACACATGAATGTTTATTACACAGAATTGTCTAAGGTTAAGCGAACTTGGAAAAGGACAGCGTAAAGTTTCTCCAAACAGAGAAAAGCTACACAGGACTTTCAGGATGTCTCCCAGTTCTGTTTACAACTGGATTTATGTTACCTAGAAATCACACTCAATTTCATAGAGAATAAAATGGTTGCACAGCTATTCATAAAAGACTATTTAGTCATACAACTATGCAGCTCTAATAACTGAATTGTGCTTTAGATGCAACTAATGGCGATGATAATGATATAATTGATGGCAACACGCAATCAACGATACCACAAAGAGGCATAAACCACTCAGAAACCTGACAGAAACTTAGGAAATTCTAGCATAAAGTGGAAGTTTCCAAACTTAGTTTGCACTTCTCTCTTTTTATTTGCAAAAAGATATTTTTTAGTAGATAAGAAATATGTCTTAGAAAAAAAAACTCTACATCTTTCTAGAGGATATGGCACTAAATGCCAAAATGACAGGAAACCACCACTACTCGAATGTACAAAAGAAACAACCTTAATATTTAGACAAACAAGAAAAGGCTGTGTGGTTCCTGACATGTTAAATTCTCAAGGAAACAACTTAGATGACAGTATGGCACCTAAAAACATATCACAGAACTCCTTAACCGATATGAAGCCATCAAAACAAACACCTAAAAGACCTATTATATCTTCATTGAGTCTGCTAGTCTTTCAAATCTGTTTGAACAAAGGGTCATGTACATACACTCGCAACAAATCAGCAGCCTGCAGTACTTCATCAACCAGAACATAGTAAATAGAAAGTACAGAGGCAAATCCAACTAAACCTGTGGGTCAATGCCTACAAAAGCTGCATCCTTTTCAAAAGTCTCACGTAGAAGCAGAGGTATGAACGAAGTGGATATACATGCCCATTTTACACTCAAATCTTTTTAAGATCCAGTAAGCATGACAATAAGGAAGTCACCAATTTCATCAATGCAAACTATCATCCAATTTATCTTAGTACCGCACAAAAATAAACCTTGTTTAACTACAACAATGCTTGGCCTAGTTGAAGCTTCTCTAGAAGCATTGTTCGAGTAAAGCTGTTAGAAGACACACTATCAACTTTACATCAAATTCCTCCAACAGCTTCTTACTACAGTAGAAGTAAAAGCTCCAAAACGGTGCTTTTACTCTCAGCTTAGAAGCTAATCTGGCTTGCTGCCACCCCTAGCACAAGCTGGGTTTTTGTCTACCTGAATTATAGCATTTGCTTCTTGAGTAGAGATGTTATTGCAAAAGCCAGGCAAAACAGGCACTAAGAGATAAAATGTCTCACTGAGCCATTAGTAACCATGATTATAGTTATTTTATGCACCAATAACGACACAGCCTACTAGCAGTAATAACTCGTTGGGCAGAAGCCACTGAAGGCCCAAAACATTTAACCCCAGTTATTAGAACTAGAGCTCCATATTTAAACCTTGTAGTCCTTGTCAAGTCCAATTCCATAACCATTCCCTAGTTCTAGATCACCAGACGATATGAGACCTATCTCACACTTCCGACTGACAAACTACCTCCGCTACCAAATGTAACAACCCAACTATCTAAAACTAATAACTCGTTGGATCCAAATTAAAAACCAGCCAAAATGCTAAAGACCGGTTATTACTACTAAAGCTCTTTGTCCTCATATTCCCAATTACGATTCCTTTCCCATCCGATGTGGGACTATTGGGGCATCCCAAATAATGCTAGTACTCAGACACATAATAGCTGACTCTAGCCAAACAAACCCCAAATTCTGATCGGTGGACAAGTAGACACCTTCAGCCTCCAAAACCACCACTTTTATCGGTCCCAATGATCGATCTTAAGTATCTGACATTAATCCCACATTTCATAACACCAAAACTTTGTTGTAAATCGTTTTCGGTAATGCATTGATTTCTTAGAAAAGGAGCATCAACTGGTAGTAGTTAGGCAACAATAGCAATTAGCCAGTAATCCCTCTGGCCCCGTTTGGTTGGGGGGTTAAGCGGGGATAACTTTAGTTATCCCCGCTATTCCGCCAAACGGGATGATTTATGGCCGGGATATTTTATCCCGGTCACACTTCACTTTTCTTGGTTATTCCGGAATAGTTGGGATAAAATATTCCACCCTTTTGGCGGAATAGCGCTATTCCAAGCTTAATACCAAACTTAATTAAGATTATAAATTTAGTTAAACATAAATTATATAGACATAATATATTTAATTAATAATAAACTAATAAAATATCCAAACTAGATTTATAATAAAATATTATTTAATTAATGTTTTATATATTAATTTATTTACTAATTAACTAGATGAGTAATTAACTACTTAATTTATTACTCTAATAAATATTTAATTAATTATTTGAGTAATTAATTCATTATTTTAATTAATTTGCTAATTAAATAATTAATTATTTAGTATACTTAGTCAATAACTATACTTATATTGATTAATTAATTAATATTTTGCGTAATTTAATTATTTTCTTAATTAATTATCTAACTATTATTAACTAATTTATTTATTAATTTATTAAATTATTTGTGATTAATTAAATTATTAATTACCAATTAATTTATTAATTAATATTAAGGGTTTTTAGCAATATTCATAATTAATTAGTAGATTAAATAAGTTGAATTATTACTTAATTAATATTTTGTACTAATTAATTAGATAAAATATCGTTATTTTCGAACTATGATTATTATTATCCTCGCTATTCCAATCAAACCATCCAAATACTATTTTTCTTATTCCCGAAAAAAATCTAATTTTCATCCAAACGCAAAATTGATCTTATTCCTGCTTATCCTAACAATTATACATATCCCGGGAATAGCCTAAAATTGCTTATTCCCGAACCAAACCATTCCTCTGAGTCTAGCTACATAGTGAAAACACTTGACTTTGATTTCACACGAACAAACCTAAGCCTGCAATCTCATAAGATTTCAGACTTTTCCTATCAAACCAACCTCAAGAAGTTTGTTTTAAATTCGAAATCGATCCACAGCTTCGCAACAATCTCAAGAACTTTTGTTTTAAATTCGAAATAGATCCACAGCTTCGCAACAATGCGTAACCATAAGAAGATATATATAAATATAAAGAGATGCATACCTAATCGAAGAACCACTCCTCTCTAGGCTCCGACGACATGACGGCGTCGCCCTCTTCGTCCAACCTCCCCGCGGCGCCGGCCCCTCCGGCTCCCCCTGCCGCTGCTGCTGCGGGTGCTCCTTCGAGGGGCCACTGCGACGTGACGGTCTCGGCGCTGTTGGCGGGGCCGGCGGAGGAGCCGGTCTCGGCCTGCGCCATCTGCGTGGGGGAGGCCTCGACGGGGCGGGGGCGGCGGCGGCGGCGGCGGATCCGGCGCAGCGCGTCCCTGAGCGCGCGGGCGCCGTCGTCGTCGTCGTCGTCGCCGCCGCCGGCGTCGAGGAGGGTGCGGAAGCGGATGGAGATGTGGGTGGTGGGCGGGGGATCGGGGGGGAGATGGGAAGGGAGCGGGGAGCGGCAGAGGGGGCAGGAGTTGTGGAGGGAGAGCCAGGGGAGGATGCAGTCGGAGTGGTAGAGGTGGCCGCAGGGGAGGCGGCGGGCGGGGGAGCGGAGGGGGAAGTCGTCCTTGCAGACGGGGCAGGGGAGGGAGGGGTCGGAGACGGGGACGGTGGGGAGGGCGGCGATGGAGGAGGGCGGGGCCGGGGAGGGCCCGCGGCGGGGGAGAGGGGGGAGCGGGACGTCGTCGGAGGAGGAGGAGGCGAGGTGGCGGATGAGGCGGCGCAGGTAGGCCTGGGCGGAGGGGGCCGGGTCCGGGCCCGGGTCCGGGTCGGGGTCCGGGTCCGGGTCGGAGGAGTCGGAGGAGGAGGAGTCGGAGAGGAGGTGGGCGAGGTGGGGAGGGGGCGGGGGAGGGGGAGGCGACGAGGGGGCGTCCATCTCCTCGAGGAAGTCGCCGCGGCAATGGGGGCAGAGGAGAGGAGGGGAGGGGGAGGGGGAAGGGGAAGGGGAGGGGAGGAGGGAGACGCTCATGTCGCACACGTGGCACCAGAAGGTGAGCGGGGAGGCGGCGGCCGGCGCGGGGTTTGATGGGGAGGCGGCGGACGACATTAGGTCCTCTGGGGCTCCGCCGGCCCCCTCGCCTGCGCCTCTCCTGTTCTGGGTTCGGGGAAATGGGTGGGTTGGGTTGGGTTGGGTCGGGGGGTCTGACGCGCTGCCTCTTTTTCCGTGTCGTTTCTTCATTCTTACTCATCATCCGGTGCCGCCGTGACAACGAGGAGAAACGATTGCCTGCACCGGGCGTATGACTGCCTACCTCTCATACACCACCTCAGTATCTTATTCCCCGTGTATCTCTTATATGAGTCCCGCTATGGTGCTTTTAAAAGCACCAAGCATTTTAAATTTTTCGCCTCATTTTGGTGATTTTTATATCTAGATTATACTATTCAATCGACCACTCACTCAATCCTAAAAAATCACTATCATCCTAACCGCACATTCCTTAATTTAAGAGTTGAAAATTTACCAACACCAATGACTTAGCTACTTTTAAAAGCAACGAAACTCAATTATATCTCTTATTTCTTGTATAGTATTTGAAAAGTAAGGAATGTAATAGACTGTCTGGAATGACATATCCTATTCAGCTTTAAAGCTATTTTTTAAAAAAAATTGATAAGTACCTTATAAATTATACTCTTTATCCAACTATGGATATTAAGGCTCTTTAAAGTGTTAAAAAATAAACTACTAACTTTCAGTTATACAAAATATATATATATATACTGAATAATTTATCAATAGATGTCTTATTTCAGTAGATATCTTATTCCGACATCTAATATTTTATACTGAATTAAAATTCAACTCAATAATCAATAATACTAAAAAACTTGTTTGGATCATAATTGAAATGAGAATAGAAAATAAAATTGGGTTGCATATGAAGGAAAATAGAACAACAAATCATCCAAAATATTTGTTCATTACTAAAATAAAATCAGAATGAACAAGTGGAGCACTTAGGCTTTTGAGAGCGAAGGATTTTGGTGAGGAAAGAGGAGTGTGATCAAAAGAGAGGAGGAGAAGGTGTTTGTGAGAGGGATTTTGATTAGGTTACTCTACAATGGGGTTGAATTCGGAATACAAAGCTGGATTAGACTTATTAATGGATTGGTCCATTTTCATTTCAGATTAAAATGAGTGTCAGAACATAGTTTTTATAAAATAAACAACAACTGCGAAATCAACAAATTTCATCTTGATTCTCGGGTCTGAAGTAGGTGAACCAAAGCAAGTATTTAAAAACTGTAAATAAAGATATTATAAATTTTTAAACATTCATTACTTACCAATTAAATTATGAAATCCTACATATATCTTGATAATAGACTTCTATACCATATAAACTTTTATACATATAACTCCTTTAAATATATCATGAATATGAAATCAAATTTTAATTTTAAAATATTTAATATAAAAAAATTATAGGTAATAATTTCTCCATTAATGAGGAAATGAGGAGGAAGTCTATTATGTAACACTTATATCACATTATCAATAATCAATCAATTATATATTTTTTTGAGAAGAAAGTATAATAAAAATATTTTCTAATAATTATGATGGAATGTGTAAATTTAAGAAAAATAATTTAATTGATTAGAAACGCTACATCAGCGATATAACTGATTTATTCTAATTTTTTCAAAAATTAGAAAGCTGAGAATGAATCATTACTAAAATGTCGTCCATCACATCAATCAAAAAATAGACTATAACCATAAAATAATGCTATTCATGATTTAGGGGCGTTTGCTTATATATAAAATTATGAAAAATAATTTTTTTAAAAAATATTTTCAGTGAAAAAATAATTTTACAGTTTTGATATTTGACTTGTAGGAAAAAAAAAATTATCTTTCAGACTTACTTATTTAATTTGCAGGGAAAATAAATGGAAAGCATATTTTTATGTTTTCTCTCATTATTTGATTATTTTAAAAATTATATATATATAAGTTGCTATTTATTTAAATCTACACAATATTACAACATTATAATTTAAATATGTTATTAGGGAATATATTACATTTTTATGTAAATATTTTAATATTATTATATTAGTATTATATATAATGTATATTTAATATTATTAAATATGTATAATGAAACAAGTTGCGTGGGGCCCTTGCTTTGGGCAAGTCACGCGGTCCACGAGATTCACGCTCACTCGTGGACCGTGCGAGGATTTCATGGACATGCTTGTACACGGCGTTGTTTGCAAGCGTGAGTTTTTCTTTTCTTATTTTCTACTCGTTTTGAAAGAAAAACAGAAAGGGAAATTTTTTCAAGAATCTTTACAATTATTTTACAGAAATTTCTTTTACAACAAATCAAATAGATAAAATATTACTTTTCAAACTGAAAAAAATTTAGTCTATTATAGAAACCAAACATGTCCTTACCTTGTGCAATCCTGCACTACATCTTGCAGTGCAGAATTTTTTATCTAAAAATTAATGTATTTTTTCATAACTATCCAGCTATGTATCACGGACACTTCTATAAGTCTCGCGTGTTCGTGTCGGATACGTGTCCGATGTGGACACTCTTTGGACGGGCGTTCAATGCCGATCCATAGCGCATACAACTAAAAAAAATATATACATATTTTTATTTTACTTTTTCTATGTATATATAATGTAAAATGATAAATATTTTAGCTTTTTGATGAATACGTTCAATTTTTTTTGACAATATAAATAAATTATGTATGGTGGAGAATTTTTTTTCTTAAAATATATGAACTATCAATGAAAATTTACTAACTTTCATTCGTATGAGAAATATAATAATATTTTATCAAAATTAATATTTTATATATAATAATAATATATTATTATATTAATAATATTATATTTTATAAGCGATGTCCATGTCGTGTTCGTGTTCTAATTTTATGAAAGCTGTCGAGTCGCGGTGTCCGAGTCGTGTCGTGTCCCGTGTCCCGTGTCCCGTGTCAGTGTCAGTGTCCGTGACGCTTAGCTATCCAGTGTGTCGAATTCAGCAAGAATATAGCTAGTTTGAGTTTTATCTATATAAATTTTAAAATGCAGATCTAAATAAAAAATGTTACAAATTTTTTAATAGATCGATATTAAGGAGTTTCGAGTATCAAAAGTGCTAAAAATATATTGTTAGTTAAACGAAAAGTAGCTTTCCCTATAAAAATCCTTGGAGAACCTCTAATCATAGGCCACTTTGTAATAAACTAAAATTATTTTAATCGATTTAGATACTTTCAAGCTGATATTTGTCACAAGCAGTGGATCTATGAGCTGTCAATCATTAACAGTTGATGAAAATTTGCAGATTTATTAACTCAAAAGTGTTTGGAATAATTAAGTTGGATAGAATCTTTTTTAAGTTTAACAAAATTTAGTTTAATCAATAAATATTACGTACATAAAAAAAATGGTTTTGGGTGTTTTTCAAATACTATAATTGAATACATGTTTACCCTATAAAAATTATTATTTACATGTAACCGTTTCAAAATGCATTTAATATAGGTAAAAATATATAAAACTTACATTAACTATTGACCATTTTTGAATCGACTATTCAATCTTTTAAAATTTTAATTTTACTACTCGGTCTTTCAATTTGTTTGATTTAAGTCAATCAACGGTACTTTGACTTTAAAATTTTAATGCGTAATTTATCTTTACAAGTTAGTCAATATACTTTATGCAATTCTCGCAACTATAAATTCATTAAAGTAAGAAATTAGCTTAAATTTTAAGTCAAAGTGTCATTAACTAATTCAAATTAAAAAATTTAAAGGTTGGATAGTAAAATTAAAAATTTGAAAGATCAAGCAGTAGATTTAAAATGGTCGTGAGAATTTTATATTGTTTTATATTTATATAAAATAGAAATACAACAATATGAAATTGTCGCTTTGGCCGAGTGGTTAAGGCGTGTGCCTGCTAAGTACATGGGGTTTCCCCGCGAGAGTTCGAATCTCTCAGGCGACGATTCCTTTTTTATTTTAAATTTTTTTTGTTCTTTCTCTTTCAATTTATTTCAAGTATTTTTTTAGAAAAAACTTTAAATACCACTCTTGTGGTTTCGCACTTTCTCATTTTAGTACCTTGTGGTTTAAAATGTATCACTTTAATACCCTGTGGTTTCGTTTTTCTCTTTTTCTTATTCCTTTCATTAATTTTTTTCGTTAAATCATATAGATAAAACTTTAGATAACACACCTCTAGTTTATCGAATATTCATTTTAGTACCCTGTAGTTTTAACATTCTCACTGATTTAACGAAAAAATTAACAAAAGGAATAACGAAGAGAGAAAAACGAAACCACCTCTGATTTATCGAATATTCATTTTAGTACCCCGTAGTTTTAACATTCTCACTGATTTAACGAAAAAATTAACAAAATGAATAATGAAAAGAGAAAAACGAAACCACAGGGTACTAAAGTGATACACTTTAAACATAGAGTACTAAAGTGAGAAAGTTGAAAACCACAGGGGTGGTATTTGAAGTTTTACCTTTTTTTTATCCCCAACCATGTTTAACAGAGCCACTGAAACATTGGGATACTTTACCCTTCCTCCCTGAGTTTGTATAGTGCTCAGTTGCTAGTGGATGCAAACTTGAGTTTTGCTTCAACCAAAAGTCCTTAACAACAAAGCCAGGTCAAAGTGACATTATCCAAAAATTCAAACACAAGTTAGAAGTTTGGTACACAGGCCAACAAAATAGTTGAATTGTATTGGAAAAAAAATGCTCATGAACAACATAAATCACCACCAAACATAGTTACATTTGTCGGAAAACAACACATGATGGAGTGGATTGTAAGTTTGTATCAAATGCAACAATGGAATGCAAAATAAAGCACTCACGGTGGCCTAAGAGTGCTCTTAGGGGCGCTAATCCATGGACTCCCCGCGACGGCGAACCTCCACGGCGCATTGACGTGCTCCGGCATGGCATAGTCGATGCCTACGCGAGGGCCGATCAGAATGCTCTCCGGTTCGGGACCGTCTAATACTTCTAAGCCACCTAAGGAAATAAATTATTAGAACTGATGAATATTAGGATCTTGGAAAGCAGGCTACTAGTACCTGGTGTATAAAGAGGGTGGTGTGACCAAGCCGTAGAAATGCCCAGAGCTTGCCCAACCTGGCAATAGGAGAGATTTGTGAAGTAGTTAGGTTAGCGATATTTGTCATCATCTCACTGCTTTTTAGAGTTAAAAGCCAATATACACCAAGGTGAATAGGACATTCCCAGTGTACTCGAACATAAATCATCCCAAAGTCGCACAACTAGAAGTGGCTAGAACTTCCGTTACCCTGAAGTAACACGAGTTCAGCATTTGTGTAACTTAATGTCGAGAGTGGTTTATCTTTTACACCAAAGTGCATCCATTAGCAGTTCAATTGGAAGATACATTTACTCTTGTATTTTTTGAGTCTTGGTATTACATGTCAGGTTTCAACATCTTCTCTGTTTCTATTACATTTTGAGTTTATGAAAGTGCATGTTTTTCACCCAAAAAAAGAAGAAGAAGAAAACATGTAAGGGGAGAACCGGCAAACCTTCCCTGGACCTGTCAGTAGAACAGGCTTCTCAGTTTTCTGACCTCGACGTTCCTGAATGGTTTCTAGACCTGCAGTACAGAAAGAGTTGCAGTATAGATTATAGATATTTAGTAAGGCATATTTTTTCTGCCCGAAATAGTAATCCTATTAGGAGATCCACTTAAAACAGTAAACTCTGTTTCTCATAGATCTTACAGCAAAGCAAAAGATGAACTTGTGACGACAATCAGTAAAATGGCATCAAGTGCCTCAAGGTCTGAGAACAACATTCAGTCGCAATATGGTAAGTCAGTTTTGTAATACATAACAAGATGGTTTATGGTAAAAAGTGTTCTCATAGAAATTATTGAAATGCACAATGTCCCACAATTACAAAGGAGTCGCTTTTACGCAGTACATAATGGAACCTCTCCAATGGAAGCATATACACAGCTAACATTGGAGGCTTTTGATTTTGGTTACCGATGCACACTGTGATTTAATGAGAGAATACTAAGCAGGAAATAATGTACAGAGATGTAAGGCACCTACTACGAAACTAGCGAATGAATGAGATCCATCTCGTATCAATTCGAAAAAAGACCCTCCTCGTATTTGCAGAATGATAAGATTATTCATTACAGCACAAATTTAAGAAAACAACGGTAAGTTAGTTAAAGGGTCTTATAATGTTAACGCTGCAGCATTGTTGTTCTGCAAACTTTTCATATAAATAGGAAACTTGTACTGCAAAAAGCTAACCTTAAAAGTGTTACAATAACAGCAAGAAAAGAAACATGAGTCCGTAGTTTACTACCTTATTCTTTCCAATGAGAGGATTATTCGACCCAACTTAAAAGGAAATTCACGAATTGATTTATGTCTTCAGGACACATCTATATTACTTCGTGAGTTCTACCAAAGATAGAAGAGAAAACAAGAATGTACTAATCAAGGAGAACAAGATGATAGAATAAATGATGAATATTTTTTTCAATATCATACCAACTAACTCCATCCTGTATAGTGGACTACTGTAATCAAAGATAGATAACATTTACTCCACATGTACATGAGACGATATATATCATCTAAGTTCTTACTTCAAATAGTTAAAGATGGAATTAGCAAATTAATTTTCTAATAGAGGAGAAAAAAGGAATATAAATACGTGAATGAGAATTTATAGCTGGGACGAATCCGGTCGAAGTTACCACCCAAGGGTGAAAAGCAAGCCAAATTTTCAAGGTATCTTTGAGAACGAAACGGAAAACATAGCTCCATGAAAGTCAAAACAGGGTCCGCAAAACTAAAGGATGTAAAGTTTCCGTTCAGCATAAATTTAAGATGTAGCAACTCATGCTCTAACATAATCAACGAAATCCAACTACAGAGAAGCTACGCGAATGTAAGCACAGCGAACATAAAAGGTTTAGAAAATTCGGCATCATTGAAGAAACTGAAAAAGATCGAAAGCAATGGAAATCGCAATACCGCTAACAGGAGAACAAGACCGGATCAACACTGCCGCGCCAACCCCCTCCTTATCGGCTACAATGTTCAGCATCATGTGAAGCCCATAACAGAGATACACATACGCATGCCCTCCGGGCCCAAACTGTGCCGGAAACGCACCAAACAATTCAACATAACTCAAATACACACCAAAAACAATTCTAACATGATAAAGGACTAAAGTGCAGTCCTGTTTGGATGACGGAATAAGTTACTCACTGATATTCTTTGCGGTATGAAAATTTTCCGTTGTAATTGGAAGTTGTAATTGGAAATTAGGAGTGTGGTCAAATATTTAAAATGGAATATCATATTTTGCTTTCAAATCACTTTGCAGGAGAAATATGTTATCTTATCGAATTACAGATACCATGTTCTTTCGAGGAGCGAAAATCAAACACCAACTTTCCAAATACCCAAGAAAACTTACCACCGGAGCCGTCCTCGAAGTAACACCAAATCTCCCGTGGCACGCCGAATCGTTCGGTCTATACGCCTCTACCTATGCATCAAGAAACAAGTAAATGTGAGATGAAAGTACAAACTGTTTTCCAAAGTACTAAGATCGGAGGACGAGTTAGGGTTTTTCGACCTCGGTGATGCGGAGGACGACGTCGTCGCGGCGGAGGAGCTTGCCGAGGAGGCGAGGGGCGAGGTCGAGGGAGTCGACTTCGAAGAAGCTCCGGGGCAAAATGGGCGCCGGCGCCGGTGCGGTGGCGAGGGTGGCGGCGATGCGCGCACGATTACGAATTGCCGCGGAGTTGTCTCTGGTGAGCTTCTTTGAGGAGGTTCGCTTGAACGCCGGAGATGTTTTGGCGGCGGGCATCGGAACAACGCCGCGGCCGCCGCCGACGCACGATTTCCCGGGTGTGGTGGGGTTTCGCTCTCTCTCGCCGGCGGAGGTTTTGTTTTGACTTTTTGAGTCTTTCTGTCGGAGAAAAGATGGTGGTGGGAAAAATGGACGGTGAAGATCATGTTTTTAAAGCCACCGTTGTACTATGAAAAATTTAAGATGAACTTCAATTTATCTCACTGTGATTTAGAACATTTTTACTTTACCACTTTATAATTTTAAAAAATATATTTAATTATCATATGGTTAGCGTGTTTTTATTTTGCTATTTTATAGTTTGAAAATTATACTTAAATGCCATGTTATTTTTTTTTTTTTATTGTAAAGATCTATCGTTAAGTATGATACTATACTGTGAATATTAAAAAAAAAAATCACTTTGCTATCCTATTTGACATCAGCTATTTTTGGTAAAATAAAAATTATATGGTAGTTAGTGCAACTTTTTGAACTATTGAATGACAAAATAAAAATGTATAAATCACAAAAGAACAAATTGAAGTTACCCAAAAATTAAAATTTATTTTTAATTTTTTTCTTTTATAATATATAATTGAGGTTGCAACTAATAAAAAAAAGATGCCAGTAAGTGACAGTTGCAATTGCGATTTATAAAATTAGAGAAAAAAAAATTATAAATATTTTTAAAAATTATAGATCTTTTATAATATAAAAATAGTGTTTTTGAATATCATATTACCAAACTAAGCTTTCATTTTGTGCGGAACTGTAGAAATATCATGCTGAATCAGTTTTTACATGCAATTAACAATTTGCTAGGAGAAAACTTAGAAAAAAAAAGCTATTTATAAAAGATATGCTAGCCAGTGATAGTTATAATTGTGATTTATAGCATTAGAGAAAAAAATTATAAATATATTTAAATAAAAAAAAACCATTCTGGCTAATTTGGATCCATTTACTTGCACCGTTGCACGTGCATAGCACGTGCAGTCAAAACGGCCCTCTTCCAGATCATTCCGAAGCGAAGGATCGAGAAGCCCCCACTACCTCGCGAAGCCCAACATTTTATACTTCACCCGCACCTCTCCCGTACTTTCTCGCGCCTTCGATCGATCGAAACACTCCTCTCTCCACCTCCGAAACCCTAGCGTCGTCTTCCTCGATCTCCTCCTCCGAGGAACCCTAGCGAGCGTCCATGGCGAAGTACGGCGAGGGCGACAAGCGTTGGATCGTGGAGGAGCGCCCCGACGGCGCCAACGTCCACAACTGGCACTGGGCGGAGCGCGATTGCCTCGAGTGGTCGCGCTCCCTCCTCTCCTCCCTCCTCTCCGGCCTCGTCGTCCTCGACGGCGAGGGGGGCCTCTCCATCCGCACCAAAGCCCTCGAGAAGCTCGACGGCGAGGCCTACGTCAACGTCCGCAAGGGCAAGGTCATCCCCGGCTACGAGCTCTCCCTCTCCCTCTCCTGGGAGGGCGAGGCGCGCGACTCCCCCGCCGGATCCCCGCTCCTCAAGGTCTCCGGAACCCTAGAGGTCCCCTACCTCGCCGACGAGAACGCCGGCGAGGATCCCGAGGTTAGGATCACCGTCCGCGACGACGACGGCCCCGTCGGGCGCCGGATCAAGGACGCCTTCGTCGCCAAGGGGAGGCCCCTCGTTCTCGAGAAGATCCGGTCGTATGTGGATGCCATGGCCAGGGGCGGGCCAGCGCGGGACGAGTTAGAAGCGAAGAAGCCCACCACTTCTGTGGCCAAGAACGACAAGCCTGCCGCAGCTGCCCCTGCGGCGGCATCTACGGCGCCGGCGAAGAAGGAGAAGCCGAAGCGGAAGGAAGGGTTCAAGACGATAATCCTAACGGAGCGGTTCTACTGCAGAACCAGGGATGTGTACGAGATCCTTATGGATGAGAACCGTTGGAAGGGGTTCACGCAGAGCAATGCCAGGATCAGTAGGGAGGTCGGTGGCCAGTTTAGTCTCTTCGATGGATCGATCACGGGAGTGAACGAGGAATTGCAGGAGGGGAAGCTGATCGTGCAGAAGTGGAGGTTCAGTAGCTGGCCCGAAGGCATCCACTCGACGGTGGGTGGATACTGTTTCATTAATCTTCTTGTACATTGTTAATGGTGTTTGTTAGAAATAGTTCTTACCCTGGTTGTTAGTAACTTGCCGTTCTTGCTTCTCGCGCAGGTGAGGTTGACCTTCGATGAACCCGAGCCTGGAGTTGCAATCGTAAAGCTTTTGCAAACTGATGTTCCGGAGGAAGACAAGTAAGAATGTTTATAGTTTTGCAGTAGAAGTTTAAAGTTCTTGTTGGTGATGTTCGGATCTACTAAGTATTGGTTCTTTTGCAGGTACGGAAACGCGACGGTGGTGGAGAACACAGAGAGAGGCTGGAGGGAACTCATCTTCCACAAGATACGTGCGCTCTTCGGGTTTGGAATTTAAAGTAACTTGGCAAGAGCTTATGCCATTTTTAAGAAGTCTAGCCTTGTTAAATGTCTGCTTCCTCCTATGAGTTTTCAATTTTCGAAATGCATGAACTTTGAATTTGCTTTCGAACAATTTTAATCACAATGGTGTTTATGCAACTGTTGCGTCTGTGCTCGAGCCGGCTGGTCATACTTTTAGTGTAATGTTGACTTGACAAGAAATTCAAAACTTTGTCTGGTAAAGCTAATACTGCATCCTTTTAGCTATACTCGTGTCATTCTTTTATCTATTGAAAGTACAGTGCGAACTTTCTACTAAATGTAATAACTGTGTGCCTATCTAGAATTTGGTTTTAAGCTTATGATGATCTTATAAGGTTAGTATGGTCAAGAAAGAAGGTCCTAATATGTGTCTTTATTGGCATTCGATCGTTAGTTTTAACAACTAACTACTGGGCAGGACTTCAGTAGAGTGTAGAGTCTTCTAGTGCCATGTTCTTGCTTAAGTTGTAAGACCTGGCAGTACTGATTTAAATGCCGTCGTTGGTGAATATAACAGTCTCTGTTGAGTCTAATATCTTTGCATCCACCATATACTTGTAGAACGATCTACCGATACGAAGAGAAGCAGCTGAAGGAAAATCAGCTGTGGATCTGGAATTCATTGGTAATCAAATGACCCAGCAATAGTTCCTGAATCTTTTCAGCTGAATCTTTATCTTACAATAACTACTTTTCATGTTTTGAACAATTGTAATTCTCATTAGCGGTCTACTTGAACTATTGTACTTGGAGTACTGATGGATGATTTCCGTCTTCTATTACTAATATGGAAAGAATTAGCCCAATTACGACTTATGTTGCCGTGGATTTAAATCATTCTCTGGATGAAAACCTTAGTTAACAGTAGCATGTTTGTTAGCGCGACAAATTTTGGTTTATCACATCTCTTGTTTTGAATCTTCTTAACACACGTCGAATTTCAGCGAGTAAAATTAGGAGCACTGTAATATTGAACCAAAGCACAACCTGCTCTTTAATGCATCTCTACATAAGTTGGAATTATACGTGCCTTGATGAGAATTTCACAATTCCGTACTTGATACTCGGAATTTTATATGTCTAGCATCTTTAACAGCTGTACGAACGGAATCATTGTTCTTAATTGAATTTTGATGATTGAATGTTCGGTTTCTGTTCCCCGTTGTCATTCTTAATTTCCGACATTTTAATTGATAAACGGTGGATTTCAAACAATATTGGTGTTGCAAAGATAACGACATTTTGAAGAAAGGAGGGTTCTGTAAAATGATGTTACATTTGTTTGTAAATGATTGATTCTTGACATGATTAATTAGTCATGTTATATTCCACCAGGATTAATTCAAGGGAGTGCAACTGTAATATTTGATGAGGTAATATAAGTTTTTTGTTTCTTTTCCCTTTATGGCCCCTCTACTTGGTATAGTGTTCTATTCTTGTTTGCATCTTTGCATTGGTTTTTCGGGTTATACCTTCCACGATATCATTTCGTGCTCGTCTCTATATTAGATTTGTGAAATGTCTTCATATTTTTCCTTCCATAACAAATCGATTATTGGTGAACTACATTAGTATCTCTCATTGTTTCTTTAGAATGGTATATTTCAGCTGTTGCTGTAGTAAGGTTGCTAGTAGTAGTTGAAGTGTTACACTCGTTATTAGCTCAATGGTGTGTTTTAATTCAACGGCATGAGTGCATAGCGAGCTTAAACTGGGTCAACATCTACTGCAACTGCTTCACAGCTTTTATGCCAGTACCTTGTACGCTTGAATCTAAATTTTTATATTCATTTATTTATTTTGGTTGGATTTGCGCTTTTCTTTTCTTTTTTTTCTTTTTTCCTTTCGTGTATTGCCATGAGCGCAAAATTGCTATCAAAATTGATCTTGGTTCATAACAAATTCCATGTTAACCGCTGGCAGACCCTCAGATCCTGTAAAAAGTTTGTCTTGTTTTGAATTTTCTGGTCTGATTAATTGTGAGTTGATAATCACAGATCAGTTTCTGAGTGTTTGTTTGCCGGAAGAATCTTGTTGCTTATGAGCTAAAATCTTAAACGTGAATCTTCGAAGGTGTTTTTTTATTTTTTGGCTTAATTATATCCTACTGCACTATACTTTAGTGCTATTTTTATCAGCTACATTATATTAACTTTTTTCTAAGAAACTTATATTATTATATTGGCTGAATTATGAACTATTTTGATTTGGTTATCCCATTTTTTAAAATTTTGATTTTACTATTTAATTTTTTAATTTGTTTGATTTGAATTAGTGAACGATATTTTAATTTTAAAATTTAAACTAATTACTTATTTTAATGAATTTGTACCTGCGAGAATTACATAAAATTTATTAGCTTAACTTTTAAAAATAAATGATGCCTTTGAATTTTGAAGCTGTAGTATCGTTGATTTACTTAAATTAAGCAAATTGAAAGGTGAGGTAGTAAAATCAAAATTTTAGAAAGTCGGATAGCCAAAACAAAACAGCCAGGTGAGGTAGTAAAATTAAAATTAAAATTTTGATTTAATTTTGAAAGATTGGAAATTCAAATTGAAAAGATCCATAGTTCATATAAGTTTTATTTGTTTTATTTATTATATTTTATCAATCTCTATAATTTTTTTTCCATAGATATTTCTTAACTGTTTTTTTCGCTAATCTTTACAATATTATTAATAAATTTATTATATTTAGATAAAATTTAATAACGTTATTAAGAGGCACTGACTAAAAAGTGAAAAAAATGTCAAATTTTTTTTCATAAGAGACTCACTGAAAACTTTTATTAAATTATTTTCAACCATTTTTATTATTTTTATATATTTTTTATTTTTTTTTATTAAAACGAGCTAAATATATACACGGTCACTATCAAGTTTCAACTAGTATTTTTTAATTATTTTTTTATTTATAATTAATTTATTGTTTAATGTTTATAATATAGAAATTGAAAAGAATGGATAGTTGAGTAGTGCCTTTTAAAAATAATATTAGTGCACTGCAAAAAGTGAAAATATTCATAGTATAGTATTGTATAATTAAGTTTTTTTCTTATTTGACTCAATATCCTATTCTCGCTTATATCATCTTTCAAAATTTAATCCAAAGTTTCTATATTCCATCTCCTTTAATATTATTGTTATGTTTATTGTTTTGTAAAAAAAGTGTTGTGAAAGAGCAGACAAATTGCTTACAATCAACACAACTAGTGTCTGTTTGCCGGCAACAATAAGAAACAAAAACTGCAGTTGTAGCTTCTCTCTCTCTCTCTCTCTCTAATGCTGTCATTTTACATCTGGCTGAACGGCTCCCAAGATAAAGAAAATTTTTTATTGAAAAAGAACAAAATTAGAGGAAGGGCTTCACATTCTGATTTTTTTTTTTTTTCTATGAGAGAAAAGTAATATGTTATCCGTTTCGTTGTTAAAAATATAAAACAACTGAATTTCGAACTTGAGACTTTGGATACCAGCCATTGAACTGGTTCAATAATGACACAAATGTACGCCAAGCAGCTAATTCCACGTGTACTCCTACAAAGTATCTCTACCAGTTTACTAGGCACAATCATTCTCTTGTTTCAGGTCCAACATCATGCATGTTTCATCAGGGGATGTTATTATTGTAAACATAAAGTACAGTTAGTACAGGGTAATACATTCCTTAGTTGAGTTTCCAGAGCGAAAAGTTAACTGCAAACTTAGCAATAATATGGCAGAATAGAATCGCAAAATTTTGCCATTGGTTTGAGATGGATTTTGTAAAGTTGCCATCGAAAGAACAGTTGATGCTTAAACTAACAGCAACAATCTTAAAAGAACGTCCATGCAACCAGATCTCTGCCTAACCAAGAGTTCTCCAAGTAAACACATTTATATGATAGGCTACTAAAGTATCTACCATGAGGGATCATGTGAGAATAATTTCAGGCACACCCCTTACTCCGACATTCTCATTTTGGTAAAGTTAAATGAAGAAAGAAAGGTTCATACAAATATGTAGACACACTGGGATAGCACAAGTATTTACCTTGCTGAATCAACGCACTCATAGAAACTATAACACATCAAACTGCTCTACAAATATTGAGCTGAGTGAGGATATGTTGTAATGGGTCTTTCTCAGCTAGACCATCATATTTATCATTTAATATATTAACAACTGAAAAAAAAAAATTGCTGTTCTTCAATGAGATTACACTTAAAAGCTTAAGAAAATGATCACATGTTTCTAGTTTTCAGACTATGCAAAAGATAAGAGTGGCATTTATGTGCAATAAGGAAACTGGTGAAACATTAAAATTGGCTTCTAAGGGACAGGCTTAATAAAATGACATATATTTTGTGAAAGATAATAAATGGAGATTATGTCAGATGAATCTCAAACTACTGCTCTCTCCTACCTTCTTACCCTGTCAAGCTACAAAGTCATGATGCATTCATTAAAAGCAATTATAGAATGATCTCTCAATTCGGATAATCAGAGTACTGAGAGAAGAGCAACTTATTTGATAATTAAAAGCATGCATGTGATTGTTCTGGAAGATCATAAAAAGTTCAATAGCTGGAATAGTTGATGATAAAGTGAGGTGCAACCAAAAGTCACATATTATGTCTAAAAAGTATCAACTCTCCGGAGCAAAATTAACTCATTGTATATCCTTTTTCTATCTCTGAAGAACCAAAGATTTGAAAGGTTGGGAAGATGCAAAAGGATTATAATATCCTCCAAATAACATTTATCTCTTTTAATCAATTACATGCAGGCTTAGAGGGGATGAATATTGCTAATATTCATCCAGCAAGGGTAAAGCTTGAATAACACATACTAAGAAACGAGGCACCCGAATGTAGGATTAAAGTCACATATACCTTGCTATAATACTGTGCATGCAGATCTGGATAGTAAATACCTGAAGCGCTTGAGCAACTAAACAATTACTTGGAAGTAAAATTGCCACAAAAGTATTGAACTTGCTGTTGCACATTTTCTAGGTAAGGCTCAAGTTTTCTACTGAAGATCAACATATAATCATGGTAGTGTACTATTCAGTACTATTCAGTCTAGTTTCCAAATTGAGCAGAGCCTACAAATTTCTTATGAAGTGAACAACATGAGCCAATATATAAAATTACGATAGAATAGGAGCATAACAATCTCATTATACATAACACATAATAATGTCTGATAGCGCAAGACCCAACTAGCTCACAAATTTTAGAACCTTGATTATATAATAATTTGGCAACACGCTATAAAATGCATAACTCCAATTTATTAATGGTATTCCGTATTCCCAAGGGTTCACAGGTTCCGATATGATTGTATAGCTCGAAAATCATAATGTAAGGGCCTTGAAGGTCCAGATGCTGGGTTCAAGCTACTGATCTTTAGGAATTCTCATTCTCGCATGCCAAGCGCAGTCATATCATCTTCCAATATGCAAGTATATAATGAGGCAACTAGGTTTCTAGCCACTCACCTCTCAGAATATGAAGGGGGAAAAAAATTACAAGTCTCAAAAGTTAGTCAACTGCTTGACACCATTCAAGATAGAAATCGACAAGAAGCAAAACAAACAAAAAACATGACGACCCCTACTATTGTATCACCTCAAGAGCAAAATCAGTTTTATCTTATTTCTATCCATGCGGAGTCAGTTGGAGAATGCTTGAAGAGCCATTAGAAAGCTAGTCTAGAGTGGATGTGATGGAGCTTTAGAGAGCTTAGAAATGCTTTGAATTTTTGGCCAGTATTGCGAGAGCTTGAAACCAAAACATTTTAACTTTTAGTCAATACGGAAACAATAAAAAAGGTCAGAAACTCCTAAAACTTGGAAGTTTTCAACTTCTGTCATAACAATTGAAAAGAAGGATTAGCTCTAGAATCTGTCTGAATTGACCGAAATGAACTCATAAGGTCAATTTTGATTCATATATAGGTATTATGTTCATATCATAATTTAATTTCTTTATGCCACAGAATTTGTTCATGTCCTACAATTTTAGTGCATTGACAAAACAAGCGGACAGTAAGCAGCCCAGCAGTTAATTTGGTATCAAGAGAATGGAGTGAAATTTTGTGCATTTGTGCACGTCCTACAATTTTAGCTAATTGAGCAAACTAGTGAACAGTATGCAGCCCAGCAGTTAATTTGGTATCAATGGAAATGAAGTGAAATTTGATGCCCTCAAGTTGACAGGAAAACATGATTGCTTAAGAAAAGAGAACAAAAGAAAAGAATTACACCAGTGGAGTAACAAAAAAAGAATATAAATCTCGCAAATGGAGAATACAAGCTTCAAATGGAAAAAAAACATCAATCTGTGCAAAAACAAAGACCCAAAAGAAAGGGTGAGCATCAAATACATGAAATGTACACCAAAACCTTCAAATCCTAAAGTTGAAGGAAGCAAACTTACCTAAAGGCTGTACTTTGAATTTGTTTGGAGGCAACAACTTCGTGGTACTAAGACATAAACATCTGCAGAAGAAAGAAAAAGTTCCAAAAGAGAACGTTAACATTTAGGTTAAACAACATGTAAAGATAAAAGAAAACGCATTTTAAGAAATTAGTTAGCCGCTTACCTTTGACTAAATACACAAAATGATGATCATGGTCACCAATCCAAAATGGTGAGAAAAATAAAAGCTGCAAAGTCATACAACAACACAGGTTGCAGATCACTGCTTCCTCATCGCATTTAGATTTTCACTTACTACAGGAAAGGCCGCTATAGAATTCAGTGAAGTCTAAACGGAAGAGAAGGAACTTCAAATCAACATGTTGCTGCAGAGGCAACTGAGAAATAAAATCATCAAGAGATGCTGAATAGTCTTTTGCAATCAAGTCCAAGTCTTCACCCATTTTTCTTAAAAGTTCTCCAGCAAGCTGGATCATTGCTTTTCTACCCCCATCAAGCCATGAATCTTGTTCTTTGGATCTTGTTCTTGTTTTACCTTTACCTCTGTGAAAAATTTCAAGACAAAATTATAAGTTATCTACCCATTTACTCAAAAAAAAAAAAAAAATTTCTAAATGAGACAATCATAAAACATGTGTACAACCATACTTAAATATATATTTACCTATACTTAAAAACATAAAAAATCTAATTTACCTTAATTGCAATTCGTGTATACGTTCAAACCACCGATCAGCATGGCTACGGAGTCGCAATACGATGTCAAACAATGCAAAGAGAGTTTTCAGTACGCCATGAGATCGCTCTCCAAGGAGAGACTTCTCGGCAATCGAATTTAGATACTTATCATGTGCCGTAAGAAGATCATCCAAATCCTTCGCGGCATCCATTTCTTCCGAGAAATGTGCCCATGAAACCTCAAGGACTTCAAACATAATGTAATACTCGAAATTTGTCACAAAATGGTTCATTTCATTCCAGAGCACTTGGCACTTCCGCAAAACAGAGACAAACTGCACCTTAATAGAACCCTCTTTGGCAAAGGCACAGGAAATTATGCGATTCGGTTTCATGGTCTTCCACAATCCAGTCAGAGCATGCTCAACCCGTTTAAGCTTCCAGAGGAAATTGAAGATTTTGAGATACCTCTTCATGACAGATGCAGTGAAAACAGTGTCCAGCGGGACCCTTGCATCGTACTCCAACGAGAAAACGTCCCAACCTCTATCCCCATCTCCATGATCCATCATCTTGACCTTTAGTCTGTCCAATATTTCACGATCATCGTATTGGGCATTAGAAGCCCGAATTGCAGTTTCTAGCAGCCCCGCCAACTGGAATGAGCTGATAGTGTTGGCTGGCTCTGATAACTCCGGACCCACAATATCCATCAAGTACTGTACAAAGTCACCTTGCCCGAGAAGCAAGTACTGCTTGATTGCGAGACAATGTTCCTTGAACCGATACCTTTTCCTGATTACATCCATTAGATGTCGATCGATTCGTTTTGCCGCCTCAACCACAAGTGCCTCTAATGCATCGGTCTCACCATACTCGAGCCCGCCTCTCCTTGTGGTGGTACCCACATGTGCCGCCGCCTCAGCTGCAGCTTCGGCCCACCCATTATCCTCACAGCACACTCGTAGGAAGTTGATGGACTTCCCCGTCCGAAGAATTCGCTGCGCAAGCGTGGGGGAAATGAAAGACGGAAGCATGGCGGACTGGATTCGGTAACCTTCGCGCCATAAAGACTCGGCCTTGACGGGCTGGCTGAGTATGAAGAATTCAGCGAAGACATCCTCCAACTCGCCTTCCAAAACCCAGCTCCTGACCATCTCAAAAAGAGGCGAGCACACCCTGCGGAGGAGCCGCCCCATGAAGTCCCGAACCAGAGGATCACCATGCTGGGCCTGGCTATGTATGGCCCCAGCCATCGCCCCTCCTCTTAAACCGCGGCAGCCGTCGACCAAAACAGCCATCAGCCGCATTCTAACAATCGGCTCCGCAAGCCAGACTGCGAGCCGCCTCAGCGAAAGGTAATTTCCAGGCACACCAGAATCGGAACCGGGGGTTGGGATTGGGTTCAGGGATTGAGATTCGAGCACGGCCAACAGCTTGTAGTAATCAGAGAGCTCATCTTGGAGGGCAGAGCAGAAAGCCTGGCCGACAGTTCCGACTTCTTCGGCAGGGAACCTGCTCATGCTCTCCGTAATGTAACCCCTCACCTTCCTAAAGAGGAAACCCATTTCGCAGAGCTTCCGAACAAGCGTTTTCGTGGATCTCGGCAGCTTGAGAGACTCCGGCAGATCATAGCTGTCGGAAACCTTATCGAACCTCACATACCGGCCATCGATCCCCTGGCAAGCATAGAGCACGTCCCGAACAAGCGCGGATTCCGATACTTCCGTCTCGTCCATGACCAGATCTGCGTACTCGCGAAGCGCGATCTCGCGGATGTTCTCGGGGTCCTTGGAGACGAGGAGGACGCCGCCGGAGGGGCCTAGGGTTTTCCTGGCGGGGCGGCGAGGGGAGGGGCTGTGGTTGTCGAGGGGGAGGGCGGGGAGGCCACCTGGAGCGGCGGCGGCGGAGGAGGGGAGGAGGAGGTGGGGGTCGCGGTGGCGCCGGTCGTCGGAGAGGGATTTGAGGAGGTAGAGGAGGGCCCAGCGGTTGCGCACGGCGCCGGGGGCGGCGGCGCGCGCGGCGAGCTTGGAGTGGAGGTCGGCGAAGGCGAGGGCGTCGGCGGAACGGCCGGAGACGGCGAGGTGGCGCTTGATGGACTCGGCCATGGCGGCCTCGTCGGGGGCGATGGAGGGGGAGAGGCGGCTCGAGAGGAGGCGGTGGGCGAAGCGGAGCGCGCGGGGGAGCTCCGCCGCAGCCGTCGCCTCCGCCCCGGCGGCGGCGGCGGCGGAGGGATCGGAGGAGGAGAGGAGGCGGAGGACGAGCTCCTTGATGAGATCTAGGGTTTTGGGGTCGTCCATGGTCGCCGGGGACGAGGAGGGGAAAGAACGGGACGAAACCCTAGGGTTTAGAAGAGGGAAAGGTGAGTGTGGTCCGTTTGGGAGAATTTTGTATCCTCGATTAGTTTTTCTTTTTTCGTCTTTTATTTTGGGGGAAAATAGTTTATTTTATTTGGGCGCGGAGATGGAATCTTTTTGAAAAAAAAAAAAGATTCCGTATAAAGCTCTTGATGGACTCGGCCATGTTGACGGGCCCAAGTAGGCACATGGCATGGCTAGCTAGTTATGATAGATTGGGCCCGAGGATGAACACGACTTAAGGGCCTATATTTATTTATGCATAACCGATTTACAGGTTAATAATAATTTTCAGTTGAATTAAAATTTAGATAAAATTTATTTTTTTATAATTATTTATTTGATGGAAAGTCACTAGCTTCTGAACTAAAATTCTATCACTTTCTTTGTCTTTTACAAATTTTTTCATACTCGCATACAAGGGAATTTAAAAAAAAGGTATAATAGCTAATCTTTTATTATTTTTTATCTCTTTCTCTTTTGTAATTAAATTCGGTACAAGCAAAGATGAAGTCATTAATAGCAATCTAGAAAAGCTGAGTTATGGCTAAACTTAATTTATGGTAAATCTAGGGATGCAAATGGATTCGGGTTGATGGAGCTCCCGCCCCGATCTGTCCAAAATAGGACAGTAAGTGGGAACAAAATATATAGAAAAATGTAGCCTGTCTTGAATTTGTCCTGATCCGCCAAGTAAAGAAAGCGGAAGACAGGATGCCTCTTTCTTCTTTTGATCCATTCCGGTCCGTGTAAAATTTGCTAAAAGTCCGCTCTCGCCCTAACTCATCCCGAATGGAACGATAAGTGAAGGCAAAAAATAGAATTAAAATTAACCCGTCGGAAATCCGTCCCAACCTGACAAGAAATGGAACGAGCGGTAGGGGACCGTCCTACCCCCGGATCCATCCCATTTGCATCCCTAGGCAAACCAAACAACGGAAGTAGATATTTAGGGCAAAAAATTATTTCACCATTCTCCACTTTCACCCAAACTAGTAGATCCAAAAGTAAGTGGGCCTGACCTGGTTTGTCAAAATAGAAGTGGGCTATTGCAAGTAGGCCCAAATCCAATTCCCTAACAAGGATGCTTGGAATACACTCCTACAGTCCTACTAATTTCTAGGATACCGACCGTCCCTAGTACAAGTGACAAAGGGCTTGGTGGTTGGTATCCGAGGTTCCGAGTTCGAATCCTAGTTGATTCACATTTCTAGCTAAATTTATTTTTAAAAGAAATAAACGAAGCGGGTAGCGTGCTACCTTTCTCTCAAAAAAAAAAAATTCTAGGATGCATATTGTTTGGACACCCAGATAATTTGAAATTTGATTTACAAATAGATGTATTATTTTTGCGCTAAGTTTCTATTTGATTCCAAGAATCTAACGTTAATGTCAATACCATTTAGTGAGTCTCAATATTTTAGATTTACTGAAAAAATCATATCATGTGGGTAAACTTAACCGGAAGTTCGAGACTCAAACTCCGAATTTATGCACAGGGGAGGCTCAAATCTCCAATATAAGAACATGTTATAGTCACCATACCACAAGATTATTAGTAGTTTGGCATCATTATTGGAGTTTATTGATTTGGCAAGTTAGTTGATTCTGATATCTATATAGCCGTTAAATGATATTCTTTTTCTTCTTCTTTTTCTTTTAAATTACAAAATTATCTTGCACTTTGCCTCGTGGAAACGCTCTTGCAAAAAAATTTGGATATAAACTTCACTGAAATTATTTGGCGTATCACATTAGTATTGTAGTTAAACAAATGTCTTAGTTACAACTTGTATGTTGTATCTAAATTTGCATAAAAGAAATTGTTTTTTAGTAATTAAAGCTATCTTTGATCAATTTATTTCATTTTTATGTAATTATATTTCATTAAATATGACAAGCATTCTCAACTAACTCATCTTCATAAATTTTATATCCAAACTTAGCAATAATGAAAAAAATTTGGATTTATTTGATGTACTAGTAAAATGTGGAGCACAATTGAAACAAAATTGAATACAAAAGCGTAACTGAGACTGCAGATATATAAGACGTTATTTTGTAATTTAACCTTCTTAATAATAATAATATTATTATTATTATTATTATTTGGGAAAATGTTAAATGTTTCAAACTTTGAAAAATATTACGGATACCCATTCATAATTATTAATGTCAATACTACCGTTATAAACCAATAAATAATATTGTGAATATTCTTTCCATCAACTAGAATATGAAATGACCTATTTACCCCTCACTGTAACTAACTACCATATAACTTGTAAATTTCAATTCAATTTATATCACTTAGGACATTTTTTTTATTTAGTTTATATATATCTTTCAGATATCCTTTTTTTAGTTCAATTTATGCCATCATCGTTGTTAGTTTAGTATTTATTTCAATCGATAAAGTCAAATTTATCTTTCTATTATTAAAAGTGTATTGATACTGTGCGTTTGGTTCGACCCAAAACAAACTGAAAAATTATTTTTGGTATAAAAAATATTTTTCTACTTGTTTGGTTACGAATTTGGAGAGAAATTGAAGTTTCATTTTTCGCAGTTTTTCGACAAAAAACGAAAACTCAAACTGCGTAAAACTTTTTTTATTTATTTTTTTCACTGAACCAAACAAATATGAATTTTTTTTTTTCTTTCAACCAAATCAATATCGATGAAAAACTATTTTTTTTTCATACAAACCAAATACTATAAACGAATTTTTTTTTTCTACGACAAATTATTCTTCACGATTTTATGTTGAACCAAACAGGCCATAAACATTCTCTAAGATATGCAAAAATCCTCCAAATATTGGCAATATCAAAAATAGCCCTTAACTTTAGAAAAATTATCAAAATTATTCATATTGCTAATATTATGTCAAATAATATGGCTAAATACAACTTTTATCCCTTCAATTAATTAGGGCCTGTTTGGTTTCTCGAAAAATACCCTAGAAAATTTAATTTAGGTCGAAATTTTTTTTTCATGTGTTTGATTCGTAGGAAAAGTAAGTTTTTTGAAAAATTATTCTCCATATTTTACGGAAAATTTTCCTTTTCGTTTTCATATTTTTTTTTTCGGAAAACGAAATTTTTTTTCTTACGTACGTTTTGAGGGGTAATTTTTTTTTCTAATATATTGATATACGTTTACCATCCAACCGTCATCTTAAATATTTAAAATTTTATATACAAAAATTTTAAACTAACCAAACAAGTGAAATAGAAAAAAAGTATTATTTATTTTTTTTCTTACCATCCAAACATGCGTACATTAAAAACTAATTTTCTTTTTCGTCGAACAAAACAACAGAAATAAAAAAAAAATTCACAGAATTTTCTACTATTTTCCCATAAACCAAACATGCCCTTATTATTTTCCGAAAAAAACGTATGAAAAATTTTCTTTTCTACAATTTTTATTTTCGGGATTAAAAACTCGAAAAGTGAAAATACTACTCGCTAAAAACGGAAAACGATTTTCGTGCCAAACCCTCCACGTTCACCCCCTCCTCCCTCTCTCTCTCTCTCTCTCTCTCTCTCTCTCTCTCTCTTCCCCTTCCCCTCCACGAACACGCAAGGATCAGCTCGTCTCCTTCGATTTCTTGTGGGGTTGGGAGCGGTGGGATAATTTCATATCGGCGATATACCATTTTCGTGACCACCATTTGTGCATCCCCATTTCGTATCACGGTTAGTTCATCGAACGTTCTTGTTTGTTACCATCAATCTCAGAATATATGACATATTTTACTCTATGCTTGGGTATACAATCGCAGAGTAATTCAATTAACAGTTATTTTGGTTAATAATTCTTTTGGCGAAATCTTATTTTCTCCACTTTGTTATGCAAATAAGGAATTTTGATGCTAACTTAATTTGTGAAAATTGTTTTTTTTTTGGGGGGGGAGTTTATGTTTTTTAGAAATAAACTTGATTAAAAATGTAAAGTAATTAGGCTTCGAATTTAGGACTTCAGATATAAACCATTGAGCTCTTTTCCACCTGCGCTTGGATTGGAATCTGCACTAGGACGTTTGGTAATTCGTGAAAATTGTGAAGGCTATTCGCGGGCTATTTTCTATACGGTCGATTTATTTCTCCTCGGTTCCAAGAGGTCATGGGTTTAATTCCCGCATCCATCATTTGTTGGCAAAAACATTTACCTGTTGTCTCCTGCGTTAATCGATCCGAGTAGCATGGTTCACCTAGTCGGTGTTAAGACTACGGTTGCAAACTGGCCGTCCATAGCGCCAGTAGCAAAGAGCTTGATAATTGATATCCAAGATTCCAAGTTCGAAGTATAATTGTTTCATATTTCCAATTAAGTTCATTTGTCAAAAAAATAAACGAAATGGGTAGCATGCCACTTCTCGCTCTAAAAAAAAGAAGAAGACTATGAATGGTTATTTTCTAGTAGATTAATTGTTTTAATTATTAACTATATCTTCTTCGATTTATACCAGTAACATAAGATGCTGTGCTGTGGAGGTGTAGAGGAGGACTTCGGACCGCCACTTAATCAAGCAATTCCCCCACCAAACCACAATGCTCCTGGTATGATTGCATAACTTCATTAGTACGCCAAAAAGAAAATTCGTATTCATCTTAAACTATTTGAACCTACTCTTCTCTATGCACAGATTAGGTATAAACTTTAAGCACTGTTGCTTGTTTTTCCCGGTGCTTATGTAATAGTACAATCCAATCTATTTTAGATACATGGGCATTGTTAGATCGATCTTGGTTTATCGGTCAAAACTTAGCAAAGTACACCTTGGATTAGAAATCCATCTAATTTGGCAGGAAATAAAAAAAACAGAAAACACGATTAAATGCGCTCCCTTCAATGGTTTGGACTACGTCATGAGATGTCGAACAGCATAAGATTGTGAAACTCTCTATTGTTTAGTCATGTCGGATTTTAGACATTTGGATTGCTATTGCGAATAACACAGGAAACGATCGAGTGCCGAGAGGGCCCCATGCCGGCAGAAGTGGTGGGCCCCAAAAGGCGATGAACATTGAGGTGCCATCCTTTCCGCTATCGGAGCTGAATAGGTTCACGAATAATTTTAGCGAGAAGGCCTTAATTGGAGAAGGCTCATACGGTCGAGTTTACCGTGCAACTCTAAGTTCCGGAGAAACCGCTGCGTTAAAGAAACTGGATCCTAGCGTCTGCCAAGATCCGGAATCAGACTTTGTTTCGCAGGTATTATTCTACTCGACAAATATGCTTTACAAGTTCAACATGAAGTTTTATGTTTTCATATGTTTTTTATCCTGATGATCAATACAGTTGGCAATGGTTTCGAAACTCAAGAATGAATATTTTGTGGAGTTGTTGGGCTACTGTTTGGAGGAAAGTAACAGGATATTGGTCTACCAATTTGCAACAAAAGGCTCATTGCATGATACTTTGCATGGTACATTTCTTGTAACCTTATGTTTTTATCGGCCAAACAAATGTATGGGGCTTTTCATACATATCCCTGCAAAATTATCTATTCACATATATAAAAGTCTAAATCTCTAAAATCCGTAGAAAGTGCAATTTCATACGAAGGCATTTTAGTAAGAAACTAAGCTTCTACAAGGGAATATATGAAAATTGAGATTTTTTTTTCATAAACCTGTATCTCCAAATATATTGCCCTATGTTAGATCTCTAGAGACTCATTTTTCCGTTGCAGGGAGGAAAGGAGTACAAGGAGCTGAGCCTGGTCCTGTTTTGAGCTGGAACCAACGTGTGAAAATAGCTTACGGAGCAGCAAGAGGTCTAGAGTTCCTTCATGAGAAGGTTCAGCCCTCTGTTGTGCATCGAGATGTCCGATCTAGCAATGTTCTTTTGTTCGACGATTATAATTCCAAGATTGCTGATTTTAATCTGACGAACCAATCCACTGACACAGCAGCTCGTCTACATTCAACGCGGGTTTTAGGAACTTTTGGCTATCATGCTCCAGAGTGAGCTGATTTTCCTTATTGATATAAATAACTTGACGACACTTATAATCAAATTCCAGCTTCTGATTGTGTAGCACAAATAGGTTCAATTTAGACTCTACAAGCACGCAATCCGATTTACTAATTATTCTAGGTTTTTTACTGGTTCCTTTATTTTTCAGGTACGCTATGACCGGACAGTTGACTCAGAAGAGCGATGTTTACAGCTTTGGAGTTATTCTTCTCGAGCTTCTAACGGGGAGAAAGCCAGTAGACCACACCATGCCTAAAGGGCAACAGAGTCTTGTTACTTGGGTATGTTTCGCTGATTGGTTTAGTGATTCTCGAACATCAATTTTCGCAAGTATTTAATCATCATCCTATCTTTTATGCAATCCAATCAGGCAACTCCAAGGTTGAGCGAAGACAAAGTTAAACAGTGTGTGGATCCCAAGCTTAACAATGAGTACCCGCCGAAGGCCGTAGCCAAGGTTTCCTTTTTTTCCTCTTACTTACGAATTTTGGTTTTGCCAGTTCTGAGATGTCTAAGTGGAAATAACAATGTTGGATACTTGGACTATGTTGGTTTTCAGATGGCGGCGGTCGCAGCGTTATGTGTTCAGTACGAATCTGATCTCCGACCAAACATGACTATTGTCGTCAAGGCTCTTCAGCCTCTCCTTAGCTCGAAACCGGGGCAAGACCACAATACCTGATCTGTCTGAATTATAGTGTTTGTAATGTATTCTTTTGATAAATATGCGTGTCGGTCCGCATAACCCCTCTCTCAGTATTGCGCTATGTGAGTTTTGGGGAGACGGTACATGGTATATATACTTTGTAATATTGCATGCTTTCCTTGCGGATCATTTTTTCGCTGTTGATCATTTTTTTCCAGATTCGGATGATCAATGCAGATATATTTCTTGTTAACCTCTACGCTGGTCACAATTTATTTTCCCCTAATAAACCAGCGCTAAATCACTCTATTTTTAGACGCGCGTGCAGATATTCAAGCTTTCGGAGATTCAAACTTTTGACCTTTTGATCAGTGATCCAGAATACTAACTAACTGCGCTAAATAAGAAGTCAAATAAGGTTCCAGGACAGAGCTCAAATAGTTGTCGTACTTTTTCTCACCACTGGACCGAACCATTGAAATGAATGAAGTGCCAATAAAGGACAACATAGAGCACGAAATGATCTTAGCAAAATTAACGTGTGCCTTTACCTTAATGCATGAATTTTAAGAAGCCTTATTTAATACTCTATACTCTACCGCATTAACACCTCGTTTAATTGGTATCTTTGTTATTATTTTTATTTTTTAAATACTAAATATATTTAATTTAAAATTTTCGTGGAATTTTTTTTCAACAATTGTTATTAGTAGAGTAAACTTACAGCAGCACCGCTGATGCAAGGATTGAAACGGAATTAAGTCCATAATAATGTACAACAATGTTACAAAACTACATTAGCGCACACAAAAAACGCTTATTAGCTTAATTAGAACGAACTAACAAACTCCACAATAACGAACTTCGCTACACTCCCCTCCTCCCGGAATCTGACTTGGTCAAGCTACGGAGCCGCCCGAGAAACCTCACCCTCCCCTCCCACCTCGTCTCCTTCTTCTCCGGCGACCCCTCGGAGCTCCCCGCCGCCGACTCCTCCCACCCTTCCTCATCCTTGTCGCCTCTCCTCCCGCCGCCGCGCAACCTCTCGCGCAGCTCCGCGACGAGCTCCCTCACCGCCGCGTCCGGCTCCTCCCTGCTCCTCAGCAACACCTCCCCCACCTCCGCGGGGGTCATCTCCGCACCGGCTTCGATGCAGCTCTCCACCTCCCCCAACAGCTCGTGCTCCGCCACGCCGACGTACCGCTCCGTCAGCTCCCGCGCCGCGTGCGCGCCGCACGCCCCCAGGCGCACGTGCACGTCCATCCTCCCCGGCCGCAGCAGCGCCGGGTCCACGCGGTCCGCGTAGTTCGTCGTGAAGACGATGATCCTCTCGTCCCCGCAGCACGACCACAGCCCGTCGGTGAAGTTCAGCAGCCCCGACAGCGTCACCCGGCCTTCGCCGCCGGCGCGAGGGTCGTCGGCGTCCGACGCGCCGCCGTCGCTCTCGTCGAGGGTTTGCTTCCTCGCTTTCTTGGGGGGGCGGGGACGGCGGCGGTCGGCGGTGAGGTGGAGGGAGCAGTCGATGTCCTCGATGACGATGAGGGAGCGGTTGGTGGTCTGGAGGAGGAGGGAGCGGAGGGCGGCGTTGGAGGCGACGCGGGTGAGCTCGAGGTCGTAGACGTCGTAGCGGAGGTGGTTGGCCATGGCGGCGACGAGGGAGGACTTGCCGGAGCCGGGGGGCCCGTGGAGGAGGTAGCCGCGCTTCCAGGGGCGGCCGGTGCGGCGGTAGAAGTCGCGGGCGTCGGCGAAGGCGGAGAGGTCGGCGACGAGGCGGGACTTGAGGGCGGGGTCGAGGGCGAGGGTGGCGAAGGTGGCGGGGTGGCGGAAGGGGACGGAGCACCAGGACGCGGCGCCGGCGCCGGGGGAGTTGGTGTGGAGGCGGCGGGGGCGGGACGAGCGCTCGAGGCGGTCGGCGGCGGCGGAGACGTGGGCGAGGTAGGCGGGGAGGAGCAGCGCGGCGTGGCGCTTGGGCAGGCGCAGCGAGAAGGCGCGGCGCTCCTCCAGCGAGTCCTGGAGCGTGTCGGCGTGGTGGGTCCAGAGCATCCGGTGGCCGGAGTAGGCGTCCTCGAGGGAGTGGTTGGGGGAGAGGGAGAGGGAGGGGGCGGCGGAGGACGGGTCGGGGGAGCGCGGGAGGGAGAGGGTGAGGCGGGGCGGGGGGAGAGTCGGGGAGGGGCGGTGGAGCAGGAGGAGCGAGTGGTGGAGGTAGAGGTGGACGTGGCGGTACAGATCGTTGGGCTCGACGGAGGCGGAGCCCAGGAACTCCGGCACGTCGAAGTAGGAGTAGGGGGTCAGCGAGTCCTGGACGGACTGCCACAGCGAGTGCAGGAGCGACAGCAGTTGGGACGGCAGCACGTTCTGTAGAACCGTCAGCAGCCCCAGTAACGACCACATTTGGGCCAAGAACTGCATTTCTTCTTCTTCTTCTTCTTTTTTTCTTTTTTCTTTTTTATTTTGTCGCGTTGTGGAGATTGGGATTTTGTTTGGATGTGGGAGTTGGTGCTGCGTGGGTGGTGATTAATATGTACATATACACATATTACATATATATATATATAGAAAAGGTCCAAAAGGATGGAGGGAAAAGAAGAGATCGAGGAGGTAGGATGGGTCGGTTTCAATATGGTTCCGGGGAGCGGAAAAAGGTAAAGGGGGAGGAGAATCGATGGGGGAGGGAAAGGAAAAAGGAGAAGGGGCGTAATTATATTTTTTTTTAAAAATAAAAGTGAAAGGCGATGGTGGAAGAGTAGGATAATAGGCGGGCTCTGGGCCGGTGTGCTTTATTGTTTTGCTTTTCTTTTGCTTGCCGGTGTTGGCGCCTCGGGAGGAGAGGAGATTAGTGGTTGCACTTGCAGCTGAGGAGCGGAGGTGGAGGTGGAGGGACGGAGGGAAGCATCGGACCGTTTTATAAATTCTTTTTTTTAAGGTAAATGCAATAGCAAAGTAGCAAGCGTTGGGCCATTTGGCTTTGCGGATGCTTCCCACGGGCCATAAAGTTTTTTTTTGTTTTTTTTTTTTGGAGGAAGGTACAGAGCCAAATGGCCTATACGTTTACATATTCAATAAAATATTTACAAAGCTGAAACCAAATAGGTTTAATATTGAGGTACTACAAAGACAAAGGAAATAAAAAAAAAAAATGAGAGAATGGAAGAGAAAGGAATAGAAATAAGCTATCATCTTTTCATGAAGCCCCCATTCCAGTTTAATAATTTTTTAATAATTTTATCGTCGAGCTCTAAGGTAGCGTTTGGTTTGGATATAAGGAGGGATTTGGTTTGGATATAAAGAGGAGAATAAGTCCTTATTCCCCTCCTTATACATGATATCGTTTGGTTCGGAGATAAGTAAAAAATGACTATTCCAGAAATAGGTATAAATTGAGGTATAAGTATGAATTAAATTAATTTTACGTTTGGATGAAAAGTAGATTTATTTCGGAAATAAGAAAAATAGTGTTTGGATGGTTTGATTGGAATTGCGAGGATAAGAATAATTATAATTTTAAATAATAATATTTTATCTAATTAATTAAGACAAAATATTAATTAAGTAATAATTTAACTTATTTAATCTACTAATTAATTATGAATATCGCTAAAAACCCTTAATATTAATAAATAAATTAATTGGTAATTAATAATTTAATTAATTACAAATAATTTAATAAAATAATAAATTAGTTAATAATAGTCAGATTATTAATTAAGAAAATAATTAAATTACTCAAAATATTAATTAATTAAACAATATAATTAATTATTTAATTAGTAAATTAATTAAACTAATAAATTAATTACTCAAAAAATTAATTAAATATTTATTAAAGTAATAAATTAAATAGTTAATTAATTATCTAGTTAATTAGTAAATAAATTAATATATAAATTATTAATTAAATAATATTTTATTATAAATCTAGCTTGGATATTTTATTATTTTATTATTAATTAAATATATTATGTTTATATAATTTATTTTTAACTACATTTATAATTTTAATTAAATTTAGAATTAAGCTTGGAATAACGCTATTCCGTCAAAACGATGAAATAGTTTATCCCAGCTATTCCGGAATAACCGAGAATAACGAAGTTTGACCGGGATAAAATATTCCGGCCTAAATTCGTTTCGTTTGGCGGAATAGCGGGGATAACTAATGTTATCCCCGCTTATCCCGCCAACCAAACATGGCAATAATAATGCTATTTTTTGCGTTTGAGAACTGTAGTTCTTTATGATTAAAAATAAAGGGAATAAGCAGCTGTTCCACCCTACTCTTGGAACAAGTTTGTTCCTAAGTGGGAACAAGCTTAATTAAAATTTAAATTTAATTTTAATTATTATATTAACTTATTAATTAATCTAATTAATATATTTAAGTCATTATCTATTGCTTAAATAGTTAAGTAATTAATTAATTTATTATTTATGGTTAATTAGCTCATTAAGAATTAATTATTTAATGTGTTTTTTATCAAATAACTAATATTTATATTTTGTCAACTAACTAAATTAATTTCTTAACGAATCATCTAACTAATTAAATTATTTACTAATCAATTAAAAAGTTAAGTTATATTTTGTAATTAATTAATATAATTAACTAGTTAATATATTTTTTCATTCATATACAATATTCATAGCTAATAAATTTTTTAATTTATTAAATTATTTTTAATTAATATTTTGATATTAATTAATTAGAAAAAATACAATTACTTTTATTCCCGCTATTCCAATCTAACAATTCAAACACTATTTACCTTATTCCTACGAACAATCCAATTTTCATCCAAATAAAAATTTTACTCTAGTTCCTGCTTATACTTGAACTTGTATATTTATTCCTGAAGTAAACAGTTCTTACTTATATCCGAACCAATCGAAACCTAAAGGATTCATCGAAATTTGTTTAAAGACGCATGCGATTCTTTCTTTTCATATCTATCAATTATTATAATATAATAGACTATGAAGGTAGTATCTCTGAGCTTCTGTTGTGATCAGAGTCAAAATGATGCATGAGTGAATAAACTGTTGAGTGTTAAGAGGTAGCTAGAATTCCGATAGCTATTGGATGCCACATTTTCTCCATGTTATCTGCGAGAACGAGCAATGCAGAAAGAGATGAGCATTTACCACTAATTCCAAGTAGCATGAGGAATGAGCATCCTCTTTTAACTAAATTTTGAGCGGTTAAGTTCTTCAAATTAGAGGAAAACCATATAAAGACAAGTAAGTAACCAATTTAACCATAAAAAATATTTACCATTAACTCCTAAATTTTAAATATAATTGTAGCAGACCGAAAAACAATGGCCGTTAAAAATTTGATTTTTGCTCATTAGAAAGTCTTAATTAGTATTTATGATTTGTTAGGTATGATTTGGATAGTATATCTTACTTCTAAAAAATTTACTTAGAAGTTAATTGAATATGATGTGTTATTCTAGATATTTGTCACCGTATATAAATGAATCCCAATTTAAATATTAGTACAATTTTGGCTAATTACGATGCCGGTGTGAGAACCAACTTCATTATATGGCGGAAATTATAGAATAAGAAGATCGTAAAAGATACATAAGATAACTTTTAATCTAAAGTACTAACTGAACTGATTGCTGATACGAATACTTGGTTTCTTGTATTTTAGATTAGTAATTCTCCTTTTGTCAAACCCTTATCCACAATGTCTGAAGATTTATGTTGCATCTTAAAGAAAGTACATAGATTGGATGGTAAATCAGAGCATTAGTACAGTTGAATTAAAAGATTTGATAGACTTGTTACTAGTCTCGTGAGAAAAGCTAAATATTATGTAATCGGTGGAATCTCCTCAAAAAAATTTTGGTTTCAAACAACTAGCCGCCTTCTCACTCTGACAGAGGAAGGAGGCCAACTAGCATTGATCCCGTGCGGAGATCTTAAGAGGGTAAAAATTTTATTGACATAATATCCAAATAAAATTATTTGGGGACTTTCTGGATGGACGTCGCATGGCGAGCGCGCCCCAACGCACGAGTGGGAACGGAAAATAAAAACATCATACGCCCTGATTTTTAGAGAGAGAGAGAGAAGCAGAGGAAGAGAAAGGGAGGGTGAGATGCACACGCGCTTGCCACGCGGTGCCCACTCCGAGAGTCTCCAAATAATCTTATTTGTACACTATATTCATAAATTTTTTGCCCATCTTAATAGAGATCCTTGTGGTTATTACCTGTCAAATTACTAAAAGTGTGCCAAATAAATATTTCTATAGCTTGAAATAATTCAACATTTTAGAATAAAAAGGAATAAAAGAATTTTTATATTTGATTTGATTTTTTTCTATCATCTATGATAATTAAAATCAAGTTGGGCTATTTTCTTCAGAATAGTCCAAAAAGTGAGGTGCGGAGAACGAGAAGAAAAAGTAGATGAAAGTAAAGTGCGGTGTGAAAAATTGAGATGAAATATAAAAAATATCCTTTATTTTTTCATGGACATGGCGATAGTTTTTTTTTTTTTTTTTGAGAGAGAAATACATCCTTCGCGGACTGCCCAAGGGGGCGGAGAGAGCACGACAGTGAGCTGACCGTTGTAATGGAGCCTGGAATAGCTATTAACATGCAATTTTAGAATAATATGTAATAATCTACTTTGATTATAATAAATTATTCGGTCAAATTTAACTGTTGTTTGACAGAATATATAAGATAAAATATTTGATTTCTTCGCTATTCTCTTAGCAAACATAATTTAAAAGAAAGAAGGCTAAGCATATGAAATACTTGTTGGAAAATATAAATGGAGATTAAGTAAATTATGATTTTGAGGCGTGTAAGTTTATTTTCTTTAAGGTGATATTTGTCCCCACTCGAATGTATGCTGTCGGATTACCAGCAAATCACTTTCAGGACAACAAGACCGTCGAAAGACTGCAAACAGCACTCTTGAAGACTTGCCCTCAAAAACTTCTCTCTCAAGAATCAGGATGAACATTAGGAAGGAGAAATGATTGATTATATTGTCCTTGGAGCCTTCAAACATCTCCTATTTATAGGAGATGAATGGATACGATGAAAGGACACAGTCTTTTAGGGTGCGTTTGGTTCGGATTATCCTGACAAGATTACAGGCAATCCTGTTAGGATTAATGCGTTTGGTTCATCCGGTATACAATCTGTTCGGTATTGCAGCATTACAAAAAGTGTAAGATTACACCAAAAATATTACCGAGGGGGTGGGGTGTATCTTGAATTACTGAAGACAAATAATCATGCATGTTATATAAAATTACAAGTTTACCCCTCCTACTTCTGAAACCCTTTCAATACGTCATGTTAAAAATTTTAAATTAAAATTTTGAATTGTCAAATTTTAAATTTTACAATTTAAATTTTAAATTTTAAAATTTAAATTTAAATTTAAATTTTACTTTTAAAATTTTAAAATTTAAATTTAAAATTTAAACTTCAAAATTTCAAATATTAAATTTTAAATTTTAAATTTCAATTTTTAAAATTTTAAATTTCAATTTAAGTTTTAAATTTTAAAATTTTAAATTTCAATTTAAGTTTTAAATTTAAATTTAAGTTTTAAATTTTAAATTTTAAATTTAAATATAAAATTTTAAATTTTAAATTTTAAATTTTAAATTTTAAATTTTAAATTCTAGATTTTAAAATTCAAATTTAAATTTTAAATTTTAAATTTAAAATTTAAAATTTAAAATTTAAAATTTAAAATTTAGATTTTAGAATTTAATTTTTTTTAAATTTAAATTTTTATTTTAAATTTCGATTTTAAATTTATATTTTAAATTTTAAATTAAAATATTAAATTTTATATTTTTATTCAGATTTACAATTTAAAATCTAAAATCTAAAATTTAAAATTTAAAATTTAAAAATTTAAAATTTAAAATATTTAAAATAAATTTAGTAAAAAAAATTCTTTGTAGACTGTAAAAAAAAAGTTTGCCAAATATGACTAAGGGCAATTTTGGAATAGACTACACTTTACTGTCAAGATTACTGAATTTTATAAATTGAATCAAACATAGTAATTCTATATATACTGTAATCCAACATTATATTACTGAATTAAACCAAACGTAATAATACAACATCAGTAGTAATCTGATTCAGAAATTCAAGATATCTGGATATATCGACATACTCTGTAATACTACATAATTTGAACCAAACACACCCTTAAAGTTATATATTTTCACAAAAGAACACGTACTTTCACGAATTGTAAAAAAAAATATTCTTTCACAAAGGGGTTTATCTCTTCGTGAAGAAACATATCTCTTCGTAAAGAAACACATCTTTGCATCAAATAAAAAGACGTTTGTTTTCATAAGAATAACTACTTTACTAAAGAGACAACCATTAACTAATCTCACTTCCACTATTACAATCTACACTAACAATACTCTCTCTCTCTCGATAGGAGAGAGCATTCAACCGGTTCTGTCGGTTTTGGTGGAATAGCAGACAAAAACCGTATTTTTTGATTTTATAGTTTTCTAAACTGAACCGATCGAACTAGTACTCCAAACCGTAAACCAACCGAACCGTAATTTTTTGGTTCGATTCGATAGGTTTGGTTGGTTTGGGCCTTTTTAAGTTGAGTCTTCAAAATTATAATACCGCCGGTAAATTATATTTGTTGGTTTAAATTCATTATAGCGAGGTGGAAGTGGCAAAGAAAATTCACAAATATTTTGGCGTTTCCTTTCCTACGGCTCCAAACTTTTGAGAAATATTGATGAACTAAAAGTCTCTTGAAAAGCATCTGTGAAGCTAACTCTGAATTATAAAATGTAGTAGTTGGTCTATTTAGAGTCGTGTTTCCTACAGTCCAGCGAAAATTATTTCTATAATATTTTGTTAATTTTTCTTCTCTCAAAATATAATTTAAATTAATTTAAAATTTGAATAATTATCTACTGAATAAATAACTGTACATATTTTGCAAAGCCAATGTTAAAAATGATTTAAGCAGTGAGATGAAGAAAAATCAGAATTAAAAAAATAGAAAGTAAAAAAAGGAAAAAGAATTGTCCCACAGAGGGCTGATTTTAGCTTAAAAGAATGATTTTAGCGTAAAAGAATGTGGATCATGTGGGCTAACATTGCATCTAAGCTCATAACAATTATTTTACCTTTAACAGTTTATTTTTATTTTTTTTCCTTGAATGGTAAGAAATAAGGGGTCTTTGCATTTTTTATTTTTACATAACTAAGATCAATGTTTGGATGTCCAGCAATATCTCTATTGATGCAATAATAGATAAATTAGTGAAATCTCATTTATATAATTATTTTGTCCCCATAAACTTTCTCTAATTGTCCCTCGCATCTCGCAATTCTGACAATTCTCTAAAAATAAAAATAATAATAATTACTATAAAATATATTTTGTGTCTATCTATAATTAAATTCGGAGATCGCTCGATAGTCGATACCACCATCTTTGCCATCTAAGCCAAGATGGATAATTAGTATTATTCTATATTATAGAAAATAAGAGAAAAAAAAAGAAAAAAGAATACATTGTTACAATCTCACTTAAAAGATAAAACTTCAATATGGAACCCGAAACAACGTCTCATTGGAAAGCCTCCGATTTGCTTCAGCTTGTTACGTGTCAGTTTTGCCTTTATATTTTGTTGGTTGTTTTTTAATATCAAAATTTTTAAATTTTTTTGTAAACTATTGAGGGGAGGATTATAATATTGGAATAAAGACAAAACCAACATATGAAAATGAATCGGGCCTCCTTAAAGAGCTTTCATTGGAGAGCTCTTCTCAAAAGTTTTTTCCATGTTTAAAATAAATAGTATAATTTGCTTTATGTTAAGTACATTTTCTTATAATTTAATTAAAAAATAATAAATTATTTTCTCTAAATAATTAATTAAAATAGAAAATAAATATGTGTTATTTTCTATATCATCAATCTAATAAAGCGGTTACATTAAGTCACAAATCAAAATAATAACACATGAGGAATGCAAATCGCAACTTAAATCCTAATTCAAAATAATAACACATGTGAAATGCAAACTCACAACTTATCCTATAGCTTTAATCCTAATGACTAAGTTGTACAATTGGTAGTTGCTCAAACAACTTTGTGCTATATTCTTCAGCTATCATTTGGAATTAAAATATTTATTATAATAGCTCAATTGGTTAGAGCGGAAAAATATTTTTTCTTATACCATAAGTTTAAATTTTATTTGGTTTCCTCTAATATTTCATGGATCATAAAAATTCACGTTCATTAGATTGTTAGTGATATTTTAAAGAAATTATGTATAATTTTAATATGTTTACAGTGAATTGCTAGAGTTGTGCTTATTTGTCTTGGTTAGGTTAGTTACTCTAGTAACATGAGAAACTATAGAAATATCAGCATTTTGTTCAGGAGCTAACCTTGATATAGAAGCTTGTTTTGGTTATTGAATGCTCATAGTAGAAGCATGAATGAGCAGTTATCTCAAGCAAAATGGAATGATTTATATTTTTTCCCCTCCTAAGAGGGCATGCCCAGTAATTTCTGATCAGAAAGTTTTTATGAACTAACCACAAAAGTCATTTTCTACGCATTCTCAGAATGTGACTAAAAGTTTTTTTTGCATGCTACTCGCTTCGCTCATTTTTTTTTTTTGTAATGAACTTAGCGAAAAATATGAAGCAACTAAGTTTCGAACTTGAGATCTCGGGTACCAATTAATTATAGCTTTTACCACATACGCTAGAGACAGACGATAAAATGTGAATAGTTCTATTGCTTATTTGATATGCTTGATATTTTTTACCATGAAATAAGACATAAATTACAAGTTCTTTTATCATGCAATATTGGCAATAATTTCTTAACCTCTTATTTTTGTTAAGAAATAATCCCTTCTTTATCTGGACATGACATATTTGTCTGGCATGTAGATCTCCTTCAGGCTAAATTTATTTAAGCAACTTTAGAGAATAAAATTTAACCATTTCAATGGTTAAATTCCCTTATTTGTAGGGTGAATTACACTTTTGGTCCCAAACCATGAGGCGCGTGACATTTTGATTTTTAAATTTTAATTTATTATAATTTTTGGCTCAAATTTTTTAAATTATTACAATCAAATTCTACAAATCAATTTAGTTGGCTAAATGTTGACAAATTATTGAAGTAAAAGTAATGTAGGAGTACTGTGATTGATGATTCAATAATAATAAAAATGCTATATCATTTCTATATCAACAATATATCATCTTTTAGTCAACTAAATTGGGCTTTCGGAATTGATTGCAACAATTCAAAAGTTCGGATAAAAAATTATAATAAATTAAACTTTGGAGACCAAAGTACTGTCACGATCCTCATAGTTTGAGGACCAAAAGTGTAATTTATAATACATTTATAACCATATGAGAAAAGTAAAAATAATTATAACAATACGAAAAAAACCTAACCAAACCTCCAAAATTTGAAGAAAAACATAAATCTAGAAGGAAGAAAATAACTAATGTTCAGAGGAGATTATCTACTTTTCCAAAATTTGAAGAAAAACATAAATCTAGAAGGAAGAAAATAACTAATGTTCAGAGGAGATTATCTACTTTTCCAAAATTTGAAGAAAAACATAAATCTAGAAGGAAGAAAATAAATAATTAATGTTGAGAGGAGATTATCTACTTTTCCATTACATTAATTCACTTTGCCATATTACGATCACTAACATTTCACTTTGGAGAAAATGTAGTTACTTGTAGGACCAATCAGTACACCATTAATTGGATTGGAGAATATAGTCTTGTCCTAAAAATGAAATCAACATCAATGTTTTAATATTAAATTATTGATTATCTTCTCAGGTATAATGAGGCATGCATGAGGGCCTTGTAAAGGTCTCTGAAATGTAGCATCGGATTCCCTTAATCCTAAAGGCTAAGTTGTTTCTACATGTAGCTAGACACCCCACATGAGTTTTAAAGGTGGATTCGTTAAAATATGCAACATTCCTCCGTGAACTCTGCGGCCTAATAAAGCGCATAATTGGCCTTTGCAGTTCTCTTTAACTCAAATCTCTAGTGCTTTTTGCAGCAGCTTAGTAACCTGGCTACCTATCTTTATTAAGATTTCATCGTATGATTCTCTTTATTTGATGCTCATCTTGCCTACTGTTGTTCTCTTTTTCCCCTTTGAGCATATTTTTTGTGTTACCCTTTCTAGTTTATTTCCATGGAATAGCATCTACCGCTCACACATGGTTAAGATTCTTATTTTTAACCCCAAAACCACTTTATGAAGCATGCAATTCCTCTTTTACTTTTTCTCCTTGTGCTTTTTTTTTTTTTTTTTTTTGGGTACCTTTCGTAGGAACTTTATTTCCTTTATTTTGGAGGGTGTGATTCTCAATTTTTAGGCCTGAGCAAAAGTTGGTAGCTAATAGCATGTGAAAAGATAAGTATCATAAAATTGGCATCATTAGAGATGCCCACATAAATTACCACTCCTATGAATGCCAATTATCAATTTATGATGTTTCCCTTTAAAAGCCGCTGAAATGGAGCTAAGTTATGCCTAAATGCAGTTATATGCTTCTCTGATGGTGATTTTTTACTGTATTGAAGAAGCAAAAAATGAAAGTGTTTTTGAATTCTTTCAACCTTCCAAAGAAAAAAGAATGGCATTATTTAAGTGGCTCAAAATACAAGCCGGTAGTTCTTTCTTTGAGGGGTTCGTTAAAACTCACACATATAACCCTTAACATCGAAAAATCTTTTTTGTAACAGTTATAACACATATATATATTTTTCAAATCAATTTTATTATGTTATGTCAGATGATTGTGACTCTAAACATAAACAATATGATAATATTATATTAAAATAATATTTAAAAAATTATTCTTATAGTTTATGTAATGTAAAAATATTTGAGTGAATCTTGTTATTTCTACGCGGAATAAGTGTGAAGTTCCTATATTTATATATAAAATTCCAATGCGTCCTGCAACTTATAATAAAAGATATGTGTATATTGAAGTCATAATTTTTTATAATTTCTTTTCTTATTAACAAAAAAATAGATTTTCTTTAATACCAATTGTTTTGTGATTATTTGATGCTTAGACAATAAAAAGTAATAAAAGGTCGCAGATCTTATCGGCTTATTTGTAGTTAGATTTTAAGATCTCTATGTTAGTGTTTAGATCATTGTCCTGGGAAATTGTTTCTCCTCAACTCAGTGGGTGAAAGGCTTTCACTTTGTAATAATATTCCCTGTCCTTTTACAAATGTACCGCGCAGTAAGATCTTCAATTAATAGGGCAGATTGATTTGGGCTTTGGAGATAAAAAGAGGCCTACAGTACATAGCGTTTATCGGTCCTCATTAGGCCCAAAATTAAGTTTGCAACTTGCATGCGTTCGCCCATGATTATCTTGAAAAAGCAAAGGGTTAATTTTATACATGTCCTTGCAAACATAGTGAATGACAAATATGTTCCTACAAAATTCAACTTTCATATGTTGTTCCTACAAAAGTTCTAATATTTTCAAATATATTCCTCTGTTTTGTTACCGTTAGAGAACTGTTCATATTTTCAATTTTGCCATCACAAATATGCCTCCAAAAGTCATAAGGTAAAAATGTTAAAAACTAATCAGGGTTAAGTATTTAACATATGGTTAACTAAAATTTTCTAACGGATTCTAACGGCAGGGATATATTTGAAAACATCAGGATTTTTACAGAGACAACATATGAAAGTTGAATTTTGTAGGAATATATTTGTCATTCACAATATTTGTAGGGACCTGTATGAAATTAATCCAAAAGCAAAATACAGATTTATTCTGTTCACATATCATTTATTCTAAATTTAAAATTTTGAATATTAAATTTATTTATTAAAATTTTACGATCTAAATTTTTTGTGCACAAATTTTAGACCTATAATCCAAATTGCGGCTTAAGTTTGAGGTTAGACTTCCGAAGGCATTCAAGTCCGTCCTTCTATCTTCGCCACCTCTGTACAGTTATGATCTTTTTTACGTGTATTTTTTGAAGTGGCAAGGAATATAAATTCGTCCATACTATTTATTGAAGTTGTCAAGATCACGACTGATCCTTAAATGAAAATACATGGAAAAAAAAAAAAGTGTATATTATTTCAATAAAAAAAAGACCTCATTGGTTCTATGGAAAAAAAAATTAGGACAACCTCAATTTATAGTCAATTTTTTGGCTAACTCGGGCATTCTCTCTCTACTGAAGAAGTGAACCAGCAGCCATTGGAATAGAAATGTCAACGGGTCAGATTGGGGGCTGATTTTCAAAAATCCGAATCCGACTACAAACCCGAAACCCTAACCCGAATTCGAACCCGATGGATTTTAAAAATCCATATCCAAACCCGAACTCGACTAAAAATTCGAAACCCGAACCCGAACCCGAACCCGAACCCGAAAATTCGAACCTGAAACAATTATTTCTCTTTTCAATATTTCGAAATATATTACATTAAATCTAAATTTTTAAAATACAAATTCAAATATAACATCAAAATTTTATATACATATTATATATAATGTAATATAATGTAAAATGAATTTGGGTTCGCGTCGGGTACAGTCAAAATTCATATCTAAATCCATATCTGACAGGTTTTTGTTTTTGATATTCATATCTGAAACCATATCCGTTTAGCATCGAGTAAATTCGCTCCGTTCGAATTCAGATTCGGATAAAATTTTAGATTTGGAGTGTTGGAATATTGGAATGTTGCTGAAGAAGCAATTGGACGACCTGCTATTCTTGCTCGTATTGATGTTTTTGAAATTTTATATTAAACTTACTAAATCACTTCAAAGAACGATTTTTTTTATAATATTATATTTTCATTATCTTAAAAAGACCAAATTTTATCACTATTATTTGAATTAATCTAGAAAATATATTGCACGAGCATTATTCCTAGTTCCTTACTAAAACCAAGTTTGCTATTAATATATACTTTTGAGGAGTTACTCTAAATTTCATATTATGAAAGACATACTCTTGAAATTAATTAAGGTTTGTTCGATAAATTAGAACTACAGTGTAGGTAAATCTGTCTCCTTTTTTGAAATTCTCAAATTCACCCACCAGCTTTCAATGAAACAAATATACGTTTATACGCTAAATACTACACAATCTTCTAGGAGCAAAACTTAAAATTCCCCTTAATAATTTTCGGATTGTACTTCTAAAATAAAATCTGATAATTTTTACTGATGTGGTGTGTAACACTTACAGCAGGTCATCTATCGCCAGCCAATCATATTTCCTTTTTTAAAAAAAAAGTATAACAAAAATATTTTTCTAAAAATCATAATGGGATGGGTGAACCTTAAGGTATCGTTTGGTTCGGAAATAAGTAATTTTAGGCTATTCCTGAAATAGATATAATTATTAGGATAAGCAGGAATAAGATCAATTTTGCGTTTGGATGAAAATTAAATTTTTTTTCGGGAATAAAAAAAATAGTGTTTGGATGGTTTGATTGGAATAGCAAGGATAAGAATAATCATAGTTTTAAAATAATGATATTTTATCTAATTAATTAGTACAAAATATTAATTAAGTAATCATTCAACTTATTTAATCTACTAATTAATTATGAATATTGCTAAAAAGCCCTTAATATTAATTAATAAATTAACTAGTAATTAATAATTTAATTAATCACAAATAAATTAATAAATTAATAAATAAATTAGTTAATAATAATCAGATAATTAATTAAGAAAAAATAATTAAATTACTCAAAATTTAATTAATTAACAATATAAGTATTAGTTATTGACTAAGTATACTAAATAATTAATTTTCTAATTAGAAAATTAATTAAAATAATGAATTAATTACTCAAATAATTAATTAAAAATTTTATTAGAGTAATAAATTAAGTAGTTAATTACTCATCTAGTTAATTAGTAAATAAATAAATATATACAAAATTAATTAAATAATATTTTATTATAAATCTAGCTTTGATATTTTATTATTTTATTATTAATTAAATATATTATGTCTATATAATTTATGTTTAACTAAATTTATAATCTTAATTAAGTTTGGAATAGCGCTATTCCGCCAAAAGGGTGGAATATTTAATCTCAGCTATTGCGGAATAACCGAGAATAATAAAGTTTGACCGGAATAAAATATTCCGACCAAAAATTATCCCGTTTGGCGGGATAGCGGGGATAACTAAAGTCATCCCCGCTTAACCCCCCAACCAAACGGGGCGTAAGAGAACTTTTTGATTGGTTGAAGTCACCACGTCAGCAATATAAGTATTACATTCTAAAATTCTCCGTGTAACAGTGGTTTGAGAACTTACGGCCCATAATCACTTACAAGTTACTTTCATGAGGTGACAAAATAAAACCCAGTAATTAATGACTTTCCCAGTTGTGCCCAATCGCGCCAATGTTGGGTCGGGTTCAACTCAAAAAGAAGATGATGTGAGACCAATGCCCTTTCAACAAGTAAAAGAGGCCTCCTCACTCCACAAAAAAATTAATTTTTAAATTCTAAACTCCCTATCATTGTTTCTTGCTGGAGTAAAATGGCACTCCCACATTTATTAAGAGACAAAGCCCATCTCATTATCCACTTCTCTATTAAGAAGTGTCTTTTCTCTATGTATTAACATCACATATTGTGTATAGCATGAAACCTACACCTATACTAAAAAAGATTGAAATAGGACTAGTATATTAATTGTATGTATCTCTATCACAAGCGGCATACCTAACTTGAGCATAGATCACGTTTGATGTGACGTAAACCTAGAGTCTCTATAATTTATCTCTAACAAGTATATTTTATTTCATATATGAAGAGTTGGAATGCTTGTAGAATAAATTAAGGTGTTTACTTCTACATTACTTTCGACTTTTAAGAAGTGCGAATAGTCCATATTAAGTTTGACACTGTTGATTGTCGAATATATATTTTGTTTATATAGTTTCATTACGTTCTAGCTCAACTCTATAAAATTTACATTAGAGCAATCGAGATAGTTAAAAGTCCTAATCAAAGAATGCAATATTTCATATAATTAAAACAGTACTATAAGCCGAAAAAAAAAGAGAATTTGATAAGGTATTTTAAGGCTAGCTAGATAAAAACTTTGGATTAGATATTTTTTGGACATAAAATAATAATTGTTATGAAGAAGATTTTTTCTTTTTCTTTTTGTTTTGGGACGTTAACAATTGAGCATGATGGAAGAGTTGCCACATGTACAACAGTTATATAGCTATGATAGGTGTTCACTAAATGGTCGGTGATCTTCTATCATTGATACCATGATTGATACAAATTTAACAGTTCTTTAATAAGTTCATACATATGAGATTATTGTCCCTTATTTTGTCGCTTCTTCAACATGGAATTTAATAACAAGTTTTATTTCGTAGGCACGTATAAATGTCCTATTCATACTTTACTTGTACCTCTGTGATGTTTCCATTTTATTAATCTTCATTGCCTACACACAAAAAATACATATAATACGGCATACATAGTGGCATATGATGCAATCGTACCTACATATGCTGTATTTTGATTGGCCCAGATGGATTGCACTCAAACTATGTAATAGTGTCTTCCAAAGAGTTGCATCCAATAATTTTAGTACCTTATCCCCTTCATCAACTCAGCTCATAATAGTATTTTATGTTTCAAATTTTGTAAGCATAAGTACAATTGTCACTTCTTGTGCCGTATAATCTCTTGTCAAGTAAGGGGGATTATATAATATTTATGTGTTGTTTATATGAGGAGACTCAGAAATTAAGTAGCTTCTCCTCACAGCTCCCTCTTCCTGTTTCTCTTTTTAGCAACCTCTATAAGTGATAGGTCTCATTAGGTAATAAATTAAGCACTTGACATAAGTTGGAACTTAGAACCACTAACAACATTTATGTATCTTTGTCCAAAGTTTAACTAGAAGATTCCCATAAGCATTGGAGACCAATTAAATAGAGGTATTATGTAGACGACTTCGTTTAATTTTGACAAGTTTCACCTAATGGCCAGTTTAGAGGTCCTAATCAGTGAGATTCGAAGTGCTCTGATCTTTTGCTAATTGTAAATAATCGTCTGAAGTTCAAAAATCAAAACTTATATTAAAGAGTTAAGCATTGAAGTTCAAATTTTAATTGCCGATTGGTAATTTTGCTTAAGTTCAGGTAAGAGTTAAGCATTTATTCCACTTCCAGGGAACAGTCCCATGTAAGATGATAGTAGGTTGGTTGTAGATTGATTATTTATATAATAAATTTCAATTTTTTGAACTTAAATGATAATGTTCAATTAAACCAAAATAGAATCCCTAGCATCAAATAATACGGGCATCAATCATAGGGGATTGAAACTAGTAGGTTTAGAATCTATCTGATCATGATACTATTGAATCTCTTCGGAAGAAGTACTTTCCTTCAGAAGAGATTTTGAATGAAGCAGAAGCGTGGCCAAACACTCAGAACATATTAAAGAAGATCATTCATGTTGAGCACTTAAGGGCATTCCCCTCCTACACAGACAGTGGTTTCCGGTGATCGAAACAGTGTAGATGTAATCTTTACTGTCCCATTATTAACATGAATAGAACCATCCATAAAAGGGAACTTGGAGACAACAACAGAGGACAATAAGAACCTACTTATAGTCTGAATAATTCAATCTCATATAACACATAACCACTTTATATATAGTGTACCAGGTTTCATCTTCTGTTTATGCTAGGTCCTAATCAAAAAGACCCATTCTCACAATTACACCCTACAAATCATTGGAACACGAATTTCATCAGTCACAGCCCAAAAAACCTATCTTGGACGGCTCAGATTGCGCTAATCGATTTACATTTTACACCGAAAACAACGACCGTTTTACTAAATCCTGCTGCTAACACTGTCACTACTGACCTGCTCACTATCTATCAATTCAAAACCCCAGTTAAACGACGAAAAGAAAAACCGTTCAAAATCTGTGAGTGTATTTACAGCAATGGACGCGCCACCAGGTCGTCGGTTCATGAGGTGGCCGAGGGTTGGCGGGGCGACGCCATTGAGTGCGCTGCGAGAGGGTGGAAGTGAGGTTTGGAGAAAAAGGACATGAAGGGCGAGGGACGGGAGGCGGAGGAGGAGGAGGCGGAGGAGGAGGAGGTCGTGCGCTCGCAGGAAGGGCACATGGAGAGGGTGGTGGCAGGCAGGTGCATGTAGAAAGGGTTGGATGCAGTCTTCAGCGCGCGGAGCTCTGCGAGCTCCTTCTGCAGCCGCCGGTTCTCCTCCGTCAGCGTCTCGCAGCACCGCTTCAGGTACTCGCAGTCCACCTCCGTCTGCTTCAGCTTCGTCCTGTTTTCGAATGTTTCAATCAATTAATTAGAACGAAAATACTCTTTTTATTTATTATTTTCAAGAATCAAGAGCTTAACACTCTCTACAATCCTAGCCAGAGAGTTTCCCTACTAGTACTCAAGCTAAGACCCTCAAATCCAACATATGTTAACTTACTTCTCCAGTTGCTTAATTATCTTCTAGAGTAATCGAATGTTTCTACATAATATAAATTCTGAGTTCTAATCCTAACAAATTTCTAATCTCATTTAGTTTTTTATAAATTTAATATATTTGACTTATCAAAAAACCTAGAGCCCAAATATGAGTAGAATTGAACATTAAAAATATTAAAATATCCATTCTATAGTAACTTAAATTTTTACAGTAATCAGTAGTTGAACAATCAAAATGGAAGTATTATGAGAGATTGAGAATTGGGTGTTCTTAGATTATAATTAGATCCAATCAGGAGGGAAAGTTAAATTTAATGAAAAGAGGACCCTGGAATTTTCTGGAAAATAAAAATTAGTTAGCCTTAATAATATATTGTAACAAAAGCCCACCTAGTACATATTTTAACCGAATTAATAGCCATTAATAGGACACTAAACCAAAAAATACATTCAACAAAACAAAAATTAATAAAACAAAATAAGTTGAAAAAACACAAATAGTAATGTGAGGAGTACCTGGCTCTTCTGTTCTGAAACCAGACTTCGACTTGTCGGGGCCGCAGGTTGAGCTGCTTCGCCAAAGCAATCTTCTGCTTCTGTTACCCCATAAATCAACACAACGAAAAAGACAAATAATTATTTAGCAAAAGCACTCCAGTATTGTTGTTATCTTTTATTTTTTTAGGTGAACATGGAAAATAAATTTAATATTATAATTATTATTATTTTGTTTTATTTTATCTACATTAAATTATATAAAATAACTGGAGTTTAAACAATGATGTGGCCGAACAGAACTAAACCTCAGAATTTTTTATTATATGCAACAATCGTTATTCTTTAAAATAGTCTAAACTACAACTATCAGAAAGAGAAAGATGATGTTAATATTTATTCAACGATGATGCTAAATTTATCTACAAAATTTTTTCTTCAAAAGAAATACTGAATTATATAAAAAAAAAATTAGAATAAAAATATAGCATACCGGGTTGAGGGTGCTGTGCTCCTTAAAGCTGTCTTCGAGGTAGGCGGACTGGTCCTTGGAGAGGCGGAGCTTCTTCCTCGCCGAGCCGTTCTCCTCCTCGTCGCTGCCCCTCGACGCCGCTGCCTCTGCCGCTGCCGCTGCCGTTTCGCCTCCGCGACGCCCCGATAACTCCATCTGGAACGACACCGAGCTGTTTGGCGGCGACGACGACGACGGCGCACCCGCACCCTCCACCATTTCTTCCTCCTCCTCCTCCTCCTCCTCCTCTTCCGACGGCGCCATGTTCACATCAAACCCTCTTATTGAACCTGCTTCTAAATCCCCTACACACAAACACATAAAAAACAAAAGAAAGAAAATCACACGACGTTAAATACTTAAGTGAACGAATTATCAAAGCCGCAGTAGCAGTGCTATCTGTGTATCTATATATAAGATATAAATTTTACATATTATCCGTTCAAAAGCTAATAAAATAAAAAATAAAAAATTCTTAGGGGGTATAAACAGTATTTTTCTACTTTAGTTAGTATATAACACGCCTTTTGGATGGAAAGCAAAAAAATAAATAAAAATAAAAATCCCCTTGCTTGGATCGAAACTACGAAAGAGAAAAAAAAAGAAAAAAAAAAAAGAAATAAAAAGAGAGAAATTTATTTTTTTAATCTAAGTATATGAGAGAAATATTTTTTTTTTCAAACTATAAAAAAAAAATCAGTAAAGATGTTAATGGAGAAAGGAAAAAAAAAAAAAAAAAAAAAAAAAAAAAGAGAAACTTTTTCTGGAGAAAAATTAATAAAATCTTTGGTGAAAAAACAAGCTACATGAATCATTTCATCTTTTTATTTTCTTTTTAGAAAAGTGGGTTCTTAAGCTCTTACTATTCTGATAAGCCCAGGGAAACACGGGCTTTTGCGGAAGCTGCTGCTGCTGCTGCTGCTGCAGAGGCAGGGGAGGAGGAGGAGGAGGAGCGGAAGAAGGCACGAGGCTCAGCCGAATCAACTGCTCATCTGAAAAGCTTTTCGCAGCTGCAGGTCCTGGTACAAGCTTCTCTTCCCCTCCTCCCTTTTTGCTTCTCACTCCTCCATCCTCTAACTCGCTTCTCCCCAACCCTACTCCCAGCTCCAAACCCAGCCCTTTCCCCACCGTAACCAAACCCTTCTCCCCCACAACCAGTGGCCTTGTTGGACCCTCTCCTAAGCCCAAACCAAGCTCCATGTTACAGTACATGTGCTTGTTAATTTGTGTGTGTTAGAGAGAGAGAGAGAGAGAGTTAAATGGTAGGAGGAGCAGGGGGTTTTAAAGACACAGAGAGGGGTTGGGTGAGGAAGGGGAATTTGACCGACAAACCCACCGTTGACAAAACTGCACGTGACCCGGAAAAAAGGAGGCATAAAATGGGATAAAATAATGGGGTTACTTATTAAGAATTTAGTAAAAAGAGAAAACAAGGGGGACAATGCTAATAATGCTAATCATCACGGCCTTCGTATCTACTTACTTATTTGCCCTTTTGAAACGTTGCACCCACAACCACATTGAACTGCCGAGTCCTCAAATCTCTTTTGGAACAAATGTTTAGGATTTTGGTTTTTTTTTTTTAAGAAAAATATTTTTTCGAAGTAAATTTTTGTTGTTACTGTTGTTAGGAAAAAAAAGAAAAATCTAAACTATAGTTATATTATATATAATGAATCTTTGATATTGTTGTTTCATTAATAGTCAATAGGATTGTACTAGATCTTATGACAGAATCAATCAAAAATTGGCTCAAAACTGTTCGTTTGCTAACATGTGAACAACATGAAGTGGTGGAGGTGCTTCCCGTTCCTTTGGCCGCCACCTATTAACTAACAAAAGAGTACTTCTAGAAAGGTAGAGAGTAGGATCAATGTTTTAACAACACTATATATATAATATATAATCGAGTTAGAATATTATTGATAGTATAAAAATAGTATTTATTATTAATTTTTAGATTATTGAATGTTTAGGATTTAGTGAAAGTTGGTAGAATAGTAATAATCAAAGAGTAAAAAAATTAATAGTAAATATTATTTATATATATAGTATACTAGATAAAACTATATATATATATATATATATATATATATATATATATATATATATATATATATATATATTAAGTAGGTGTAAAAAGAGAGTTTCCAACTTGGAAAAGGTTGTTTCAAGGTATCTCACTTCTGTGGACTGATACGAATTAGGCTGTTTTGTACTTGTTAAGGCTAAATTACACTTTGGTCCTCAAACTATGAGGAGTGTGATATTTTTGTTCTGAAACTTTAGTTTTTCATAATTTTTTACTCGAACTTTGTGAATTATTATAATTAAGTCTCACAATCTAATTTAGTTGACTAAATATTGATGCGACGCTAATTGAAAGTGATCGTAGCAGTGTTGTGATTGATGACACGATAATAATTAAAATATCATATTATTTTCACATCAACGATACGTCACTATTTAGTCAACTAAATTGGATTATGAGATTTGGTTGCAATAATTTGCAAAATTTGATCTAGAAATTGACACTTATAAAAGTTTAAGGATTAAAGTGTCACGCCTCTCATAGTTTGAGGACCAAAAGTGTAATTTAGCCTTCGTTACTAGCAAACGTAGCTTTCTTAATATCAATTTCCTCCTTTTTTTGAGTTGTGAATTATTCTCTCATTTTCTCTTCATTTGAAGCTCAAGTATATATGTACAACTTGGTGAATTATTCTTTTTTGCTCAATAGCTTCATGATGTAATGAAAATGTATTAACTTTCTAATTAAGCAAGTTAATTAATTGAGTTACATTTTCACACTCAGAAGAGCAAGCTAATTAATATCACTTCCTCTAGTTATTGATTGATATATAGATAGGTTTAGTAAAAATTTAGACACCATCTTTAGTTTAGCCTCCCCTACTCGAAATCTCTCAGAAAAGTATATTTTGCGCTATGAATGTTGATCCAAATGCAAAGTTTTCGAAGGAATAAGCCGCCCCAATGCGAAGTTTTTGAGAGAATAAACCGCCCCACTATCTTAAGAATATTAACCTTATTGAAAACTTTTGGCATCTTTGAAACCAAACCATTCTCAAAGGGAGGATTTCCTTGTGATCGAACTTTAGTTAGCCAACATTTTTCTAATAATACACACAAAACCTTGACTAATAGCAGTAAATATAGACAAGATTCTTCTAGGTGAACCATACATCGGACATGAATATTAATGATACATGTGATATTAACTAGAAATATCGTGATCTTGTCTCTTATATATAGTGCACATTCCAATGCGCATCTTATGTTTGTGTGATATCGAAAAAACTGCATAGAAATAAACATTTATGAGCTGATTATTAGTTTTATACATAAAATGTTCTTGCTGATCGAGATGACGCATGACAAATATTATACCTTTTCTTTATTCAACTCTTTAATAATGATGAGAATAAAGAAAATATCTTAGCTGCCAAATCTTTTGTGTGTTAAATAGAGGAGATCTATCCATGGAGTGGAATGGACTTTTTAATTTCTTTCTTTTTAAAATATTGAAAATGAATGAACAGTGCTCACAGCTTGGCGGATATGGTTGAAATCGTAATGTGATCAACATCTCCTTCACAAAAATAATTTGGTTAAATATATGTCAAAGAATCTCTTTTTTTCCAAATTTTGAGAAGTAGATATATGTGATCTAGACTTTTGAAAGTATAGCCTCCGTCCTGAAAAGTATTATGTCGAAACTCAAAAAAAAAAAAAACACCAAGAGATAGTATTCTAAAAAGTTAGCATAACATGTTCATGTGAGATTGTTTTTGGCATTCATATTGTGTTTCATTAACTTAACATGACAATTAAGTCGAAATCATACACACTGAAATTTAGGGAACCAGTCATTTTATGTATTCTTCCTCTTATTGGTTAGCACCAATTATAGTAGCAAAAACCTCAACAAGTTGACAATGAAATTTCCGAGTTAAACATTAATGGTGCATTTATTTTGGGTTGACTATGATAGCCAATATGTGTCGCAATGATGGATCACCTTAACAATACCAAGTGAAAATGCAAACTATTAGCACCATGATATCGCATAACCGTAATACATGACGTTGCGCTTGATGATTGCTCATTGTTTTATCGCTTGATTCTTTTCTTAAAATTTATATTTGCGTGTCGTCATTTGCTTCGCGTGTTGGCTACAACATTGAAATGGTGCTTCCCCAATTGTGAATCATGTTACACGCATGTATGAAAGAAATATGCGAATAAAAAAGAAACACGAATCACGTTGGTAGAGCTTACCTCCTTCGTTTCTCTTAACAAATTTTTCGTACAAAGGGAATCGGTCATTGAAGGAAAATGTGGCTGAAACGTAAAACATAATAGATTATAATTTCATTGACAACAATAATAATGCCACTATATTATAAGAAACCAAATAATTTAGTTAAATTCGTAATAATGTAGAGACCATTTTTAATTGTCAATCATTATTGTGAATTAGTAATTGTACAAAATATATAATGCAGTTAAGTTCACAATCATACAAATACCATTTAACTTGTTCAATTGTTAGGGATTGGTAAACACATTCCAAAGTTATTCAATCAAAATTTAGCACCTTTTTTTTATAGTAATTGGTTGTAAAGTTTTGTTTTGAATTGGTTTGGTCGTGTTTTTAATTCCATTTCCCTATTTCCAGCTATCGTAAACTAAAACCATGAAAATAAATTAAAAAAATTTCAGTTAAAACATTGAATCTTTTGTGTTTCTATTTGCTCATGATGTCCCCAAACTAGACCGATCTTATTTGTTTTGCTACGTGCTTCAACGTGCTCCTATGTATACTATTAACAATAACACGTTGTAGCAGTAACTTAATTTCTCTATACTATAAAGGCCTCAGCAGATATACGTGAAATAAATAATACAAAATACCTAAGCTGCATAGTTGATATACGTGAAATAAATAATACAAAATACCTAAAGCTGCATAGTTACTACATATGCGACGAGTACGAACCATGCACGTGGATAGGTATTATTATTATGATTAAAACGCTATTGTAGTTGTTGTTACAATCATAGCCGCAGCATCCACGAGGAAACCTCCCTAAACTATAAAGCCTAAGATCACTACGGCCTGAGGTGGTCACGTGGTTTGTCACAGCATTATAAATGAGCACAATCATTTATTGTGGGACTAAAGAAACCGTGTGGGCTGTGTTGCACCCAAGCATTAATAAGTTCCCCTCTATTCTCCTGATTTAGATCCTACTCCCCCCCCCCCCCCCTTATTATTGATGAGATATATGTGTACCTTTTCTCACTACGTGCTAAGCTCCTACTGAAGTTGCTTTTAACAGTAAAAACTGCTTGGATTTGTTCTATACATGTTAAATTATATAAAATAATTATTTATTTTTAAACACTTAAATAATCATAAAATGATGTTTGTATATTTTATATTCAACATTCTTTCTCACGTTTGGATTGTGATATATATGTTAAGTTCAAGAACATAACTGTTTATCTCAAAAAATTATATTTGGGTTACGATATATATGTTAAATTTTATAAAACAACCGTTTATCTCTAAAAAGTGAGAGTATGTGTTTATATATTTTATATTCAACACTTTCCTTTATATTTGGATTTGAAAACTTTTAAGTAGATTCAAGGCATGGGCTTAATAAAATTTAACGTCTCGAACTCAGAACTTTCTATTCTGATATCATGTTAAATTATATGAAATAATCGTTTATCTCTAAAAGCTTAAGCTATTAAATATTTTGTATTTAACAGCATATCATTTAGATGAGTTCCCACAGTTGATAGATCAATTAGATATAAACAATTCCTCTCAAATTGCTCCAGGAGGCCAGCTCAATTTGCATTTTTAACTCAAATCCAAATAAATTTATATTATGCTTTCGCTAATTTGTGCTAAATTTTGACTGGGCCAACGTACTGAACTAGTACATAACTTATCTGAATTATGATCCATTTTGATTAAGCTGCCAATTTTTTTAAAATTTTAATTTTATTATCCAACATTTCAATTGAATCAGTCAACAATATGTTAAATTCAAACTTGGAATGCACCTTTTGCCTTTGCAGATTTAGTCAGTATAGCTTTATATAATTTTCGCAACTATAAATTAATTAAAGCAACTAATTAGTTTACATTTTAAAGTTAAAATATTGTTGATTAATTCAAATAAAAAAAATTAAATAGTCGATTCAAAATGGTCCATAATTCATCAGATGAATTTTATACATATTTATCTAATCTAAACAAAATAAATTAATCACATAAGTAATTAACTTTAACTACCTAGTTAATTTAACACCAACCCCCTTGAATTGCTTACCCTTTTACATATTTTCGACCAATCCAGGGTGAAGTAAAAATAAAAAAAATAAAAAAAAAACTACTAAAACCACGTTCAGTAATTTCGGGTCACCAACTACTACCTCCTGATCAATCCCATTTGTTGCCGTGTTATGGGGCCCACACAACCTCTGCGAATCAAATATGTGATCTTGGGTGGTGACCAAAGAGTCCACTTTTTCTTTTTTTTTTGGGATGATTTTTTCAGGGGAAATTTTGGGGATGTGTCTATTAATTTTATGCTTTACTTATTGCTTTTTTACGAATTGCTGGACCTATCCTGCCGTACTGATTCGGCAGGTCGATTGGCAGATTTGAAAGGAACGGTTTGTCTAACACCTCAAGATACTGTCGCTAATAAGCGATGCAGTCAATCTTCTGCATAAAAATTTCTACCCACGAGATTGTGGCAAATCGTATTCATTTTTTTTCACTTTCTTGCATGATGTGGCGTATATAACATCTGCACTGTTGGCTAAAATTTTGATGATTAACATCGGAGACTTCCGATTCGAAATCAAGTTATTTTATATTTCTAACTGGGTTTGATTTTAAAAATTGTAATTCGAATGAAAAAAATCACGCAAGTGCCGAATTTAATTTGCGTCGGATTCGATGTCCTAGTAATACTTGGAGATCAGGCGTCATGTGGGAGAAGATAAAATATAAACTCAATTCGAAAAGATAACAAAGTCAATTTTGATTTTGAAGCCCTTATTTTATTATTTTACGTTGCGGTGTATGAGTTGCAAATATACACCTGGTGCACGCAGTCATTTTTTCTATTAACATTAGGCGGGGAAAGAAAACCGGAGAACCGGCTAGCGCCGGTGGAAGGGACTCACACATGTCACGCCTCGGGAGTCGCGACAATTATTGAGCTCTCGCGGAGACCGTGCAATTTATAAGAGGCGGAGTACTTGGCCACCGGAATCACCGGCTACGACCCGTGGACTTGATCGGCGCCGTCCAAAGCGCAGCGACCGGACGGTCGAGATTAGGTCTGCTGCAGATTGAGGTGACGAGTCGCGGAGCAGGGACGGGTCCGATCAGTGGCTTTTAATAGAAAAATCTCTTTGTATGATTCTCTTTTTACACGGCAATGTAATATTTAATGCATATGTTGTGGGTGGGAGGGGTCGGAGTCAAAGAGCCAAAGAGGCGATGGGATGTGCCAGATTTTGCAATCATGCAATCCGATTGGGATGCCGACAACCTTCTGATTGGGATCTGACGGATGCTGGTGCTACGTTTCGTGGGCTCGAGTTAGATGGACAGTTTAGGGGTCCAACAACTGGTGGTTTTTTTTTTTTTTTTTTTTTTTTTTTTTTTTTTTTTTTTTAAATGTGTAAATTTGTTTTTCCTCTGTTGAGTTGTGAGTAAATTGCACGTTTGATTCGCCAACTATAAAACGAATGAGGCTTTAATTTTTAAATTTTAATTTATTATAATTAAATTATATAATATAATATATTTGATTAAATATTAACGTATCGCTGACATAAAAATAATATAACATCTTAATTATTCGTACATCATCAATCACAATACTGTTAGATCACTTTTGTGTTTGAGATGTATTAATATTTAGTCAACCAAATAAGAATATAAGAGTTGATCTCAATTCGCGCTAAAAATTATAATAAATTAAAGTATAAGATCAAAATGTCTCCCACCTCATAGTTTGAGGACTCAACGTGCAATTTACCCTTTATAACATTTAAAAAAAACTTAAAAATTTTATAATCTATAGTATTTTTAATTTTAAAGTTTTTTTTATGGGAAAATGATAATAATAGAAGAGTGTTTTTATAAAAAAAAAAATTCTAAAAAAATAGTTTTTTATATTTTTCTAACACCTCCTTATGATTTTCTATTTTTTCTTTTGGACAGAGATGGAGGGTAAGTTTTATGAAAGCTATAAATAGCAATAATCTAAAAAGTCAGGTGAAACAGCGATCCAAAATACTAAGTTATTAGGTCAAGGAACACTAAAACTAATGACATCGCATGACATTATTAATATTTAATTATTATATTTAATTTTAGTATATAAAAAATATACATAAATTATTATTCTACTATTATACTTAATTATAAAATATTAATTTCTAGACCAATTTAAGTAGATATAAGTTTTCAAAGTTTACTTTTTATACAAGACTAATATATGCTAATTGAAAATAAAATCAGCTAATTTGATTTTAAGTCATTTAATTTTAATATGACTTGATAAAAAAAAATCGACTAGTTTGATTAAACTAGATTGGTTAACTGGTTCGATGATTAAACCGCCCGTTCAAACGGTTCAAAACATTTTTTGAACATATCTGGTTCAAAGGGCTAAACCGAATCGCTGTATAGACTGAGTCACGGTCTGACCGATCGAACCGGCCTATTCGACTTGATTTTTAAATTATTGATAAATAGCTCTCACGGTTGCTCTCATATTTTATTTAATATGTTAATAATTTTATATAAAAGAATTTTATCAGTTAATGTAAGTAATTTATGTGGAGAAGTTTAATTAGTTGATGGCCATATATTTTAGACTCTATTTGGATGTACAAGTATTTATTTGGACTATTTTTTTTTTATTTGCTTAACGAGGCAATAGTATATTTGATAGATTAAGAGTGTGATCACTACCGTGAATGTATTATATTTTATTTTTAAATTATCTTTTCAGAATAAAATAAATTATCTCATAAATGAAATATACTGTTCTAATAAAATATAAATATGAAGATCTTTTAAGAAGCAAAAACTCAAACTCCTTTCAATTATGCGAAAAAAAAATGTTTATAGCAAGTAAGTTATCATCAAATAATTTATTCCAATATTTTTGGACCTTAAAATAAGTTATTTGATGGTAATTTATTCGGTGTAAGAATTTGTTATCCGAGTTCTATAATTTAGTAGAATATTATATTTCACCAAGGAGATAATTTATCTTATTTTAGAAAAGAGAATTTAATGGTCTAATATAATATCTATCCTAGATATTTAATCATATACTTATTTATTAAATACTATATATTAGGTATTAATAGCATCAATGTTTTAAGGGACAGAAAGCATTTCCTTTATCTGTCCCAGGGGCATTTATGCAGACACAGCATGAGGGTGCAGTAGCCTTCGGTTTGTAGGCAGTGGTGGGAGGACATAAAAATATTTTTAAAAAAATTATGATGGGATGGGTGAACCCTAGGAAAGCTTTTTGATTTGTTGGGAGTATCACATCAGTAATATAAGTGTTGAATTCTAAATTTTTTCCAGTAATAGGGGGTATAATTGTAAGAAAAATAGTACGTAATATAAGTATTAGTAGAATATAAATCTTGAATCTTATTGTTAAAAAATTTAACAATTTTTAAAAAAAATTAGTTATAAAATAATTTATAAAATTAGTAAAAAAAAAAGGGTGATCTTTTAATGAATAAAATATAAAATTAATACCTGCTCTAGTACTGGTAATAAGTACACTCGAATCGAGTGAGGTAGCAATATTCAAAGTGAGGTTGGAATATAAATATAAAAATACCATTCTTCCCTAACTTAATATTTTAGAGAACAACAGTTATTTCATATCCTTTAATATGGTATCAAAGTATGCGATCCTGAATTCGAGTTTAGCCGGACTCTAGTTTAATTCAACATCCTCCTATTTAATTCGAGTTTACCTTTCGGACAGTTTTGAGCTTAGACATGAGGGATAATATTGAATATAAATATTAAAAATGTCGTTTTCTGGTAGTTTAAGCTTTGGAAGAACCATGGTAAAAAGTACTACGTGTTAAACTAAATAAGACAACCATTATAGTCTAAAAGGTTAAGCTTGTAGAGAATAATATTTTTATATTTTTTATATTTAACATTTTTTTTCCTCACGTCTGGACTCGAAATATTTAAGTAGTCCCAATACATGGACTGATAATTAAATGACAAAAAATTAAATAATATTAGGAGTCTGATAAAATTTGAACTCAGAATTTACTATTCTGATATATGAAACAACTGTTATACTACTACATAAAAGCTTAACGCATTCTCTCTCTTTCTCTCTCTTCCTTTTCCTGTGTGGCCTGTGTGATCAGTAGGAGCTTCGTGTGGTCAATCATGGCACAGGCTCCGAGCAATCATAAAACAGCAGACTGCAAATTGCAACGACCGAAGCAAGCAGCAATACATGATATGTACGTGGTCCTACTGCCCGGTTCAAAGCTCCTCTCCTTTTCCTCGTCAGAGATCCACCATCAAACCCTGTCCCGTGGCCTCAATTCCATTCATTGGTCATTACTTCACCTTCTGCACAAATGCAGCATAAACTTCAATTTGCCTTCTTATTTAATGCATTATTATTCACTCCATCTTTTTATAATTTAAATAAGGGGCAATAGGTTACACATCTTTATAAAATTTCTGACTTTTATATTTAGCTTTCTTTAAAAGCTAATAATGAAAACAAAACTTCTAAAACTTTGCTATTATAAAAAAAATATCCTTATTAAGTTTCAAACTTTTTCAGATATATTTCCAGAGTTAGATTCTGTTAGTGCAACGTTAAAAAAAAGATTAATTGCATACAACTCTAGTAAACCTATCGAATAGCAAATATATTTCTACTAAGTTCAACTTTTTAATTTTATCTTTACAAAAGTTCAGTGATATTCATATTTGTCCCTCTGCTTTGTTGCCGTTAGAGCACTGTTTATTTTTTAACAGCAGATAAGTGAAATAACATTTTTGCCCTTTCAAATATATCCCATCAAAAGTACCAACTGTTAGAATTATACAGAAATGTCCTCTAAAAAAATATTTTACTCAATAATATAAGATGGGTAAAAAGGTCAATTTAACTTATTCACTAACTAATTAAGGTTAAATATTTTACTTATGGTTAACTATATTTTTCTAACAAATCTTAACCGTAGACGTATATTTGAAAACGTTATCACTTTGCAGGAATAAAAATAAAAAGTTGAACCTTATAGGAATATATCAGCTATTTGATATGTTTACACAGAGTTGTATGCAATTAACCCAAAAATATCACTATTCCTTCTAAAATGACTATTTTGTACATTTAAATATATATTCTACTGTTATTTACTTTTCTTTTTTTAAATAAATAGTAATGTGGTATTTTAATTATTGTTACATCATCAAATAGAATATTTTTACAATTCAGAAAGGTCGAGAACTAAGATGTTACATACCTCATTATTCGAGTTAGAAATCACAACTAATTAAAAATTGAGGGCAGAAAGTGCCACGTGCCTCATTGTTCAAGTCAAAAATTATAACTAGTTAAAGTTCGAGAATTAAAGTATCATGTGCCTCATAATTTAAGGGCCAAAAATATAATTTACCCCATATTTAATTATTTTATATTTTTATTTTTATTTTACCATAAGAATCTATCGGTACGTAGGATAGTAAAATACTATTTCTTTTTCAAACCACATAATGATATAGTATATTATTTTTTAATCTTCACTTTGCAACTCGCTAATTTATAGAAATATTATTTTGTTATCTTGTTAATGATAAAAGATTCTTATCGTAAAATAAATATAAACTTACAATTAAACATAACTTTTTGAATTATAATATGCCAAATTAAAATATCTTGAAACAAATGAGGGTATATTATATCGGATTGTTGACGCTAATCATTAATCTTAAAAGCTCGAGCTGTTAGAAATACGCAATCAATTCACTTAAAATGTGCAAATACAGCGCCCACGGATCTCAATTGTAACTCGGTCCCATCAGCCTCACGCCACTTCGAACATGACTCGGCCCAACATGACCTCCCGCCACAGGGCAGGATGCTGGCCCATTTAAGCCAACAATTTTTTCTCTGGCTCTGATACCACATATTGGATCGTTGGCGCTAACTATTAATCCAAAAAGCTTGAGCTGTTAGAAATACACAATCAATTCATTTAAAGCGTACAGATACAGCGCCCACGAGTCTCAATTGTAACTCGGCCTCACCAGCCTCACGCCACTTCGAACATGACTCGGCCCACCCAGCCTCACGCCACTTCGAACATGACTCGGCCCTTCCAGCCTCACGCCATTTCGAACATGACTCAGCCCAACATGACCTCCCGCCACAGTTGAGAATGCTGGTCTATTTAAGCCAACACATTACCCTAAAATATAATATTTTAAATAATATAATAATAATATACAACACTGGTGGTCCCAAACGAAATAATGATACGTGCATGATGCACATGATATCAAGATCATAAAAGGATAACTTAAAATCGAGTGTCCTCCAATAAATAGGCATTACTCTGTCTAGTCACGTTGTTGTCTAATGCCTAGGATATTGTAGAAGGTTCCTTACATGCTAGTAAATAATCTAGGGTCAATTTCATCCATGCCCTGTAAGGCTGTAAAACATACAAATATCATAAATACCCTTATAAATTTAATAATATCACAATCAACTCTTTAAATGTCTACTTTCTATCAAAAATGCCCAAATCGTTACGTCCTCGATCCCTCTCTCTGTTACTTTTACTTCAGTTAGGTTAATATTAAAAATAAGTTAAAGATTAAAATATCTATTTTACCTTTGACTATTATAATTTTTTTTTTGAGAGAAAGATAGCACACTACCCGCTTCGTTTATTTTAGAAATAAACTTAGCTAGAAATGTGAATCAAGTAGGATTCGAACTCGGGACCTCGGGTACCAACCACCAAGTCCTTTGCCACTTGAGCTAGGGACGGCCGGTGACTATTATAAATTTTTAGAAGAGCAAAGCATGTGTTTCAAAATAAAAGGGATTTCAAAAACATCCCTCACTTTTTAAATCTTCTTTGTTTATATAAAGATAAACATTTAATAATAGTTTGAATAAATGTACTAATATTTAACTCAGATCAGTTAAATATTTAACTGTAATAAATTTTATTAATATCTTTTTATGACATATATTGGGTGAGTTAGCTTGGATACTTATGTTAGTTTAAATAGTCAAATTTGTATTATGCAAAATTTTACTCAGTTTTGGATTACAACTGTTCAAGCTAATTATTTTAGGTTATTTAAATATTATAGAATCTTTTAGTTCAATATTTTCAGATTAGTCCTAGATTTTCAAATTTCTTTTACTTCAATTTATTTTAGAATGCAAAATTTTAAATTTATGAAAGCTTGTTTACATTCTAGTTTGTAGCGCTATTGCAATTGATTTTCTTAACTTACATTATTTTTATAGTTGTATCAAATTTTTTTTGTTGCTTCTTTCTAATCTTGTACATAATATTAAATCATTTTATTATTACTTCAAATTTGATAAGTAATTTTATACTGCATAATTGATGATAAAGCTTTATAATTGTTCAGTCGATTTATTCTTCACTCTCTCCCTTTATAACAAACTAAAAAAAATTTGGAGTATTTAACAAGATTTAATAAGATAAAAATACTATTCTTTTAGATTAGATTATACAAATTTTACAGAAATCAATATGAGAATCTAACTAAATGACCTACACATATTTCATAAGTAGGTCTAAATAATTACATTAAAGATTTTTTTAACTAAATATCTCAGACAATAAGTATGCATGTTGCTAAAACCTAATTATGAATTTTTAAATTCAAAGGGTATTTATGAAAGTTATAACTTATTAGTGAGAGTTGGAACATTTAAACGGGCAATTGTGAAATAGCTAAAATTGATATTTTCTTGCCGTTAGTGTAGATTTTAACGGAAGTTATTTTGAAGGGCAGTTTTGAAAGTATGCTATATTTAGAGGGGCATATAGGATATTTCAATTTTTATTGGGGTATCTATGTAAATATGTGCTTTTGCAGGGGCACACAGGAAATTTTCCAAATAATCTAATAGTTATTAATTATCATTTATATTTCTCAGCATAGTATTGGCTTCAGTTTTTTGACTTTTAAAATACATAATAATATCTGTTACTACACAAGAATTATTACTAATTTATTAATAAAAAATACTACTGATACACCCCATAAAAAAAATATACATATAAAATGTTTCAAGATTTTTAGTATTTAAGAAAATAAATTAATGATGAGTGAGTTGATTCTAGTCTTTGTAAGGCTGGCATGTACATCTCACATCTATATGTTACGCATACATGTAGCACTTGTTCTTTATTAATAATATTTGAAGGATCGTTTATTTCACCAAGTTATAATATTTCATAAATAATATCTATATTTTATATTTTATATTTGAAAAAATATGTTTGTTAGTAATTTATCATGTCAGTTGGGTTGAATCGATTTTAAAAACTCAGTATATTTTTATTGGGCTACTTATAATTCTCATCGGCATGAGAATAGTAAAATTATCTAAAACACAGCATTATAGCATATCTGCATTAATTAGAAATTTAGAGTAATTTTATTATTTGATCAACACCTCATACAACTTTTTAACTAGAATTATATATTAATTACTATTAAAGATATAGCCAATTTTTTTTTTTTACATTACTATTAAAGATATAGCCAAAAATTTTAAAAAAATTGCATTTGTGCTGGCATATATATAACGCATGACGCACAAAAATTAGTAAAGTAACAAATTATTATCTCAGCTTTAAAGAGACAACATAAAAGGAGTGGCCAAACATTCCTCGATTATTGGTACGTATATTTTTCCCTCCGTACACACGTATAACACATGCTAAGAATCTATTCAGAAAAAAGAAAAAGCAAAAAGAAAAGCATCCTAACTAATAATTCAAACAATAACATAAGATTATTTTTTCTTAAAAAAATATAGCACGAGATTCATTTTATTTATTTAAAAAATAAATTAAACTGCAGGGACGAGGCAACTAAGCCTCAGAAAGAAGTGAAGAAACAGACAGAAAAAAATTACTGAGAGATAAAAAAGAGAAGAAAAGCAAAATTACAGGTAAGCAAAGAAAAGAGAAAACAATAGAGCTAAAAACTATCTTCATGACTCAGATACCAACGACAAACATAAATTAGATTTAGTTATTAAAAGTCCGGTTTGTTTGCTTTTAAAAGTACGGTGACTTCCGTGCTATCAAGTAGTTCTCGATACTTGGACTTCTGAATGAACGATCGGCTCCGGTAGACTTGATTCAGAGTATTAAAAGTATTTAGAAAATAAATTTCACGATTTTTCGATATCATTTACTTAGTGATCCAAAGAGTCTAAATCAATCATTCTAATAATTATGGTGAGCCGTTTGCAAATTTAACAGTATAGAAATATCAAAATCATATAAAATTTTGATGTAAATTCTTTTATACTATATAGAACAAGATCAATATTTTTGATCTCAAATTTTAGTATCATATTATCACTTTTTGTGAGTTTTTTATTTTCAGCTGTTGATTTTAAACCTTTTCGATTACTAGATAAATGATAACAAAATTCATAAAATTTATTTTCTAAATATTTTTAATATTTTATATCAAATCTAACTAATTCGATTATTGATTCGAAAATCTCGACATCGAAAACTACTTGATAATACGAAGAGCACTGTACTTCAAAAAGTACAAAAATCTAGTTTTAGTTACTTATTAGCACAGCATAATTAAGGGTGGGACAACACATGGACAAGGGTCATCAGATGTTCTCCCACCCTACCCGCAACTCAAATGAGACATTCTCCCACCCACACAATCATGTCTCTTATAATAATAACAAAGAGTAGTGGCCATGGAAAAAGGCGAAAAAGATAAGATAGATGGGATAGGTACAAACACAACAACAACATTTTTGATAGGACCCAACAATACATATAATATAAGATGATATAATGATGACTCAAGGAGAAATTGATGTCAACAACCTTAGTGTAGAGAGAGATAATAATAGAAATAATAAAATTAGAAAAGAGATATCATCAATTAAGCATGCCCCTCGCAATCATATGCATGTGAGGAAAAAGAAAAAAAAAAAAAAAAAGGAAAGAAAAAAAGAGGAGGGGCATGGACCCCTCTAACTATCTTAGGAATCAACTTTACCATTATTTTTTTGACTAAAAACTTTTGTGTATTTGAAATTATGGTTGTTATTTCTTAGTAGGTTAAATGGAGTGATCTAAGTTGTGGGGTCAACATTGTCACAAAACGTAGGACCAGGCCCAGGCTAAGATAAAAATGTAGTTCAAACAAAAAAGATATTTTTTCCCCCCCTTTTCCTTACTCTATTTTGCTTGTCAAAGTTGATGAATTTATATTACTTCGTTCTGCTTGACAATTAAATCTTCGGTCCAAGATATTGGGAATCCGGATGGATTGTTCGTTATGCGCTACCAACAAAGATATACGAAAAAATAGAGAAAGCCGAATGAACGGTAAAAAAAATAAATGTAGAAAGAATAGACCAAGATTTACGTGGTTCGGTAATTGCCTACGTCCACGGGAAGAGCGAGAGAGATGTATTTCACTATATGAAGAAACGAAAATACAAACTTACACCTTATGTCTTATCCGATAAAAAATCAAGAGCCTTATGGTGAACCCTACATTTCTCTTGTTCCAACGAAAACTTCAAGAAATCATCGAAAAAGCTTTTCGTAAAACCGATAAGACCAAATTAGAGAATATAGAAAACTCTGACCAAAATTTATTATGCCGTTGCTTCGAAAAATCCGAACCGCTCAGGCAATTGGTCAAGAACCACCGCTCCGCCGCTGACTTCAATCCGTCGCATGCGTGCTGCCTCTCTCCGCCCGTCACAAGGCCACCCGGACGCCGTGCATTAATTAGCCGACGACCCCAATTAACGTTCCACGTAGGCGTCCCTTCACTTGCTGCCGATACATGCGCGAGGGAACCGGCCACCTTAATTAACTACCGTCGCCGCATGCTAATTAATTAAGCCTTCATACCTCTCCTCGCGGACATGCACTCGGGGAACCTTAATTAATTAGTCATTGTCTCACGCTAATTAGTTAAGTCTCTATGCACCCCCTTCGTGGTCATACGGTCACGGATGAAGGGAACCGGCCATCTTAATTAATTAGCGTGTCACCGTATGCTAATTAATTAAGCCTTCAAGCTTTTCCTCTCATCCCCTTATTCCTCCGGTCCATTATAGCATGCACATATATATAGTGCTAATTAACCCGATCCATTAGTCAACTTAAGAATTGCGAATCCTAATTCAATTCCTAATTCATCCGGAATATGATAGAGCTAAATTCAATTAAATTTCTTATTGGACTCTACCAATAAAAATTCTCATGAGATCCTTTTTATTATTTTATAGACCCGGTGTATGGACCAATAAATAAAAAATACAAAAGAAGGCACCAATCCTAACACAAGACCCAAGTTAAGTAATCTATGCTCGATGCAAATGTATTTTTGAATTCCACAGTGGTTCTACTTCTGATTTTGATGGAAAGATATATGAGCATGTTTGACTTTGTCATTGAATACACTATTATTAAAATAAACTGCTATTTGAATTATATTATTAAAATAATTACTCTATTAAAACATTTTTACTGGCTTGTTTTCTTATCACAATAGAAGCATCAAATTTAAACTTTGCTTTTAAAATCGAAATCTCAATTTTACTTTCCGCTATAGCAGAACTTTATAACAATCTATTCACATGCATAATAAATATGACAGGCCCATAAAATTAAGATGTAACCCGATAAATAAATCCGAAGCTGAAGATGGAATCCATTACCTTTTGAAACAGTACAAACTTAGGATGAACTCTCATACCATGTCAATCAGAAAATTGATATGATAGGTAACGATAAAAAAAAATTATGGCATATGTGATGGAAAAATCTAGCAAATCAATATTGAAATATCGTAGTGGATGGAGCGATCGTTTGATATGGCGTGCGACCCCTTTCTCCTGCCTGTTTTGTTCATTAAGGAAATCATCTTTCTCGATAAGATTTCACCACATAATCCTCGAGCAATAAATTTGTACAAATTTGTGTGACTATTTTTCAAATTAGGACAACCAGTAATTAATCAATGCAATGTATATAGCTTATTTTAGAGGTTTGCAAAAGACCCGTAATATATTTTCAGGTATGGTTCGCCCTTTTGTACCCCTCTTTTGGTCTAATTATAGGTGACTTAAGCAACTGAAATTTAGTGCACAAAGTTGAATAAATCCTTCATTAAATTTGAACGAGTACAATTACACCATCTTGTTTTCAAACTTATTAACTATTTACTTTTGGGTGAAAGTAATTTGATTCTAATGCGTGATTATTAGGTCTTAGTAGGTGAAACAAAAAGCGATTATGAAAAAATTATTTGATTTGGTCGTAGTTGAAGGTTCCACCACTATAGTTGAACTTTACTTCTTTAATTGCAATGTTAATTCGCAACCTCGATGTTATAAACTTTGGAGCAGTAAAGAAGAGGCTTTTGAACACTTAATTCCTTGTTCTGTCACAGTCACAGTTTTAGTTTAGTCATAAGATAGCTGGTGTTGTTTCAACTGTTTACCTCATTATTAATTAAGACAATTATATACAATTAGGAATTATGTTTCACCTAACAAAAACATGATGATATTATTTTGAAAGAACGCGATTCTAATTAAGCCAATTCGCGTGCTTAGTCGTGTAATCATGATGACAATTACAGTGATTTTTGTCCCCCATGGTCAAATTGCAAGAAAGGATCATCTTCAAAGACAACAAAACCGATCGCGTGCCAAGTAAGATGCTAGTAACAAGTTACGAATTTTTTGCGCAACCGTTGAAATTTAATAAACGTAAGGTAACTTTCGCCGCACAATTTGAAGAAAAAGAAATAGCTTGATCAAGCAAAAGGATTTTTTTTTTTTTTTTTTTGATTTCTTATGTTCCTCGGCGATTTTTCTTAGTCTCTCCTTCCAATATTGTTTGAAAAATTAGTCCACACCTAATGAACTGATATTAACTGATCTGAGTATCATTATTGGAAGGATTTCGTGTGTAAAAAGAGCACTGGAAAAGAATCTTAGCAGTATGATTAAATCCATCATCTTCACATTTCAACTCACCTTAGAGTAGTAATTTAATACTTACACGTTTGATTCAATATCTGTGGCTTTAGTTTCACAAAATTGTCTCCTTTTTAATTAGAGCTTAGTTACTTTGTGCTGGTGTACAGTTATGCTTTACTACATATTTTAAAACAAGCCAATTAAGTTGAGAGATCGAATGAATACTAAGGCGTAGTTTGGAAATGCACTGAAATTTTATGGTGGTAAACAAACTTTATAAAATTTGCAGGCGAGTTCGGCTCAAAATATGGAAGCTGATGATTTTCTGGCTCGAACCAAATCAAACTGATTGGACCATTTGGTTTGATTAATAAAACAAAAAAAAGGATTAGTTGCCTTTGTAAGCGAAAATTAAATATGCCATTATCTTTTGTTAAAAAAGAAAAGGTTGTATTGTATTAATGACCAGAAAAAGATAAGGTGCTGGTTATGGTTCTTCTGTGCGCATGATTTTTGCTAGTTCGCTTTGGAGTCTATCGGATACATGAATATTATATTCATAACATCTTATTTATTTACTTACTTCACAAGTTCATTGTATTTTATAGATAAAGAGTATGTGTATTCCATTCAATATCGAGGTACTTTTTCAGAATAAGATAAATTATTTTGTTGGTCAACTATATTTTTCTACCAAATCATGACGGACAAAGCTTTGCAATTAAGGGATTGAAAATTGTACTCTTCTCTGAGCAATCCATGTAAAAATGTAATACAAAAACAAGATGTGTTGGGTTTATGTTTGTATCTCGGGCTCAGTAGAGCTATAAATGGGTTATGATAAATTAAAATTATAAACATAAGTTTGGGTTTTTGATTGCCTCATAGTTTTGTTGAATTCACACACTATGCTAGATTGGGCCAAAGTTTGAAATAATTCGAACAATTCCCGGAGTATTTTTCAAGTCATTAGAGTACACAACATTATGCTAGATTGGGCCAAAGTTTGAAATAATTCGAACAATTCCCGGAGTATTTTTCAAGTCATTAGAGTACACAACATTATTGTTTCAAATTTAGAGTATACACAACATTAATTTTCAACTAAGAAGGTTTTTAGAACAACTATATTTTTTGGTTGAGAAGTTAGAGGCTAAATCACAAAATCACCCTTAAAATTTCTTGCCTTAGCATCTCAAATAGAGAAATTCCTAGCATTGCTCTTTCAGATAAATACATAGCAGCAATCTTACACTTTATCCAAGTCAAAATTGTATATTTAATTTTATATTTTCCTTTAGAATGCGAGGTTTGGTCCCCTAAACCCTACATAGGTTCCTCCCTCGGAGTTAAATATATAATCCTCTCAAATCTAACAGTATTTTAATTTACGGTCATCAGAGTGGTAATTAGCTTATACTAAAATATTTTTTTTTTCGTGTTTTCTGAAAATTTGGAGCATGGTCCTCTATATCAAATACGGAGTTCCTTCTCTAAGATTATAATCTATAAAATTCTCAAAAAATAAATAAAATATAGCTTAGGTGGCTAGTTTGGGACATCTTAATATTTCTTTTTTGAGAGAAAGGTAGCACGCTACCTGCTTCATTCATTAGGAAAATAAATTTAGCTACATAATGTGAGGCAGCCAGGACCTCGGGAAGAGAAAGAAACACGAAAAAAGGTTAACAGGGTGAGAAAATAAAAAGAGGTACACGTCGACAGAGTTAGCAAATGAAAGCAAGCGTCAGCATCACCCTGGCTTACAAAAGCTGTCCCACTCTTTCGCCAGAGCGCAGATACGATAAACCGCAGAGCTGGCGTTCGATGGAATGTTCCGAAAAATAACGTTGTTTCTTTCGCTCCATATTGTCCACCACATGGCCGCCACCAGTAAAAAAATCTTCGAAGTGTCTGCCTGTGATCCCCTCCTGACACCTCTTCCCAGACGATGTTGACATCGTCAGTGGTGGAGAAGATGTGAGGGCTATCAAGGATTGAAATAAATAGAAACTTGGAAATGACACATCCCACCAGTAAGTGGTCTACTGTTTCTAAATCAGCTCCACACAGGACACACCCATTGTTCCCTGACCAACCCCTTTTAAGGAGATTGTCCACCGTAGGCAGTCTCTTTTTAAAAGCTAACCAGAGAAAATTTTTAACTTTTGTCGGAACTTTCAATCGCCAGACGGCTGTCATCGCTACATCTTTGACACCCCCGAGTGTAAGAAACGAGTACGTCGACTTGACTGTAAATTTATTACTTGGATCCCATCTCCAGTGGATTACGTCAGGTTGATCCTTAACTCGAATATTAGCGAGGGTATTCTTGAATACGCTAATATTCCGTTTGGATAGGCGTGTGTTTTTTCTTACTCCTCTCAGAATCTTTCGCCACCTCCACTCTGAGGCAGTGAAACAATTACTGACACGTACCTCTTTGAGGACATCAAGAGAATAGATGTCAGGAAAGTGCAACTTAAGGGATGCATTGCCACACCATCTGTCCGACCAGAAATCGATAGTTAATCTATTTTCCAGCTCGTAATTCAGTTCGCATTTGAAAAGCTCCTTCAGATCTAGTACGTTAATATTCCTTAATATTTCAAGCAGTAAACTTTCATTTTTTGTACACTAAGTGGTGACTTGCGATAGATTAAAACTTTTTTCTATAAATAAAAATTATATTGTCTGAACTCGTGTACAATCTATTTGTCAGATCCATTTAATCTCATACTTCAACCAACGGTCCACGTTACTTTGAGGAAACAATTCGATTCTCTCATTATTGTTGGTTTTTGCTATAAAATGCGCGCATTTGGTCTACTGCGGATTTGGGTTCAAGTTGTCTCTCGTCAGTGGAACACAAACATGTGCCTCGTTCCATGTGACACTCATTGTTTGTGGCGTTTTCCTAAGAGCAATGCTACCCCTACACCCATTTTGGGTGTAGGATATACACCCCCATCTATCTAAGGGTGGGGATAGATTAGTAATTACAAGTTAAATAAGATTTTTTTTTTTAAATTCTAATAAAAAAATATGGACTTCTAGTACCCATTTTTTTTTTTACGTGGCGGTCATACAACGTCATCTATGTCTCAACCGTTCAAATTAGTTTTTCAATAAGAAAAGTATAATTTTTTTTAAAAAAAATACTGTGATAGAATGAGTGAATTCTATGAGCTAATTGTGATTGGTTTAAGATGCCACATCATCTATGTAACTGTCATATTCTAAACTTCTTTTTTTCTAAGAGTATATAATGAAAAATTAATTGAAAAAAGACATTATAGATATCCGATAATCAAAGGTTTTATTTGGAATTGCAGCAAGAAAGCAATACATATTATAAACAAGTGTGATGAAAAAATAATTCATTTGTTTTTATAAAAATAGTATCACTATAGATCACAATGATTCGGTTATGAACTCTGTTCTATGTGGGCTGTTCTATGTGGGCCCAAAATCTTTCAAATATTATCTTGATAATAGTTTTATATATTTAGAAAAAAACATCTAATACTAATTGATTAGTATCTCTGTTTGGTTTGAATCCTAATAGTCTCTGTTTATGCTGACAGAGTCCTTTGATAATGGATCCTCCTTCTAATAATAATAATAATAATAATAATAATAATAATAATAATAATAATAATAATAATGGATTATCCTTCAAACTTTTGCAAATCAAATAAAATATTAAGATTTTTTACAGGTCAACGAATAATTTTTAACGTTTGTGAAGTTTGTAACGATATATGAGTTGTTTTTCGAAATAAGCTAGAATAAATAAGTTAATTTGATGTTCTTCTAGCATATTAAGATTTAGCTAGAATATTAAGGCTTAGTTTGGTTTTGAAATTAGCTTTACTTTGAAATTACGAGTAATTGACTCATCAACTACAATCTACTAAAATTCGCGATCCCTGAAAGGCCCACTTTGCATGATCTGATAAATTTGGTCCAAGTTCAAATAACATTGGATCGAAAACAAGCAACCCGGCCCGGTCCGATTGGAGCCTAATTTGTTTTTCAATTTTGGCCCAGCTTATCTGAACTCTGCAGCACCACCAGTGAAATCTCCTACCTAGTAAGTTATAGACTAAATTACACTTTTGGTCCTTAAACTATAACATGCGTGGCAATTTGGTCCTCCAACTTTAATTCATAGCAATATCAGGATCGAACTTTTTAAATTGTTGCAATCAGACCCCACAATCTAATTTTGTTTACTAGATATTGATGTATCGCTACTATGAAAATGATGTGGCATTTTAATCATTACTGCTTTATCAATCATAACACTATCACATCACTTTTATATTATCGACATATTAATATTTAGTCAATAAATTAGATTGTGAGATTTGATTGAAATAATTTAAGAAATTCGAGCTAGAAATTACTACAGAATAAAATTTAAAGACAAAAGTGTATGAGGAGCACCAGCGTAACTTATCCTAATCTGTTTGGTTTAGTTGTTCCGCCAGATTTATAAGGTATCATGTTGGAATCTTTTCAGACGGCTGTTTTTGGCTTATTTTGCAAGTAATCCGGTTGGTAATGCAACATTACTAATGATGCAAGATAATCCCAAAATATTACCAGGGAGGGGCTGATTATCTTACATTACTGAATGTAGTTTATTCAGCAACTTATGTAAAATTAGAAAATTACGCTCCCCAACCCTAATTGCCTCAAATTTAATCTAAAATAAAGCTTAAGTTTTGTTTCTAATGTATTAATTAAAGTATTTAAATTTAAATTTAAATTTTTAATTTTTAATTTGAATTCAAATTTAAAATTGGATTTGAATTGCAAATTTAAGTTTAAAATTTTAATTAAATATGAAATTTGAATTAATATTTTGGATCTGAATTGAAATTTGAATTCGAATAAAAATTTGAACTCAAAATTCAAAACTACATTTAAATGATCCAAAATTAAAATTTGAATATAAAATTTGAATTCACAATCAAAATTTTAATTTGAACTTTGAATTGAAAATTTGAATATAAAATTTAAAATTTGAATTTAAATTTAATATTTGAATATAAAATCTAAATTTAAATTTGAATTCAAATTAAATACTAGAATTTTAATTTAAAAATCCAAACTCAACTTTAAAATTCATACTTAAAATCAGAATATAAATTTAAACTTAAATTTCAAGTTTATATTCAAATTTTAAATAAATTTATGTAAGGATATTTTTGGAATAATATAAATTTTACTATTAGAATTACGAAAACATATTAGATAAATCAAATAAAATAATCTTATATATATGCAGTAATCCGAATTTAAATTACTGTATTAAATTAGCCAAAATAATACAAAATTAACAATAAGGCTAAATTACAGAAACTTTCTTATAAGTACCCACTGTTTCATTTTTCATTTCTAATTTTTGAAAATCTATATTTTATCCCCTCAATATTTCAAGTTATTGTATTTAGCCATCCCCTGTCAGGGTTCTATCACTATTCCGTCCATTTCTTATAATTTATACTAAAAATACTCTTTAAAATGACAGAAATATATTAAAAAATTATTTTCCTTTTTCATAGAAGGAGAAAGGGTAATTTGGTCATTTTACCCTCTCCATTAACTCAGTACCCTTTTGAAAATATTTCTGAAATTTTAAGAGGTCAAAATATAGATTTTTGAAAGTCAGAGAAGAAAAATTTTAAAAAAATAAGTATTTACAGAAATTTCTAATAATTTATAATTTAGCCTAACAATAATTGCAATCACCAATGTGAAATTACTAATAATTTCTAATGTTGGCGTAAGGAGCAAGTCGAAAAGATTGCTAGAATTTGAGATAAGGAAATATAGAATGAAGAGATGACCCGATGTCTCTGTTGTTTTTAGTCAGATCATATGATACATCCTTTTCTTTTCACCTGTTGGATGTGATCTTTAACTTGTAATAAGAGAGGAGCATAAAAGTTTTGAATTTGCTGCGTCACGTCCCACTTCCGAGCCTAGTTTGATATTGCGCGGCTAAATATCATTTATTTTCATATTTTATAAAATTTTATAATTTTAAAAATGCTTTTAGCCTTCTCTTACTGTAATTTTAAAAATACAGTGACTACTATCAGTGAAAAAAATATTCAGAGTATATAACCACATGCTTTTCTGGTGATAATTACACTCGTGAGAATGGAAGACTCCAATCTAAAATTTAGATTTTTAATATTGAACAGAAATATTTTAAGAAATTCTAATAAAAATAATTTTCAATATTTCAATTAAGTTTGCTCAATAAGTAGTACTATTATAGAAACTCCAGCTAAGTCAATTAGTGCATGGTCCCAAAACTTAGACATGTGAGTTTATAACGAGCCATCTTATTCTATACTTATTCATGAAATATATAATTAAGGAAACATTAATGCAAAGGATCTTTCATAATATTATTTTTATATATTATTAATAGATTAGTGCTATAATATGAAAATTAAATTTTGATTAGTTAATACACGTATTTTAAAAATAAGAATATTTAAATATTTTAAACAGTAAATAAGAGTAAGAAATGGGATGTTCCAATTGGGTTCAGCTAAATTAATTTGACTTGGATTCTAACCAAATCACAACATTTATATTTCCATCACAAGGAAAACATTTCTAATTTTATGTCAGGATACAGGATTAGGAGCAATCCCAACCGTCCATTCGTCCAATTTTTTCACTTAAAGCAGGCAACTAACGGCCTAAAAATTGGCGCATAAAAATCATAACGGTGCGGGTGTCACGTGGAATCCGCACAATTATGGGGTTCGCACCAAAAGTGTCGTGAAGGGAATCCTCCCCTTTTCCGGGGCCCACTCCGTTGTGACCTCCGGAGTTGTGCATGTAGTACTTGCCGAGTATAAATGTTAAAAAATAAATATTATTATTATTATTTACAATTTAAGTTTTTTTTTTTTTAAAATAATAGTTGTGCTATATGAGTTCTGTTGTGCGTTATTAGAATTACAGCGATCTCAATGAAAGATAAATTTTTTAATTTTTTAATATCATTTATCTGGTGTCGAAATGATTAAAAATCAACGAGTAAAAATAAAAATCTCAAAAAAAATAATAATATGACATTAAATTTAAGATAAGAAAATATTGATCTTAGTTTATATATAATTACTATCAAAATTTCAGATTTGAATATTTCTATACCGTTAAATTTGCAAATGACTTATCTCAATCATTAAAATTGTTGATTTTGAATCTCTACAATTATTAGATAAATGATATTAAAAAAATAAAAAATTTATTTTTTTAGATATTTTAGATATTCTAAATCATGTCTAGTGGAATAAATCATCGATTTGGAAGTACTATCATTAGAAAACGATTTGATACCGCGGATATCTCCGTGCTTCTAAAAGCACTCCAGCCTATTTCGCTTTATATTATACAAGACCTAATCAAAGCTAAAGATTCTGAATTTATATCCGGTCATATACAAACTTTATTTAAATTAATTTTTTTTATAAAGTCAAGTTTAGTTTCGTATCCAGGCATAAGGGATGGTGTTGAATATGAATGAAACACACCCTTCTCTAGTAACTTAATTTTTTTTGGGAATACCAATTATTTCACATCTTTTAAAATAGTACTTCCATTTTTTTTTTAACTTTGAGAATTTTTGTGGGATAATATTTTATTTTGCTAGTCGATAAATATTTTTTTTTAAGATTTGGTTAAATTTTTGGCTTTCCAAAACGGAGGTAGAATTCTAGTTAACTTAGGATTCAAAGTTAACCGTTGAAAATTTAAATTAGAGATTGATTTAGATTAGGTCTTCAATCCTAATTAAACTTTAAATGCAAAGTATAATACATTATAGGATGAAGTACACTTTTCGTCCTCATATTATGAGACGCATGGTATTTTCGTCCTCAAATTATAATTTATTATAATTTCTAGCTCAAATTTTATAAATTATTATAATCAAGTTTCACAACCTAATTCAGTTAACTAAATATTAAGATTTTCGCTAACATAAAAATAATGTGATATTTCAATTATTATCTTGTTATTTATCATAATGCTATTACATTACTTCTATATATATTAGCGACACATTAATATTTAACTAATTAAATTATATTATACGACTTAATTAAAACAATTTATGAAGTTCAAGCTAGCAATTATAATAAAGAACAATGTTATCAGTAAACCCTAAAAAAGGTTTATATTATATATTTATAAATCAGCATCCATTAAATGATCGGAGTTTTTTACTAGTCACATAATATGACTAATAGAAATACATTCTTTCTCTGGATCATAAGCGCTAAACAGTTATTCCAAAAAAAACATGTTGATATAAAGGCGCACGCTCAACTATAGTGCTCACGGATTTCGACTCGACTCAATTTACCTGAACGTTAAGTTTATTATTGAGCCTTTTGTCATTAGGCCTATTGTGAGCCGTAGTTCCGCTAGATTTATAAGGCTCATTCAACTTGATTTATTAATCTTCGTAAGCCTATTATTACTGAATAAGAAATCAAATTTATTTTAGTCAATAATAAATAGCTAATACATGCTAGAATAAGTGATGATATATGATGTGCACCTTAAAAGGGGCCTACACTTGGCATTTTCTATTATATATTTAAAAAATTGGAGGGCTACTTGTCAAGTTGTCCCAAGTTGGCTGTTCCATCGGAGGTGACAAAGAATTTCATGCACCTGGTGCATGGGTGTATACAGAGTATGATTGATTATAAATTAGCGAATAGAGCCTCTACGGTTTGTGAGAATAGAGAGTACTCGTGCGTGTTGGTAGAAGATAAGAGAGAGGTGAGACCATTTTAGAAAGAGAGATCGAGTTGAAACTATTCTGTGTAAAAAAAAAATTAATTCTTATAATTATTTGTGAAACAACCGCTGTACTCTAAAAGATTAATTTAAATATTTTTATATTTAACACCTCTCCAAACGTCTGAATTCGAAATTTTTCATAGGTCCATGACGAAAACTTGAATTAAATGAAAGAAATTAATAATGTTAGAAGTCTGACGTGATTCGAACTCAGGATCTCCTGCTCTGAAACAACTGTGTAAGCGGAAAAAGAACGATGTTTAAATATTTTTATATTTAACATTATTAAATTTTATTTCACATGTATTTTAGTTTGATCTTCTTTTTTTTTATGACAATGTCAGTTTTTACTCGCACAGATTTATAATAAAATTTTGATAAGATGTTTTCAAAGTTCAACAAACTGTAACAATTGGATATTGAATTTAGAACAAATGATATAAAAAGCGGATTGTGGATTCTCAATAACTATGACTCGTAAACTAATACGCATTACATTTACTAGTCGGTTAAGCTAGTAATTTTACAGAACAATAATTGGATAATTGGCTCACTGCAAATTTAACTGTTCATTGTCTCTATCCTGTTCATTGGTCCACTGCGAATTTGATTCTACATTACGAATTTCACTGTACATAATTTTCTTTTATTACTGAATCTTCACTGTAGTGGTTATTTTTAATTCACCACTTTTACATATAAATTTATCCTTTGCGCATTTATCTAAAAGGCAACTCATGAATGTTCATTCATACGCCCACTCATCTGATTTTAAGTAAACCCACTAATTATTTATTTTTTTGATGAGATTCCCTCATGTTCTAATTTTTTAAAGTTAAGTTATTAATAACTAATAGAGCTAGTAAATTTGGTAAAAGTTTTAAAATAACTAAATATAAAAATTTAAACCAAAAAAATTACAAGTTGGGAGAGTTTCAATCTGAAAAAAACAAAAGTTTGAGGGCTCCATTTCAAATCTCTTATAGTTGAGGGGTCTCCATACATGTTGGCATCTCTTTCCTTTTCCTATTATTAACTGGGGTCCAGTGTTGAGAGGGTCCTCTATGTGCGTACCCAAATGGTCCCCCGTTCTCTAACTCATGAGCCCCACTCGCTGAAAAGGTAACGTGGGCCCCGAGTATCAGCCACTGCTGGGTACGCGAAGCGTACGGTGACTCAACCAAGGGAAGCCAAATAATTTTCCTTTTTTGTTTTCTAATATCAGCATTTCCGTAGGCCAAAATAGATGGATAGTTCGGGAAGCACATTTTCTACAACCTGTAAATAGAAAATTCTCAAATGTAATCTGGTCCTGCTGCATTGTGCCGCGAGATTACTCTTGAGTCTTCTGATGCTCTGTAGCATCAGTCTGAATATCTGAATATCTGTATTCGTGCAATGCAGATATGCGGCGAGATCATCTCGTATACAAAAATGATCTAGGCATACGCGAATTTTCTAGCTTAGGACTCGAAAAAATACAAATGATTTTTGACTTGTAATTGGCCGCTATTCGTTTTAGCTAAACACCTAAGACGTTGTTTCTAAGCCTCAAAGTGGAATAACGAGGATTCTACGAGTTCTACCAGCTCAATTTTGCGCCCCGCCTGGCCTAGTTGATCGGCCGATTTTTATATTATTGGGTGCGGGAGTTCGGGCGATTTCACAATTTCAGTGTTGAAACAAATGTTGAAATCATTGATTTCGCGATTTCATAAGTTAAAATATGGTTCAAAGGGTTATTCTAAATAAAATGTTAGGAAAAATTAGGTGGGGTGACGCCTATTTTGAATCAGGTTAACGTTAGCAAATTTGGATCAATTCTAGCTCAAAAATTAGCTATATAAGTTTTTCTGAGTTTGGAATTTTGAAGAAGTTAAAAGGGACTAGGGTGGGCTGGATAGACCGATTCACGTACGAAATTCTCGAACCAGGTGAGATTAACTAAAGAAATACAAAAGCTGAGTCCGAAACCGAAGATCATCTAGCCTCAAATTTTAAATTTCGATCTGGTTAGTCGAATAGGCCATGTTGTGCTAAGCCTGAACCGCCAAAATTCAAATTGGACTTACTCGTACTATCTCTTCTCTATGTTATTCTTTCGTATAAAATTTTGTTTCAATTTGAATCTCGCACTCTAGCACTATGTTAAATATGTTTAAAAACAATTAATAATCGATAACATTAGGTGTAAAACTTTATTAAAGGCAGACAACATTTTAATGTTCAATGAAATATAATCACATAAATTTAGTAAATTGCCCGATAAGAAGTCATATTGGGAAACTTTACTTGAAAAAATCTCTTTTTATTTAAGTTTAAATTTATTATTATATAAATTGTAATCTGAATTGTTCTTTGATTACAGACTAATGCAGTGTTATGTAAAATTATTTTAGTGAAGTTTTATATCCGAATTCAATTATTCGCAAATTTTTTTATGTCTATTTAAGAAGGCGATAGAATATAAAATTTAAATTGAATCAAATTTAATAGTTTTAATTGAGAGAAGGATAAAATAGTTAAATATAAGAAAGAATTTTATAGTTTTAACCTTACTTTTACTTAATCTCACGATACGTCGGAATGCAAACGGAGCGGATCTGAGGGTGCGAGTAAAGATGTCCGTGGACCGGGTCGGGTCTGGATAGTTGATATACTGTACCCGTACCCTAAAAAGAAATTGATAAAAAAAAAAAAAATTATACCCTACTCATTTAACTTCGGATTAAGTCCGGATCTGGATACTTAAGTTAATAATATACCCATCGGGTCTATTTAAGCGGTTCTGGATAGTGACTACCCGTATAATACCATATCCATATGCATATATTTTTTTATAGACTTTATTAAATACTCTATATATAAATCATAAATCTCTCACTATAAAAAATTTGTGTTCTAATTAGTTGCACCCAGTTCAATAAAATTCGTTCAAAAGAAAGATTCAAGCAGTAAACAATTAGAATTAAAAAATAAGGAGTAAAATAAAAAAATTAAAAAAGTAAACAGAGAGATTATGGTTTTCACTAGTATGAAAATATACAAAGACCATCATCTATGAGTCCTATTGAAATTGATCCGTCAATTTCAAATTTTTTCTATTTACTGTCGGATATTTCATCGGGGTCCGGTTTCGAGTCTAGATTTGAAAACTCTTCCAGACCCTACTCATTAAAAGGTCGGGTTTGGGTCGGGTCCAAGTCGGGCATGGGTATAAAGTATCCGGACCCATACCCGAAATTTTAATGTATAATTTTTTTTACCCGTATACTATTTATTTTTTATCGAGTCCGATTCATGTCTAGATAGGGTCCGGATCAGATATGGGATATCGGGTATTTTGGACAGCTTTAGGTGCGAGTGGTTCCCCACCTCCCTCCCGTTTTTCTTAACGGATCTGCACGTACTTGAGGAGAATTGATTTTTATTCTAGTTTTTTATCCATACTTACCACTCCAATCAGGGCAGATCGAGAAGAGAGCGGGACGAATCGAGGTGAGAGCAGGGCGAATTTTTCACCAATTAGGACAGGAAGGAATGGGTCCCCTTCCTTCCACTCCATTTTCTTAGTGGATTGGGCTGGATCCGAGCCAGTTATATTTTTCTTTAATTTTTAGTTCCTTACTTATGGAAAGAATTTTTTTTATAATTTCGTGCATAGAATTTTCTATGCACAAATTCATCCAACTGTCGAATTTTATAGAATTAATCCGTGCCATTCTATATAGACGGTTCAAATTATTAATCCCATTAAAATTCAGCCATCGAATCAACCATAGTGTATAATAAATTCTACGCAGGGAGTCGTACTCAATTCGAAAGTCTTATTTGGAGCGGATAGGATGGGAGCTCCATCAAACCTGATCCATTTGTATCCCTCGCACGTACCCTCCGTAAAAGTCCACCGGGAACAGCCGATTTATCGGTGCCCCGGCCGCACATGCCTGCTTCATCTCCCACTTCCCCTCCTGCCACGAGCGAGAAATTGTTGCTGCACGCTTTGCATAAGGACGTGCCAATTTACTGTAAATAATTTTCAATAAGTTAATATTTTAAAATTAAAATTTAATTTAATAAATGTAATTGAGTTATACCTAATGGATATGGCCAATTTGCATAAAAAATCCACTAGTTTTGAGATTTTACAAAAGTAGGCCACTTTTTTTGGATTTTGTAGATTCGGTTCAATTTTTTAAGAAGATGACCAAACTACCCCTCTTTCAAAATGCATAAAAAGTACATGTATTAAATGTCTTAAAAAATACAATTGACAAGTCATTATTACAGCTACCTATCTCTTGAAAAATGAAATTCTCATCTAACATATAAATAAAAAACTCAAATAAAAAAAGAAAGAAAGAATGTAATACTGCTTAAATAGTGCAACATCCTTTCAAATAGTGCAACATTCTCTTCAAAATAGTATAATATCTGTGCAAATAATACAATATATGCATCGTTTATACATATATTGCATGATTTTTATACTAAATTATGATTAATACAGTATATTACGCGCAAATAGTATAATATACTATAAAAATCATACAATATGTGTATAAACGATCCATATGTTGCACTATTTGTATAAATATTTACACTAATTGTGTAAACGTTACACTATTATGAGAGAATATTGCACCATTTAGATGGTAAATTATATTCTTTCTTTTTAAAAATTAAACTACATTGTATATTAAATAAAGTGTAAATTTTTTTAAAAAGGACAAATGCTAAGTAATAATTGCATATACCTTTCTCGAGAGACGAGAATCCTAATTTCAGACAAAATAAAGAAATAAAGTATAATTAATAAGATGAAAGAGTGCAACATCCTTCTAAATAGTGCAACATTCTCTTCCAAATAGTGTAATATTTGTGTAAATAGTGTAACATATGCATCATTTATACACATATTGTATAATTTTTTATACTAAATTACGAATAATATAGTATATTACGCGCAAATAGTATAATATATTATAAAAATTATGTAATATGTGTATAAACGGTGCATATGTTGTACTATTTGTATAAATATTTACACGTCTTGTGTAAACGTTGCACTATTATGAGAGAATATTATACTATTTAGATAGTATATTGCACTCTTTCTTTTTAAAAATTAAATTACATTGTATATTAATTAAAGTGTCAAGTTTCTTGGAAAAGACAACTGCTAAGTAATAATTAATAAGATGAAAGAGTGCAACATTCTCTTCCAAATAGTGTAATATCTGTGCAAATAGTACAACATATGCATCATTTATACATATATTATATTATTTTTATACTAAATTATGAATAATATAGTATATTACACGCAAATAGTATAATATATTACAATATATTATAAAAATCATGCAATATGTGTATAAACGGTGCATATATTGTAATATTTGTACAAATATTTACACCATTTTTGTTAATGTTGCACTATTATGAGAGAATATTATACCATTTAGATGGTATATTGCACTCTTTTTTAAAAAAATTAAATTGCATTATATATTAAATAAAGTGTCAAATTTTTTTGGAAAGAACAACTGTTAAGTAATAATTGCATATACCTTTTTCGAAAGACAAGAATTCTCATTTAAGACAAAATAAAAATAAAATATAATTACTAAGATGAAAGAGTGCAACATACTCTCAAATAGTGTAACATTCTTCTCCAAATAGTATAATATTTGTGTAAATAGTGCAACATATACATCATTTGTACACATATTGTATAATTTTTATAATATATTATAATATTTATACTATTTGTACGTAATATAGTATATTATTCGTAATTTAGTATAAAAAATTATACAATATGTGTATAAATGATACATATGTTACACTATTTACACAAATATTACACTATTTGGAAGAGAATGTTGCACTATTTAGAAGGATGTTGCACTTTTTCATCTTATTAATTATACTTTATTTCTTTATTTTGTCTGAATTGAGGATTCTCGTCTCTCGAGAAAGATATATGCAATTATTACTTAGCAGCTGTCCTTTTTAAAAAAATTGACACTTTATTTAATATACAATGTAGTTTAATTTTTAAAAAGAAAGAATATAATTTACCATCTAAATAGGGCAATATTCTCTCATAATAATGTAACGTTTACACAATTAGTGTAAATATTTATACAAATAGTGCAACATATGGATCGTTTATACATATATTGTATGATTTTTATAGTATATTATACTATTTGCGCGTAATATACTGTATTATTCATAATTTAGTATAAAAATCATGCAATATATGTATAAACGATGCATATATTGTATTATTTGCACATATATTATACTATTTTGAAGAGAAAATTTGAAAGGATGTTGCACTATTTAAGCAGTATTACATTCTTTCTTTCTTTTTTATTTGAGTTTTTTATTTATATGTTAGATGAAAATTTCATTTTTCAAGAGATAGGTAGCTGTAATAATGACTTGTCAGTTATATTTTTCAAGATATTTAATCTATGTACTTTTTATGCATTTTGAAAGATGAGTAGTTTTCATCTTTTTAAAAAATCGGACCGAATCTACAAAATCTAAAAAGGCAGCCTACTTTTTCAAAATCTCAAAATAAGTGAATTTTTAATGCAAATTGGCCAATGAATATATATATATATATATATATATATATATATATATATATATATATATATATATATATATATATATATATATATATATATATATATATATATATATAGAGAGAGAGAGTCCGGCTACTATCCTCTTAAGAGGATAGAAGCCTTTGTGCTATCAATTTTTTGACCGTTAGATCTAACTTTTAATCATTTTCAACCGTTAGATTATACTATTCAACCAACCACCCACTCAACCCTAGGGGGCCCACTATCAACCTAACCGTAACCACTCTCATCCTAGCCGCACATTTTTTCATCCGAACGGTAGAAAATTTAGGAGGACGAAGGCTCCCATCCTCCTAAAAGGATAGTAGCTGGATTCTATATATATATATATATATATATATATATATATATATATATAAAAAAAATTTAAATTTAGTAAAATTGTATGGAGATCCTCTCAACTATAGGTCATTCTGAAATAGATCTCTTAACTTTACTCACTTTTTTTTAGCATTTAATTTTAATATAAATTTTTATAGTTATTTTAGGTAAAATATTTATTAAGCTTCATAACTCAATGAGCTGTTAGCAGTTAGTCAATCTAATTTCTCGCTGCAAATTAGTTTGAACTAATAAATTTGATAAAATTATCACTCAATTTGATAAAATATCTAATTTATTTGAAAAAAATTACACTAATCCCAAACAAAAAAAAATTCAAAATTTGAGGAGGTCCCAGTCGAAAATATTATAATTTAGAACGCTAATTCAAACTGGTCTATAGTTGAGGAGTCTCCACACATTTTTTATCCTTAAATCTTAGGACCTATTAGTTAAGCATCAAATAATCACAAAAATCAACCATGCAAAAACGAAAGTTGTTCGATTTGGAAGAAATGGGTGTCTAAATTTATAGGTTTTTTATATATAAACTTTTTGTATGTAGTAAAATAAAACTAGTAAGTCATATTCTAGTTTTCAAGTCTCTATATTATGAAGGTAGAAATGTATAAAACTTATTCGAACTATAGACCATTTTGATTAAACTATTCAATTTTTATTGTCTAATTGAATCTAATTTTAATTTTAGTATCCAATTTTTCAATTTAGTTTAAGCGACTTGATAGCTTTTTGAATATAAAATTTAAACTAATTACTTATTTTAATAAATTTATAATTATGTAAATTATATAAACTATACTAACTAAATCCATCAAGATAAAGGGCACATTCAAATTTTGAAGTTAAAGTATCACTAATTTGCTCAAATCAAATAAATTAAAAGGTCAGTTTGTAAAATCAAACTTATTAAAGGTTAGATAGTCAAATCCAAATGGATGATAGTTGAGATAAATATTATGCATGTTAACCTAATATAAATTGGAAAAAAAAAAAAACCAAAGAACCCTTGAATTACTTCGTTCTTTTATCAAATGACATTCTAAGATTTTATTTGTGGTAATTAGATTCTATAAACTTTATTACATTGTTTTATTAACGTTTTCCACCAAGCAAATTTGCTAATTAAATAATTGCGTGGGTAACATATCTTGCAAATGATCTTCCAAAGCTTCAAAATGCAAAAAAAGAATTTTTTTTGCCCGCATAGATACCAATAAAATGTTGAGATTGAAAAGTAGGATTAATCTATCTTCAATTTTATTGTCTTTTCAAGCATTAAAATAGAAAAGATATTTTTTATTGCCTAATAAAACTTCATAAGATCGGGATAACACATTCATCTTGAACGATTGTTCAATTATTGATAACTATACTTGAGGCCGAAAAAAAAGAGAGGCTACACATTGAAATTAAAAACAACTCTAAACCAAAAGTTTAGAGGGTTATTATACATTTTATTAAACACTGATGCTATAATTTCTTGCCTCAAGCTTGCGCTGGAACTGCACCACCCTCAATTATTTAATTAATTGTTATTAAATACCCATCTAGCCATAATAAACAATAGAGACACAAACACTGTACGAAAAAAGAAAAATCACCAAAACCAAAAGCCCCCCTCTTTATTATTTAGCCCTCTTGAGGGGAAGGTTTTGCACTCTTCCAAATCTCTCTCTCTCTCTTTCTCTCTCTCTCTCTCTCCTCATCCATCCATCTCTCCCAATCCCATCTATGAGGATCCGCAAGAGACCTCATCTCTCCTCCTCCTCTTCTCCTCTCCCCTCTTCTTTGGTGGTCTCAGATCCATCTCTCTCACTCACACCACCACCACAAAATGGAACAAGAGAGGGGCCAAAGGAGAGAGAAAGAGGAGATGGGTTGCACCCAGATGGGGATCTAACAATAGAACCCCATGGGTATCTTTTCCTGGGGGAAGATCCCACAAAGAGGGGTTTAAAGGATCCACCTCTCTCTACTAATCCTTATCCAACGATTGTAGTGGATCCTTCCCACATCTCCACTTGTTGCATTACTCCCCCAAATACTACCCATGTTGAGGTATTTACTCATCTACCTGTCATTTTTTTTTCTCTAAATTTGTTCTTCTCTACTGCACTCTTAAGCTCCATCTATCTTCTTCTTCTTCTTCTTCTTCTTCTTAGATTTCTTTTCTTGGGTTTCTGGGTTTTCCAAATGGGTGCAATGAGACCAAGTAGAAGAATATCCTCTCTCAATTGGATGTTGGTGGGTGGTGTTTCTAATGGTTTTTTTTCTTTTCTTTTTTTTTGGGTTTTTGGTGCAGTTGCTGATGAAGGAAGTGAAGGATGAGAAGGAAGGAGAGGAGATGGTGGATTCAAGGAGGAGATGGGATGCCAAAGTTAATAGTAATAAGAGGTAGGTAAATTAAAAGAGTTCACCCCCTTTCTTTTTTACTTATCTTTTTCTTTTTTTCTTTTTTTTTTCCTGTTTTTTGCCCTTTTGGAAATGCCTTGTTACATCTTCTATAGCTGGTGGTAAAGGAAAAGGGGAAAAAAGCATCCCATGTTTTTGCTAATACCATGCATGCCAGCTTGACCCATCATGGCATCCCACCATCCCATCCATCCATGCACCCATCCACACACTGACACACTTGCATAAAACACACACACACATACACACACATCTTTATTTTCTCTTAGACTTATTATTAACCCATAAAATGTATGTGTTATTGTATTGCACAAAGTGCTGGCTAAATGGATTCTAAAATGGACCTATATGTGTCCCCTATATATGTTGATAATTAATGGTAACTAGATGTGATGTATTGTGTGCTTACTTAATTACACCCTACATCCATTGTTCCACTGGGGCACCTCTTTGTCTCCACAGAGTAGGGAGTGGCTCAAGCTCCAGAGAGAAGGCTCTCTCTCATAGGAAAAGAAAAGGAGTGTGTGAGAATGGTGGTCATAGTACTGAGGTATCAGAAGAGAACCCAGTTAAGAAAGAGAAGAAGCCTACGGGGAGACCGAAAGCGAACACCACTTCACTTATCGACCATTGCACCGCAGATAACGGCGGCGACAGTAAGGAGAAAAACAGCGAAGGGACGAAGGAGGAGAAGGGAGCAGTGACGGCGAACGCAAGCGCAGGGAAGAAGAGGCGGAGCCCCGCGGTGTTAATGGAGGGCTCGCGGTGCAGCCGCGTGAACGGAAGAGGGTGGAGGTGCTGCCAGCAAACGCTTGTGGGTTACTCTCTTTGCGAGCACCATCTCGGCAAAGGGAGGCTAAAGAGCATGAGTAGCGTGCGAGGCCAATTAGGTGTTACAGCCAAATCGAGAAGAAGCGCTTCTGTGAAAGGCAGAGATGGTTCCGTCGGTGCATCTTCTTCGTCTCAGGAGCTTCTGGAGAAGCCGAAGCAGCAGCTGAGCTCAGAAGCCGATAATGGAAAAGAAGTGCTTTTCGAGGAGGAGGGGGAGGAGAAGGCAGTGAGAGGGAGTAAGAAGAAGAAGGTCGGAACGGTGAAGGCCCGATCGATTAGCAGTCTCCTCGACAAAACGAACGGTAGCCACCCGACGGTGCCTTCGACCATATCACGGCCACCTCCATCATCACCGCTCAATATATAGTCGTGAAAATGCATAGAAATTAATGGTCAAGCTGTTAGTTAGTTTGATCAAGAAAGTGTGCTTCAATTTTTGCAGTAGGAAGTTCAATTGTTGTATGGAAAAGTTAGCAGATGCATGCTTCATTGCACTCAGCGAACACTCATTCCCTCGATGTATATTCTCCTACTCTAGAGAACCAAATTAACCAGGAGAGCACATTACCTTTATTGGTGCAAGTGTTACTATATATTGTTATTACTAAAATAAGACTATTTCTCAGTCATTTCTTATTAGTATAGTTATGTCTCTAACACTGCACATTTCTAAGATGTTTAATTATCTACCATTACTATATTCATCTTCTACCATTTATTTATTTGGTGGGATTAGTATAAATATAATGTGGTGACAAACATGATATTGTTGAGAAGATTGTGATGAAGGGGTGATAAGGCATCTTTTGTTAGCTGTGGGGGGGTTCGTTTTGGTGCAGAAAACTGTAGGCTTGTGTTGTACTGAGGCTATTCTTTTAATTGGTTATTAATTTTTTCCGGCTCTGGCCGTTGTGGGAGGTGTGGTGGGTGATTATTTTCATTGTCTTCGAAACATATATATGATATTATTTTCCTTTTATTCTATGTGGGGTTTGTGGGGTTAAGTTGTTAGCTGTTTTCTTTTGCATCCCAGTTGGGTGGCTGCAACCAAACAATTGGAGAAACTATTGCATGCACTTTGCGCACTAAATTGCTTGTGCACTGCCGAGCTATATCTACTCATATAAATCTTAAAATGACAAAAAATAAAATTAATTTATTCCATGTGATTCTCTTTTTCCTTCTATTTTTTTAGAAATATGTTGGGTGTAGGTACCTACTGCCTCAGAGAAACCTCCCAGGCTCCCATGTGCCCACTCCCAGGTGGGGTTTAATTACCACCCTCCAAATAGGCCAGGGTTTAATTACCACCCTCCAAATAGGCCATTAGCGTTGCTGGTTGGTTAATAGATATAATCTACAGTATCTACAAATTATAAGCATTATAAAAATTTTAAAAAAAGGATAATATATTGATTCATACAAATTTTTTTTTATGCATCTTTACACACACATTCACATTTTAAGCGTGATTTGAACTTAAAACCTAATGTCTGCATTCGATTGAAGATGCCAGCCAACTAGTGTTAAAATGTCTATAACTTATGATTTTGCTGTTCTGATACACAAGTTTTTGAATATTGTGAAACATATTCAGAGAATTAGATTATGATTTTAAGATATCAACCGCTCAATTAATTCAGCTAGAAATGGGGCGCAAGATACAATCGGTTCAGGCAATAATCTCTCAAACAAATGGGCTGCTCCTTACAATAATGTTTGGTTACCAGTGCCACACTGTTTCTCCTCCATTTTGTTGAATCCCTTTGTCGTGTGACTAGGGCTCCGTTTTGATATTACAAACAGATTACGTTGTGCGCGTGACGAAATACGATAAAAAATATTTTTTTTTATTTTCGTAAATAATAGTACGTTGCGTATATCATAAAAAGTTAATTAAAATATATTTTTTGTGATTATACTGAAAAATAGAAATATATAGTTAAGCATCAGTATTGGCCACAACTAATGGAATCACAAAAGAGATCCATTGGTTCATTCATAGTATGTACAAACCTTTTGTTCAACTTTTTGGAATCACATACTTTAGGAGGAATATGAATACTTTGACAATATAAATTTTAGGATATTTTCATAAATGCGCCCTCATGTACCATAATATTATTAATGTCCTTTTAAATTTAATAATATCACGCGTGATCTCTTAAATAGCCACGAATATCACAAATACCTGCTAATGGTTAGTCTCCATCCAAAATAGCAATCATAGTTACAAAATATTCATTTTACGCTTTTACATTATACGGTTCAAGATCAAGCAAAATTTTTTGGAAAATGAACCAAACTGGTTCAAGGATGAAAAGAGCAGCACTGTAACCGATTGGTTCATGCAAAGGAAATGAACCGGTTCAATAAAAAGAAAATTAAAAACCGGTTCAGAGATTAAAAAACCGGTTCTTTAAAGTTGTATAAGTGAAATAACGAATCGAGCCAAGTAAAAAATAAAAAAAGGAACAGGTCCAGGATCAAAAGAGGAATCGGTTCAATATGACAGATGGGACCCACGATGAGGCCCACATCTATAAAAATTAAGGTTAAGAAACCACGTGGATAGTTAACATGAGGATTAATAAGGGTTAATAGCTAGATTACTAATGATCTTTAAATTTTCTATCGGCTGATATTCAAAATTTTTAAAAGTACCCCCTCTAAATTTTTACTTATTATTTTCATCGTCACATATACATCATACAAATAACTAAATTTGAAATTAAAATTAAAATTCAAAATTTGAATTTAAATTTAAAATTAAATTCAAGATCTGAATTTAAATTTTAATTTTGAATTTAAAATTGCAAGTCGATTTCAAATCTGAAATTCAAATCAAATTCACATTTTGAATTTGGAATTTCAAAATAAAAGTTTGAAATTAAATCTAAAACTAATTCAAAATCTAGATTTGAAGTAAAATGAAGTGCAAAATCTCAATTTTAAATTCAAAATTGAAATTTGAATTTAAAATTCAAATCCAAAATCAAATGTTAAATTTAAATTTGAACCCAAAATTAAATTTGAAATTCAAATTCAGTATTAGAATTTAAATTTGAGCGAATCTAAGACCAAATCTTAATTAAAATTGAATTAAAAATTCTAATTGTCAATTTTAAAACTACTTAGGGGTAAAATTGGTATTTTAAAACTTAATTAGTGTTAAAGTAGCTTCGAGCTAAGGTTAGGGTAACACTTTATAATGTGAGATAACGAGAGGAGTATTTATGATACAACTCATTATTTTGAAAGCGTGTATGTGATATTCTGATATTTTTAGGAACATATGAGATATTTTTAAGATTTTGATGGATAATTATGAAATTGTCCCTAAATTTTACTGCTACATTAGGGGATGACTCTTTGCTTTCTAAATGGTATTCGTGGATCAATAGCACAAATTTTAATCGACTATAGAGATGACGTATAGAGATCAACTAGTGTGGTAATCCGTACGATGCGACAGATAGATAATTAAAAAAAAGAAAAGAAAACAACGACAAAGGAAGAGAAAATGGCAATAGGAGAAGCGACAATGAGGGGTGGGATTCATCTTGTCGATGTAAGAAGGTAACAACAGAAGGAAGAGGAAGAGGAACAGTTACGCTCAATGCAGAGGTGTGATCCGGTTCGGTTCAAGCAAAAAAAAAAGGAAACCTGGTTCAATTCAAGCAAAAAGACGAAAAACTTGAGCCGGTTCAGGATGGAGTCCACACTCGACAGTGATCAGTTTGGTTCAAGCAAAGGAAGAGAAAAATCTGGTTCAAAGATGAAAACATGTGGAGTAGTTGGGCCGGTTCAGGCCAATGCAATAGGTTGACCCGGTTCGGTCTAAGTAAATAAAGAGAAAAATCAGGTTCGGTTCAAGCAAAGAAAAAAAAAATATGTGGAAGACTTGAACCGGTTTGGGAAGCCCATACTCAACAATGATCGGTTCGGTTCAAATATAAAAATAAAAAAATTCGGTTCGATTCAAGCAAAAAAAAAAGAGGAAAACATGTGAGGACTTGAGCTGGTTGTATAAGTATAGGTATAGATTATAGACACTAACATTATATATAAATATTAAATTATTATTGTAGTTTAAGATTTTAGAGATTAACAATTATTTTTTATGGTATTAAAGTAGAAGGTTTTTAAGCTTGAATCATTTTAGGCTCCCAAATTTTTAATATATTTTTTTAATTAATTTAAATATACATTTCAAACCTATTTTAAAAATTCCGAGGTAGACAATTGTTTCACAACCAACAGCGAAGACTATTGATTTGACAATCTATTTTGTTCGAAACTTTTCTTTTCGAGCTCCTAATTTTATTATATTTTTATAATTTAATTTAAGTTCACGTCATGATTTTATTAAATAATATTTCGAAAAGACAATTGTTTCACATCAAACCCACTGGCTATTGATTTGTGAATCTATTTTTCATAAAAGATTCGATAGAAACAAATTGTTCAAATTATGCTGGAAAAATAAAAAAAGATAATTAGTAACCTCTTTTGATTAAAAGGTGAAAATTGTCCAATTATTTAGAGAGAGAGAGTGCGTATGTATGTCATACAAACGGGCCAGGTTAAGAATCACTATACTAGACAATAGACAATAGATCTTTATTATGACATAAAGTATGATTGAAAAACTAGGACTAGACAATTCATAATTAAATAATAGCTTGAAATTGATAAATTAAGTTGTACTAATTTCATACATATTTTAGATTTGAATAGTTTATTTAAGAAATATATGAAGTATCAGTATGAATTCTCTGTAAATAATATTATACAACCCAGATTTTAAATGCATAATTTTGCTTCTAATTTTGATTTGGAAACCAAGTTATATAACACCCAGAATTATCTAATTTTATTTCATCCTATTGGCTACTTGGGTTTGTAGTTTTATATGCTATAAACAGAAGTATTAAAACAGCACATCATTCTCACAAACTATTTTTACAAATTTAGATTATTTCAGCATTCATTCGAAGGTCAATTCAAACACCCAAATCGAAAAGAAAAACTCTCTATAACTTGGAATCTAAGGTTTCTAACTAGTGTTGTGATTTTACATACTTTCCAAACACATCACAAAGAGAGGATCGGTCCAATGGTTACACTATCGATACTATTAAGTAATGTGGCACTAATAATGTACATAACAACAAAACGTTTGTGCAAATAGTATACATCTTGTAACTTTTTTATTTGAGAAGTTGGAAGATTGAAATTTTTTTTATACTTTTGCAAAGCACCGAACAGAATTTGGACTTATAATATTTTAGATAGCCATTCAGAATAACAACCATTGTGTTATGGGAATAACTGTTCACGCGCAATCATATTACTTGAAATAAACGATGACAATTAAATTTGGTCCTCATAGTTTGAAATGGAGCGTGACATAGATGCTTCACAAATCAGTACATCATACAGGGAAAAGAAGATCATTAGGGCCATAGAAGACCTAAATTTCATGTCCTTTTGTTGCCACTTCTTCACCTTGCCTTTGGTTCCTTTTAGGCAAAAAAGCATGCAGGTGATGTGGACTTCAAAAACTGTCTCCAGGTGAAAATATTCCCTGCACCCAGTGCACCACATCATCCAATGCAATCACATTATCAGAAAAAAGTCTAGAATGCACCAGTCATATTACTGATATGATGCTCCCAACTAATCAAAATGTTTTCTTTGGGCTCACCCATCTCATCACGGTTATTAAAAAAAAATATTGTTACTATACTTTTCTTTCAAAAAGAGATGTGATTTACCTGTTACATATTAGACTTCCTCCATTCTCAGAGCCATACTAATTTTTGGATGTAAATTTTTAAAAAAAAAATAGGTAAGAACGTACATAATTTTTCTAAACTATAGACCATTTTGAGTTAGTTGTGAAATCTTTCAAAATTTTAATTTTAATACTCAATATTTCAAGTTGTTTGATTTGAGTTAGTCAACGTTACTTGGACTTCAAAATTGGAATACCTCGTTTACTTTTACAGATTTAGTTAACAAATTTCATGTAATTCTCATTACTATAAATTTATCAAAGTTAGTAATTAATTTAAATTTTAAAGTCGAAGTTCTCTACGATTTCACCAAAAATATATTTATTTAAAAGTTCGGATGTGCATGATACGGCGGTAAAGTGCAAAGTTAAAACTGATAATCTTTTGTTAGAAGATAATTAGGACAGAGACTAGGAAGTGCGAAGGTTTTGCCATTTACACAAAAACAAAAAAAATTATAAACTATGAAAATTTAGCACATTTGTAAAATTTCTCTCAATAATTTCGCATTTCGCATTTTCTAATTGCAACTGGTTTGAGCCAGTTGTTGGTATCGTCCTCTCCAAGCATACTAACTTTAGTAGATCAAATTTTACACTCTGTATATTAAACAAATCTTGCACCTTTAAGAAAAGAAGAAGAATAAATAAATAAATAAATAAATAATAACAACTACAGCTAGCGAGACTAATCATAAATTTTATTTTCTCAACATGCCCGAGAGGAATAAATCGAACTTCTACCTCCAAATTGAACCCACACCTCTCACACGTGATGTGACTTAAAAGAAGCAAGTGTAAAAGTGAGATATATATTAAATTTTTTTGGAAAACATTCCGTAAATTATGAAGATGCACACTTTTTGTTCAAAACAGAATTCACTAATCTTAAATCACATTATTTGGAAAAAAGAATAACAACCAATTACCTAACTATTATAATGAAGGGGCAATTGTTTATATATCTCTAAAAAATTTTCGACTTTCTGATTTACCAATCTTAGAAAGCTAATATTATAAATACTTTTTTTACATTCCAACCTATTTCAAATATACTCCTAGAGTTAAATACTGTTAATGAACTGTTAGCGATAGCTATTATTTCTGTAAAATTACTATTTTACCCTTTCAAATATACCCTTTTATCAGACTTTTCTTAGTTGCCATTAAGTTAGTGGCACAAGAAGTATTTTAATTTTTGGTCTTTTCAAATATACCCTTTTATCATCACCAACATTTTTTATTTGTCCTTAAGTTAAGGGCAAAAGAAGTATTTTAATTTTTTTTATCTCTCGTAGATAATTAACTCACATTTAACTCAAATTAACTTAACGGATGGTAACTGCAAGAATATTTTGAATAACGGAGGAACATATGAAGGTTATATTGAAAAGAAAAAAAAAGTAGAGATAAATGAAATATTTTTAAAGTTTTTAGGGGTATATAGGTAATTATCCTTATAATGAAATTTAGGGCACACGAGTAACTCTATTTTAACACATTGGATTCAATCTTTTGAGATCCATAATTTAATCCGGTTAATATTTAGATTGTAATTTGTGATTCATCCCAATCTAAGTTGATATAAATAAAAAATCAGGCATATAGACTGGACGCCTAGTGCACTGTGACATGCCAGCTAATTGTTTTACATATAAGACAACCTAATTACAATGTCAGATTTTTTTTTTATTTCTACACTGGAAAGAGAAGTATGTGTGTAACATCTAATCTTATTGCGTATTTAACCAATTTTACATATGAACTTGTAGAAATTTAAAATCAGCTATTCTATTTTACTCAAAAATAACACTACATAACCTAATTATCACACAAATTATTTTGTAAAGCAATTAAAGTTAAAATATGCACATTAATATGCAAATTATTTTAAATTAACTCCGACTAATCCAATTGTTAAGCATAAATAAAAATTTGCAAACATAATCACTAATAAAGAAAACGTGAGATTGTTTATACCTCAATGGGATGCGACCAATCTACAGTAATATGATAATAGTACTAATGATAATTTGAGGTTTCAAATAAGTGCTATTTAATTAGCACTACTTCAAACTGGTTTCATTCAAACATGTCTTACAATTCTTTACCCCCCTAAGACGGCCACGTTATTTTACAATGAGAAATACTGGGCTATCTCACTTTTGGTACTCCATGTAGTGGGATTAAGGTTTAGGATTTAGAATATAATGATAGAGCTTAGAGTTTAATAATAATATTTGATGTTTAATAATTAATAATTAGAATATAATAATAATATTATCATCTCATAAATAATATTTAGAATACATTTGGAGGTACCTGTAGCAGCACTCTTTCACAATCTATTTGAGGGGCACCGGCAGCACAGGCACGGCCGTTAGGGGGACGACAAGCGTGAGCACGGCGGCGAACTTATCGGAGAGGTCGACGTCGTCGGGCCGCATCCCGCGCGGCAGCCGCCAATCGAACGTGTGCAGGATGGAGCCGAGCACGAGCGGCACCACCCGCACGGCGAGCGGCATCCCGGGGCAGGCCCGCCGGCCGGACCCGAATGGCAGGAATTCAAAGTCCTTTCCCCGGAAGTCCACCTCCCGCCCCTCCACGAACCGCTCCGGCCGGAACTCCTCCGCCTCCTCCCACACCTCCGGGTCCCGCCCGATCGCCCACGCGTTCACCAGCACCCGCGCCTCGCTCGGCACCGCGAACCCGGCCACCTCCACGAAGCCGACTTCCCGCTCGGCCTCCGACGCCTTGTGCGGGAGCAGCAGCGGGCCCGGCGGGTGCAGCCGCATCGTCTCCTTCATCACCGCTTGCAGGAACGGAAGCCGCGCAATGTCGGATTCCTCGAATTCTTCTTTCGGCCCCAGCGTCTCCCGTAGCTCGGCGCGCGCCTTCGCGAGCACCGCCGGGTTGCGGAGCAGCTCCGCCATTACCCACTCCACCGTGATCGAGGTCGTGTCGCTCGCCGCCGCAAAGAGGTCCTAAATCAATGCACTCTCAACGATATAAAGAGCTTCCGGTGGAACAGAAAGCTCTACTAAGAAACTGAAACTCCAAAAGGGGCAGACATTGTCGGAGGGAAAATTGTTAGGAGTAGAGTAGCTATAAATTATTTTACTAACTTTTCAATTTTGACCCCACAGGCTAACCAATAAATTTTTTTTTTCAAATAAATTTTAAATTATCTTTATAGTTTAGCTTATTTTTACTTTGCCAATTCGTAGTTTTAAGAGTTTCACTTTTATCTCCTTTTAGTTTAATTTTTTTTAATTTTATAAAAAAATATTTTATAAAATAGTATGACAAAATAAATTTTTTTAAAAAAATTATAGGATGACAAAATAAAAAATACTCTAAATTACAACAATAAAGTAAAACTTTTTAAACCATGCAATAATAAATAAAAATAAGCTAAACCATAGAGGAACAAAATAAAATTTTTTGAAACAGAATGGTGAAGTGAAAATAGGCTATACCACAGAAATGGTAATTTAATTTTTTTTTATTTATATATAATCTAGTTTATCTATTTATAAACTTATGAATTGAGAATCACGAAAGCCTCTCCGCGTTTTACGGGAGAGTGAGGTCCATCACGCCCTATTTTTCGTGCGGGGCCCACCTCTCCTCTCTCTCCCCTTTTTCTTTTTTTTTCTTCTGCTAACTATCATCAGCAGTCTCTCTCACACTTCCTCACCTTTTTCTTTACAATACATTTCTTACCCTCTCCCTCACTTCATCTTCCTCCATCAATCACACACAGGAGAGAGAGAGAGAGAAAGAGAGAGAATTAGAGGAAAAGAAAAACCCCAAACCCGAAGTACTATTCTTCCTCCTCTTCATCCTCTTCTCCTTCACCCCCTCTCACCACCACAAAGAAGGAAAAATGGAAGCCCTAACGGTGGATCGAAGCCTCCGCCTCTTCGTGCACCGCAACGCCATTTTCCCCTACGAGCGCCTCTGCGCCAAGTTCCCCTCTGAGGTCCTCACTTCTTATCCCCTATTTTTCGCAAATATTTGAATTTTTTTTTTGTCTGTGCGTTGTTGTTATTTTTTTGGAGAGGCTGAGATGATGTTTTGGGATTTCTAGAGCTAATTCTGTTGGTAGATTGAGCGGCCGAAACAGTTACTGATTTGTTCTTCCAATAGCTAAAATCACTTCTTTTTATTGTTTAATTGCTTATTTTGTTTCAAAAAATATAGAGATTTTCAAGACGTCACATTTTTTCTATATTTAAGCCTATATTAAAAAATAAGTAAAATAATTTACAACACAAATGAATAGTAAAAGAATCAAGCACAGATGTTACTAATAGATGAGCTTTCTCATTATGAATTCTAGAAATATAATGCAACTGAATGTTATTGTACTGCCCAAGGTTTCTCCTTACAGTCATAAATAGGCCACTTGAAGCTTGATGATATGCATACCCTCACAAACAATATGGGCCCAAATAAATTCTCTTTGTAAAGGTAAACTTTAAGTTCATCTCATAGCACATTTTTTTTTGCCACATTATTATTCGCAGTTTATTATTATGTGGTTTTATTTTTATTTCGATATATTGATCTATCGATAAAATAAGATAGCTAATACATTTTACAAATAAAAAAATAGTAAAATATAGTATTTTACCATTATATTATTTATAAAATATATTATCATATTATTCTATTTAGTGGTAGGTTATTGTGATGGTGAAATAAAAATAAAATCATTAAATTCAAATCTACCTACTTCCGAATCGAAAAAAATGTGCATTTTGATACTAATTGAAAACATGTAGCTAATAAATAATTAATTTGGTCAAATCATTGATTCATTTAACTATTGTAAGTTATTCAGCTTCTATTAGTGTCTTATTTTATTGTTTACCTTTATCTCTTTCTTATTTTTATTCTGTCGTTATTATAACAACTTATGTTAGTAAGCAATGAAGTTGTACAAAATTATATGTAAATCATAAAATCAAATGAGATTATTATATTAAACTCGCAAAAGATTGTATTCAGATTTAAGATGCTTTTATGTATTTTGATCCACATCGAGATGTACAGAAAGCTGATCTTGCAAACTTGATAAAATCTAATATGCAGTTCACTTTTTTTTATTGTAAAATTAGCTAACAAAAACCAACATAAGATTAAAGACAAATTCAAAATTCGTTAATTTTATATACACAATAAAATTATGGCGAATTAAATAAAAAACGAAACTAATAAAAACTTTTAAAGGAACTCTTTTTTAAAAATCTGGATAATAAGATAATAAGAAAGGACTTGCCCGTAAAGCAATAGTATATAGCAGGATGCAAGGCGAATTCATTTTTTTACGATTCGGTTCTTCTTTTTTTGGGAGTAAAAAAATTATTACATACGAAATTGTATCCTACAAACCTGAAAAAATAAAAAGGGCAACAATTCTAAAGCTTTAAAAGGATTTTCCGACCGCAGCAACAGTTCTGCACGGTCCAAAGTGCAATGAAAAAAAAGCGGATTATTCGAGCATTACTTTGATATTGAAATTACAATCAGTAACTTTTCTCGCAAATACAATCACTGTCTTTCTGCTCAGTTTCATGTATATTAGTTTAATTTAGACATATTTTGAATCTGTAACTTATTTAGAATTTTTGATTAAAAATTATATAAACTTCCGTATTTAATAGAACCAAATATGTTGTACTAAAGCATTGACTTCATAATGATACTTTTCTTCCGATGCTTTTCTTTGAGTTTATTAAAAAAATTATTTTATAAATAAAAATATTTTGTTATTTATAAATTTTCTATAAAAAAAAATTTCGTTGGGTAGCATGGGTTACTTCGCTAGTTATACACTTACTAGAGAACAACAAACCCTTAAACCAATAACTGTTTAATTATGAGACTTTTTAATCCGTCTAAACCTTTTTGTAATCCATATGAACGTTTTTATTTAAACTATGGTACTTTTTTTTTTCAAGTGATTTTTTTATTTACTTGTTTTTTATCAATAGCTTTTTTCAGCTACCAAGTTGAGAGTTCGAGTAAACAGTTCATCCAGAGGTTTTTTTTTTTTTTTTTGAGAAAAGGTAGCATGCTACCGCTCCATTCATTACGCAGATGAACTCGGCTACAAAGTGAGGCAGCTAAAAAAAAAAAATAACTAATACTCAACAGGCTTACTGCGAGAACAGTAACGAAACCAGAGGTGTTTAAGAGATCTGATTTCGGCGTGCAAGGTCCCTAGCGAGTGTTTGGAATGTACGAAGATCCTACGGTTCCGCTCAAGCCAGATGACCCACCAGGTGGCAGCGATAGTTAATAGATCACTCCTACCCTGAGCTCCTCTCTTACTACAACTTGCCTCCCAAATTCCATTAGATGATGAGCAATGCCGTAGGAAGCGTTTATTAGGAAGAAATCCCTCCAAAAGAGCATTAGTACCAGCGCATCCAGCAAAAAGGTGGTCCACAGTCTCCGTCCTCTCTAAGCAGAAGACACATTTTTTGTCGCCACTCCAGCCCCTTTTTAGGAGGTTTTCCACAGTTAGCACCTTATTTTTCAGAACTAACCACAAAAAAAATTTGACTTTGAGAGGGGATCGGATCTTCCACAGTTGTGCGAAGCTCTTGGTGATGATACTGCCATCTTGTAAAAATATGTAAAGAGAATTGACAGAAAAAAACTCAGTGCTAGTCCATCGCCATCTTACATCATCTCTACGATTACATAGGGACATCGCAAAGATCGACTCCTTAAGCTCCTGAATCTGGATATTATCGATCGCGGACATGTGAGAGAGTCCAGCTAGAATCTTCCGCCACTTCCACCCTTGACCACTCCAACAATCCTTTATTCTGAGGTTTTTGCTCGTAACTCTATCAAAGATGTGCGGGAAGGAAGTTCGCAGCGACACTTGGTCTAACCAAATATCTGTCCAGAAGTTAACCGAATGTCCATCACCTATCGAATAAGATACCCCCCACTTAAAGATATCTCTGGTCGCTAGGACGCTCCGCCACCAGAAGGAGTGGGGTCTGAAAGACTGTCCTTCCATAAGCGGTTTCCTCCGTTGGTAGTAGATACCGTTGATGAGAGCACCCCACTGATGATTTCTCTCTGAAAAGAACCTCCACCACCATTTTGTCAGTAAAGCGGTGTTCATGGCCTCTAAGTCCTTGACCCCGAGTTCGCCCTCCAATTTTGATCTGCACACTATTTTCCATTGTACTAGGCACTGTCCTCCCCCTACGGTCGTAGTCCCTCGCCAGAAAAAAGCCTCCGCAGTGCTTCTAATCGACGTACCACCCATTTTGGAGCTTTGAAAATAGAGAAAAAATATAGGGCCAGATTCAAAAGAACCGAATTAACAAGTACTAGCCGACCCCTTTGTGATAAAAGCTTAGCTTGCCATCCTTCGATCTGTTTTTCCATCTTGCCAATAATGGTCCACCAATCCTCCTTTTTCAGGCGTCCGATCTGTAGTGGCAGTCCCAGATAGTTCATTGGTAGAGAACCTAATTTACAGTCCAAGGACGTCGCAAGTCTCCTACCCACATTGGCATTATTTCCCATGTAGAATAGTTCGGACTTACTTCGGTTGATCTTCAACCCTGAGGCCCATTCAAAGACTTGCCATATGAACAAAAGATTTCGCGTCTGCTTTCTTTTAGCTTCGCAGAAGAAAATATTATCATCAGCGTACTGTAAGATAACAATTTTTGTGTTGTCATTTGGTCCAACACCTCTCATCAAACCGTTTCGAACAGCTCGCTCCGTCATTCTGGTTAAACTTTCGACTACCAGTAAGAAGAGATAAGGGGACAGAGGATCACCTTGTCTCAGGCCTCTTTTTGTTTTAATCATACTCCGTTGACCAAAACAGCTACTTTAACATTAGAGATGCAGAGGTCTATCCAATCACACCACTTACTGTTTGCCCCAAGCCACATCTGTATTTTTCTTAAGAAATCCCATCGCACTTTGTCATATGCCTTTTCGAAATCCGCTTTGATCCCGACACTTTCCACTCCCGTTTTCGAACACCAGCTAACGATTTCGTTGGCGGTTACGAAAGAATCTAAAATAAATCGGTCTTTTAGGAAAGCTGACTGTGTTGGGGATATAATATATTTCATAACTCCTTCAAGCCTATTAGCAAGAACCTTAGAGATAATTTTCTGGACACTGTTGATAAGACTAATAGATCGAAAATCATTCGCTGTTTTAGCTCCTTCTTTCTTGGGGATAAGACAAATGTAAGAATAATCCAAGGGTCCAGAATTTAGGAATCCGTCGTACATATCAGTAAAGATGTTGAAGAGGTCGTCCTTTACCACGTCCCAGAACTTTTGAAAGAATCTCATGTTGAACCCATCAGGACCCGGGGCTTTGTCACCACCTAGCTGGAACGTCGCTTTCTTGATTTCTTCCAACGAGAAGGGTACCGTGAGGTGTTCCGGGTTCGGAATAGATCTGTCCCTGAATAAACTACTCCAATCTCCAGTCATAGGTCTGTTAGAGGTATCAGGGGCGAAAATATCTTTAAACTTATTGTAGAAATACGCTCTTTTTTTCTCTTCTCTATAAACAGTTCGGCCGGCCTCCTCCACCGCGAATATTGCATTTTCGCGTCTTCTTCCGTTTGCTGCCGCGTGGAAGAACTTAGTATTGACATCTCCTTCCTTTAGCCATTGTTGTATTGCTCTGGTTTTCCATAAGAGCTCCTCCTCAGCAATTACATTTCCAAGTTGCGATTTGAGCATTTTTCGTTTCTCTTGCTGGCTAGGGTTAAGATCATGGTGCTCCTCTAAGATATCCAGCTGTTGGATTCCATTTGCAATATCTTTCTTAGTCTTTGAGATGCTATAAAAACTCGTTGAGCACCATTCTTTGATCCTCTTACGATAATGTCTAAGCTTCGCCACTACGGAGAGCACACTAGAGCCCTTGTCCGGTACTTCTGTCCACCAAGTAGGTACAGAGTTGCAGAAATCTTCTCTGGTAAGCCAGACATCTTCGAATCTGAACAGACGTCTGGGAAGGTTTTCACAGGTTGATAATAGAATAGGGGAGTGGTCAGACGTAATTTTCGGGACAGCCACCACCTTTGACAGCGGAAAAGTTTGATCCCATTCTGTAGAAATAAGAAAACGATCGAGTTTGGCGAGGGTAGGGTTGCTCTGCATGTTGGACCAAGTAAAATTTTGATTTCCCATTGGCAGGTTAATCAAATCCAGTTCATTCACCACGTCGGTGAACATAGTCATTAGTCGTCTACACCAAGATCTACCTTTTCGCTCCTGCTGGTTTTTGGTTAGGTTAAAATCCCCACACATCACCCACACACCACGGCACACCTCCTTGAGAGCCACCAATTCGTCCAGAGGTTGATCAAAAGTGTTCAACATTTGTCAATTCTAATTATCCACTTTTCTCTAATTTTTAATTATAGATTAATTGAAAATAGATAGCAACAATATAACTAACAAAAAATCACTCGCAATAAACATATTTTCCCCATATCGAAGATCATTGCTTTTAAGCTTCACTTTTTAGTATTTACAGCTTTTCCCAAAGAGTAGCCATTAGTTTTAGAGTTGAGCATTTAGTTTTAGTCGAGATACTCTGCAATTTGAGCCCTATAGCACTTTCCTTTGTAGCATTCAGCGTTTTACTTAACATTTTACTGAAATACAATTAGTTCGGCTCTAGTTTCAGCCGACTCGATACAAAAGTCTTGAGTTTGACTCATCTCTAAACAAATTTTACGTGTGTGGGAACAAATTCAGTTGAGCAAATCCCTCCTCAACCTATCGCTTCATTTCGTTAATCGAGGGTCATTTTCTAAACCGATTCGTAAGTCAGAAGTACTTTGACCTAGTCAACAGTTTGCAACTCATCTGTAATACTCGGCTCGATCGGAACAGAAGGGTAAAATTGAAAAGTGGGAAAAATATGTTGTAAAATTACTCTAGCATTAATACTATTTCCTCCGAAAATGTCACGCTCCAACTCAAAAACAAATATTTTTTACAGTACATTGCACACATCAAACTATGAGGCAAGTCGCATTTCTTGTCCTCAAACTTTAATTTGTTATAAGTTTTAGCTTGAATTTTAAAAAATTTAGCTTGAATTTTTAAAATTGTTACAATTAAGTATTATAACCAATTTAGTTAATTAAATATTAGTATATTGCTAATGTAGAGGTAATGTAATAATATTGTGATTGATAATGTATCAATATTTATGATTACACATCATTTTTACATTAATAATATGTTAAAATTTAACCAACTAAGTTGGATTAATTGTAGGACTTAATTGCAATAATTCTGAAAGTTCAAGACAGAAGTTATAACAAATTAAAATTTGAGAATTAACGTGTCACGTCCGTCATATTTTGAGGACCACTAGCCAAAGTACTCCAAACACATGATGTGACTAGTCGGCATATCTTCATCCTTGGATGGATAACATGTATGATTTACACTTATTTTTGGATGTACCATTCGCATTGCTCTTTTACATGTCATAAATACTACTTATACTCTTTTTAGAGTGTACCTCTTATACCCTACTCATTCAAAGTGGGATTCTCTTCATGATCACATGATGTAATTTGTGGGTATACATTTTTTCTTGGATAGACGAAGTATATGATTTATACTATTTTTAGGTAGTGTAGAGTTACTATACTTTCGAAAGTATTAAGAAGTTAGTGTTTTCAATTTTTTGGGCCTTAGATCAAGAATTATAATATTGAGATAATAGTGGTCCCCCTCTAGAATTGAATGATCTCTTAGGGTTTAGTGGTTCCCTACGAAAATAATATTAATCCAAGTGTTAGACTTGGTAAAAGGAATTAATCCAAAGGCTAAAAGGACAGAAACACTAACTCCTTTATATTTTCCAAAGTATTTAGGTATACCCTTATTCTCTTCATAGTAATGTTTTTTTTTAATATTTCGCTAAAAAGAAGGATGTGATTGAAAACGGCCGTTGTTGCCTGAGAGAAAACAATTAAGAGAAGATTAGAAGGTAATTGACTGAGAACTACATACCGTGAGGAGAGTTATGATCTCTCGCTGTTGAAGCTTGGATTGGGAGTGCAGCTCCAGGAGGGAGTCCAAGAAATCGCCCTTCTTCTCCGTGCCGGAGTTCATTTCGCCCAAGCGGCGGTCGAATATGCCGCCGAAGAACTCGTGGAACCTTTTGAGGTAGCCGGCGCTGGCGCGGCGCCGGCCTTGTAGGTCGAGCGGTCGGAGGAAGGGGAAGAAGTCCGAGATGTTCGGCCTCCCGATCTCCTCAACGGAGCTCGACACGAGACGCTTGAATTCCTGGCTAGATGCTTCTTCGGCCGATGCGAGGTCCACCACGTCCTCCGAGAAGAAGAGGTTGGAGATGACATTGAGCACCGCGTTGAATACCGGAATGCGAATCCTATTAGTATAACATCATTTTTCTCGCAGCTCAAACTTCTGCGATATTAATAAATTATTTTATAAAGTATCATAATAGAAAGTTCTAAATTAAAATTTTATGAGACATCTGCTCTTATTTAATATTTACTTTCTAATTTTTATTCAAATTTACAATTTGGTTCATTTAAAAAAGTTTTCTAGCCAACTAAATATAAAATAATTAAGTATGATTTTCTAATAGTTTACACTCTCATAAGATTCCCTGAAACTATAGAACTAGATGGAATCAAAAGTACGGATTCATTAAATTTTTTATTCGAAAACATTCGTTGGGGCTCATAAAATAACTCAAAGTATAAATAAATAGAAGATTATAGTTTTAGAGAACAACGATTGTTTTACTTAATTACCTGACCGGCTGCCCGGTGCGGCAACGGAGGTTTGCGACGAGCTTGCGGGCCTGGCGCTCGCGCACGGCGCGCCTGGCATCGAGGCTGCGGGGGGAGAAGAATTGGGTGGCGATGACGGCGCGGAGGTGCTTGCGCAGGTGGTCGCTGGAGGGGAGCCATACGGTGGAGGTCTCGTGGTGGCCGAGGGCGCGCATGGTGTCGGGGACCCAGCGCGCCGAGAGGGCCTGGTCCTTCTTCTGGAGGACCTCGCGCGCCGCGGCGGGGGAGGAGACCACCACGGTGGTGGTCAGGCCCAGCCTCACGGACATGACCGGCCCGTAGACCCGCGCCAGGCGCGCGAGGGAGCGGTGCGGCTGCGCGCCCACGTCGAGGATGTTGCCGATGATCGGGAGCGGCGTCGGCCCCGGGGGGAGGGGGAGGGGGAGGGGGAGTGCTGCGGTTTTTCCGGCTCCCGGGTTTAGCTTCCGCTTGACGAGGTAGAGAAACGAGAGGCTGAGTGAGATCCAAAAGAAGGTGATTGTGAACTCCATTTTTTCCGTGGAGATGGGTTATGAACATGGCATGAAGAGTAGGTTATATTTATATCTCAGTTTCTTGGGTGGACGAGTGATAAATTAATTTAGTCTTGCTGAATGGTCAATACACAAAGCCATAGAGAGGCATCGTGCTAATTAATCAGATTTAATTTTTTTTAAAGAAAGTGATGTCGTAACTTCCATCGTACTAATCAGATCTAAAATTTTGAAGTCGACATTGCAAGTCCTGACCGTGTTGTCATCGACAACTCATCTGTACAAGCCAAAGAGAGACATCACATCGTATTTATCTCATCTAAAAACTTACAAAGAAAGTGATACAGAGAACTTCAATATAATGGGCTGGTTGGGGGTATCCCACCCCCTAACCCCCAAACAGCAAATTGATGGGGTGAGATTTGTCACCTTATTCCAGAATAGGTGCGGTTAATTAGGGGTGGAAACGAGCCGAAATTGAGCGACCTTACCTCAGTTCAAGCTTGGCTTGAAATTAATTTCGAACTTAAATTTAGGGTCAAGCTCCGCTTAAAATTAATTCAAGCCGAGCTCGAGCGAGCCTAATTTCGAGTCGAGCGAGCTCGAGTCCTAAACGAGCCACTTGAAATTTTTAATATTATGTAATTTATATTTTAATTTTTATAGAACATTATCTAAATTTGATACAAAAACACGTTTAATAATTCAACATACAAAATAAATATGTGAGCAAGTAAAAGAGAGCGGGAGAGAGAGTAATTAGAATAGAGTTTTACTCATTTGGTTTTGTGGACCAGCAAATATGCCCAATAACCAAAATTCTATATAAATATAACTAAAATACACTATATATTATTATATTTAATTAAAATATATATTATACGTAATTATATATATTTTTATAAATATGTTTAATATATATATATATATATATATATATATATATATTCGAGCTTTTCGAGCTTAATTCGAGCGAGCCCAGTATTTATAATTTTATTTTTAAATTTAATTTTAAATTTTAAATTTTAAATTTTAAATTTTAAATTTTAAATTTTAAATTTTAAATTTTAAATTTTAAATTTTAAATTTTAAATTTTAAATTTTTTAAATAAAAAATTTGTATTATGAAAACTAATAGTTATAATTTCAAATTATAAATTTAAAATTTAAAATTTAAATTATTTTTTTTATTTTTTTAAATTTAAAATTTGATATTTGATATTTTTTAAATTTAAATTTAATCTTAAATTTAAAATTTGGAACTTTAAAATTTAAAATTTTTTGAATATTTTAATTTTTAAAGTTATATATTTAAATTTAAAATTTAAAATATAAAACTTAAAAATTTAAATTCAAATATAAAGGCCAATATTATTATTTTCTATTTATAACTACTCACTATTCTTCTTATTCCATCTTACCCATCCAAACACTATTTTTCTTATTTTCGGGAACAACTCAATTTTCATCCAAACGTAAAATTCGTCTAACCCCAGCTTATCCCTGCACTTAACCCTATCCCTGTAATAGATAATTCTTACTTATCCCCGAACCAAACGAAGCCATTAATTAGATTTTGAAGAAATAGATTTTACTGTATTAATTTTAATTCCGAGAATTGCTTTTGATTAATACTTATACATACGTTTGGTTGAGTTTAGTAGAAAAGTAATTTTTTTGAAGTAATTTTATAAAATTATTTGGCGAAATATTTTTGCTGCTTCTAAATAATATTGTTTTCGAATTTTAATTTAAAATTTGAATTTAAAATCGAAATTCGAGTTTAAGACTAAAATTTAAAATTTTAAAATTTGAATTTAAAATCTAAACCAAAATTTAAAATTTGATATTTAAATTTAAAATATAAACTTAAAAAATTTAAAATTTAAAATTTAAAATTTGCAATCTGAAATATAGAATTTAGAAATTAATATTTAACATCTAAATTTAAATTGAAAATTAAAAATTAAAAATTAAAAATTTCAAACATAAAATTTAAATTTCAAGTTTTAAATTTTAAATTTAAACATTAAGTTTTAAATTTTAAATTTTAAATTTTAAATTTTAAATTTTAATTTTAAAAATTTAAAAAATTTAAAACTAAAATTAAAAATTTAAATTCTAAAATTTAAATTTTGAATTTTAAAATCTTAAAATTAAATTAAAAATTAAAATTTTAAAATTTAAGATTTGAAATTATGAAATTTAAAATGTAAAATTTAAATAACTAATTTTAAAATTCCAATACTTTAAATTTGAATATTAAAATTTAAATTAAAAATTAACATTTATTTAAAATTTAAAATTTAAAATTTCTTTTCTTCTCTAGCTATCACTCTTATTTTATAATGAGAAATACTCAAGTGTTCCCATATCTATACAAATATATAAATATTGGGTTAGCCTGTACAAAATGTGTCATTCTCTCGACTCCTCTCACTCGTGACTCTTTCTCTTCCTCTTACCACCACTCTTTCCTATTTCTTTAATTAATCTTCTCTCCCTCTGATATCCTCCGTCATATTCTCTGACAGAAGATTATACCCATCTTTTAAAGAACAATATTTCTCTCTTTCCTTCTTCTATAACCTCTCTATAACATCCCTAACCACAATTATATATTACCTACTCCCCCTCTCTTTAAATCCAATTATTACCTACCCACCACTACCTCCCCTCCCCTAAAATCTAATTATTACCAACGGCTATCCCCCTCCCCCCACCCTACCCGGCGCATCTGAAACCAATTATTGCTTCTCCTTACTCTAACCCGACTACCGGACAAGGTCCAAATGATACACAGAGAGAAAGCACATATGAAATCAATTATTACTTCTCCTCACTCTAACCCCACTACCGGACAAGGTCCAAATGATATACAGAGAGAAAGCGCATCTGAAACTAATTATTACTTCTCCTCACTCTAACCCCACCACCGGACAAGGTCCAAATGATACAGAGAGAGAGAGAGGGGGGATAGAGAAGGGTCCCCCCAAGGTGGTGGCGGCGAAGTAGGCGGAGGCAGCGGCGGCGATGACGAAGAGAAGGAGAAGGAGCATCGGACGGCAGGGATGGATCGGATGCGGAAGGATGGAATCGCCGAGGCGAAGGCGGCTCTACTCGCCGCAACCCTCATCCTCTGTGTGAGTGTGTCGGTTAATGTTTTGGTCTCTTTTGGTTCTTCTTTTTATTTTTTTATTTTTTATTTTTTTCGGTAGGAGTCTGTGGATTTGGAGAGCAGAGAGACCATTGGGAGGCGGCGGCAGGTAAGAATGGCACACGCGAGCGCGGCGAGATGAAGGGAGTTTGCCCGTCAATGGCGAAGTAGAGTTTGGAACATGAGACAGAATATTCAAGATATTTTTTCCCAAAAAAATTATAAAATTTTTATAAAATACATTGCCAATTATTTTTCTAAAAAAATATTATTTTGACTAATTTGGATTTAATAAATTGCTTTATACTTTCGAAATTTTTATACGTTAAATTTTCAATCAATTGGTTTAGGAGCTTAAAATTTTATTTGAGCTTTTTAATTTAAGAAATAAATTAAGTATTTTTAAAATAATTTTATTAAAAGAAGTAGGCAAATTAAGGTGCACGAAAGCAATTAGCTGTGGGCCACACAAGAGCTTTTCGTCTCACAGTTGAGTTGTTTAGAAATGCCAGAAAGAATCAGCTTTTTTTTCTCTTTTATAAGTTTGCTTTTATGTATGTACTTTTTCCAAAGGTCAGCATTATCTCAATAGTAACAAGTATAACTTGCTTTTATTTGAATAAATATTTTTGTGATCTAGTGATGTATAACTGCACTATATTTCTTTTTTTTTTCTCTCCAAATTTATCATTTGCAATATTATAAGAGTACCTCATATTCTTTATATCCCTTTCTCCTTTGAATATCATTTATTATCACAATTTCAAATTTATGTATAAAGCTATTTATGTCATATTTCTTTTGATAATGTTTGGTTAACTATACCTACATTTACATGAAATTATACCTAAATTAGCTAATTTGCATCTTGAATGTCACTAAAGTTACAGTTTTGTATCAAACAATTTCTTCACTGGTATTGTGCATTATTGTAGGATTGCAGGAAACGATTTTTGGCCGAAAGATTTTTTGTTGTTGTTGTTGATAAAAACGTACAAAATCTATCTGAATTATGGACTATTTTGAGTTAGCTACCCAAATTTCAAGCATTTTGATTGCACTACCTTTCCAACATTTTGATTTTCATGTCCAACTTTTATTCATTTGATTTGGATCGGTCAACAGCACTTTGACTTAAGTATTTGAATACGTTATTTATTTTTAAATTTAAAATTTTAAATTTAAAATTTTAAAATAACAAATTTTAAAATTCCACAATTTTAAATTTGAATATTAAAAATCTAAATTTGAATATTAAAATTTAAAATTTAAAATTTTGTTTCCTCTCCAACTATCACTCTATTTTACAATAAGAAATACTCAAGTGTACACCCACTTTTGGGCAACCTATTATATTGTTAATGTGTTGGTCTACAAATTGGACTAAGGTTTAGGGTTTAGAATGTAATAATCATAGTGCTTAGGCTTTAATAATAGCATTTGATGTTTAGTAATTTATTATTAGAGTACAATAAATACAATCGCCATATCATAAGCAATACTCTAGATACTCAACGATACATTTGGGGTACTCGTAGCAGCACTCGTTTTCAATTTATCTAACTTTAGGTCTAATTTGGAGATGGCCGATCCAAATTAGATTTTGCTTGATTTTTTTTTTTTAAACGAACCCCAGCTCACCCATTAGCTTAATATATATATATATATATATATATATATATATATATATATATATATATATATATAGCAGCAATAATATAATTGCTGATACGGTGTCTCTAATCAATCAAATTGTTATCTTCTGTGAGCGGCACCGGCAGCACGGGCACGGCCGTAAGGGGGACGGCGAGATGAAGCGCGGCGGCGATCCTATCCGAGAGGTCGACGTCGTCGGGCCGCATTCCGCGCGGCAGCCGCCAGTCGAACGCGTGCAGGATGGAGCCGAGCACGAGCGGCACCACCCGCACGGCGAGCGGCATCCCGGGGCACGCCCGCCGGCCGGAGCCGAACGGCAGGAACTCGAAGTCCTTCCCCCGGAAGTCCGCCTCCCGCCCCAGGAACCGCTCCGGCCGGAACTCCTCCGGCTCCGCCCACACCTGCGGGTCCCGCCCGATCGCCCATGCGTTCACCAGCACCCGCGCCTCGCTCGGCACCGCGAACCCCGCCACCTCCACGAAGCCGACTTCGCGCTCGGCCTCGGACGCCTTGCGCGGGAGCAGCAGCGGGCCCGGCGGGTGCAGCCGCATCGTCTCCTTTATCACCGCTTGCAGGAACGGGAGCCGCGCGACGTCGGATTCCTCGAATTCCACCTTCGGCCCCAGCGTCTCCCGTATCTCGGCGCGCGCCTTCGCGAGGACCGCAGGGTTGCGGAGCAGCTCCGCCATTACCCATTCCACCGTGATCGAGGTCGTGTCGCCCGCCGCCGCGAAGAAGTCCTAAATCAATTGCACTCTCAACAGTATCAAGAGAAGCTCAACTGAGGCTATGTTCGGTATGAAAATATTTGGGAACAAAAAGGAATATTTTTCAGTTGAAAGAGTGAAAAACTTAGGTGGAACAAATTATTTCAATCAAAGCGGATTGTTCTGAAATAAGTTGTCAAGTTTGTTACTAAGAAAATTAAGAATAACTTTGTTCTTCCCTACATTTTATTAGAAATATAAATAAAGAGTGCTTCTAGAAGCACCACTGATGTGGTGCTTTTAATTTTTTAATTCCTGAATCAACAATTTTGATCATTTCTAGTCCGTGATTAATATTATTCATTATTCTTTTAGGAGGACCACTAAACTCCAAGTACTACTACTATCATCCTAACCTATTCTAAATTCAAGGGCTAAAAAGTCGGAAACACAATTTCTTTTATAGTGGTTGTTTGGCCTATCTTCTGAAAGTAATTTTGGACCTAAAAGTTATTTTCGGCTCAATAGAGTATTTGACAACCTCGTTTTCAAAATCGGATTCCGATTTTTTGAATCAATTTTCTGATTTTCAAGTTCCAAAATAAGAAGCAGCTAAAACCTGCTTCTTCAAATCTAATTCTGATTTTAGACTCAAACTTCAAATTTTTATTTTGAATTTAGATTCAAATTTAAAATTTATATTTAAATTTTAAATTTTAACTTTTAAATTTCGAATTTCAAAATTTAAAATTTAAAATTTAGATATTAAATTTCAAAATTAAATTTCTAATCTCAAATTCTAAATTTCAAAATTCAAAATTTCAAATTTATGAAAAAATTTAAATTTTGAAAAATTTAGAATTTAAATTTTTAAAATTTAAAATTTTAAACTTAAAATTTTAAAATTTTAATTGAAAAATTCTAAAATTATAAGTATTGAATTTTCAAATTACAATGTCAAATTTTAAAAATTCAAATTTTAATTTTCTAAATTTTTAAACATTAATTTTAATTTTAATTTTAATTTTTAAATTGTTAGTTTTAAATTTTTGATACTCAAATTTTAAATTTCAAAATTTCAAATATTAAATTTCAAAATTTTAAATTAGATTTTAAATTTAAAATTTCAAGTTTAGATTTTTTAAAATTGAAAATTTAAATTTAAATTTAAAATTTTAAAATTTAAAATTTAAATTTTTAAATTTCAAATCTATATTTTAAATTCAAATATCAAAATTTAAACTTTTGTGCAAATTTAAAATTTCAATTCAAATTTAATTTTTTTTAGAAAAATAAAATTTAGTAAAAAAATTATTATATGCCAACATCAAAAAAATTTTGCCAAATAATTTTACAAAACCACTTCAGAAAAATCGTTTTCTATCTAAACTCTGTCATACGCGCTATATCTTTTGACCAAAGTCAATTCTTCAAACCAAAATTAATTCTGTAGAAATAACTTTTCTAGGTACTAGACCAAACGGGACCATGCTTCAAAAAATATGGTACTTCTACACATAAATAAATATTTTAATATAAATATTATCGTTATGTTAATATATTTATACTTAAATTTTTTATATAATATAAATTAATTAAATTTGTTATATTATATATTTTATTGTATTATAATTTATATATTAATATTTAATAATTTATTTTTTATTAAGTATTATATGTATCAAATTATTTTTTTTCATATATTATATATTTCGTTTAAATTTGTATTGAAATTATAGTATTATTAATGAAAATTATAAGAATATTGCTATTATGATATTTTATTCATTACCTATATTAGGAATAAATTATATAAAATAAAATAAATGTATTGATATAAATTAAATTGTTATATAAAATATTATATTATAAATTTTTATATAAAATAATTTTATATAAAATATACTGATATGAATGAATTGTTTTATTTTTAAAATATATTTAGATATTGTTCTAAACTTTTTAACCAAAATACTATGAAGGATATCCTCCAAAATATCCCTAAATATATCCAAATGCAAATTTATAGTTGTTCTAACTTATACCGGGATATATCCTGTTCTTGACAACAACAAAAGATATTCTCCAAAGTTTAGTTCTCGATCCAAACACAGCCTAAGAAACTGAAACTCCAAAGGGCGCTGATATTGTCATAGCGAAAATTGTTGTGGACAGAATAGCCATAAATTGTTTACTACCTTTTTATTTCCACCCTTCAGGGTAATCAACAGAATTTTTTTTTAAGATAAACTTTAAATTATCATTGTGGTTTAGCTCATTTTTACTTTATCATTCCAAGGTTTAAAAAGTTTAACTTTACCTCTTTTTAATTTAAATTTTATTTTATCAAAAAATATTATATGAAATAGGATGATAAAATAATTTTTTTTAAAAAATTACAGGATGGAATACTCGACTCGATCGAAACAAAAGGGTAAAATCAAAAAGTGTGAAAAATGTTGTAAAATTACTCTGGCCTTAACACTATTTCCTCTGAAAATATCATGCCCCAACTTGAAAACAAATATTTTTTATGGTAAATTGCACATCTGGTTCTTAAACTATAAGGCATGTGGCATTTTAGTCCCTAAACATTAATTTATTATAATTTTTAGTGCAAGTTTTCGGAATTGCTGCAATCCAGTATTATAACCAATTTTGTTGACTAAATACTAGTATATCGCTAATGTAGAGGTGGTGTAATAGTATTGTAATTGATAATGTGTCAATAATTACAGTGACACATCACATTTACATCAATAATATGTTAAAATTTAATCAAATAAATTGAATTGTATAACTTAATTATAATAATTTTAAAAGATCGAGACAAATATTATAATAAATTAAAGTTTGAGAACTGAAGTGCCACGTCCGTCATATTTTGAGGACCATTGCTCAAAGTTCAACCTGCACTCCAAACACATGATGTGACTAGTCAACATATCTTCATCCTTGGATGGATAAGATGTATAATTTATATTTATTTTTGAATGTATTACTAGTATTGCTCTTTTATATATCGTAAATACTACGTGTACAATCCTTTTGAATCGACCCTCTTATACTTTATCCATTCAACAGTGAGATTCCCTTCATAGTCGCATGATGTGATTTCGGGTATACTATTTTTCTTGGATAAATGAAGTGTATGATTTATATTATTTTTAGGTATATCGTTATTCTCCTCATAGTAATGTTTTTTTTTATATATTTCGCTAAAAAGAAGGATGTGATTGGAAATGGGTTTGTGGCCTGAGAGAAAACAATTAAGAGAAGATTAAAAGGTAATTATTGACTGATAACTACATACCGTGAGGAGAGTTATGATCTCTCGCCGTTGAAGCTTGGATTGGGAGTGCAGCTCCAGGAGGGAGTCCAAGAAATCGCCCTTCTTCTCCGCGCCGGAGTTCATTTCGCCCAAGCGGCGGTCGAATATGCCGCCGAAGAACTCGTGGAACCTTTTGAGGTAGCCGGCGCTGGCGCGGCGCCAGCCTTGTAGGTCGAGCGGTCGGAGGAAGGGGAAGATGTCCGAGATGTTCGGCCTCCCGATCTCCTCGACGAAGCCCGAGATGAGACGCTTGAATTCTAGGTCAGATGCTTCTTCGGTGGATGCGAGGTCCACCACGTCCTCCGAGAAGAAGAGGTTGGAGACGACGTTGAGCACCGCACTGAATACCGGAATGCCAATCCTATTCGTATGACATCATTTTTCTCGCAGCTCATACTTTTACAATATTAATCAATTATTTTATATAGTATCATAACAGAAAGTTCTAAATTAAAATTTGGATTAATTACATGCAGCTCTCTATAAATATATCGAATAGTAGATATATTTCTATAAAGTTTAATTTGTCATATTTATTTTTATAAAAGTCTTAACGTTTTTAAATATACCCCTGCTGTTAGAATCCGCGAGAAAAATATAGTTAACCACAAATAAAATACTTAATTCTGATTAGTGAATGAGGTAAATTGACCTCTTTCCCCCTCTTATATTATTTGTGATGGCAGAAAAAAAGAAAATGATCGTGAATGAGATAAATTGACCTATTTACCCCTGATTATTGAGTGTTATAAATTGACTATTTTACCCCTCTTATACTATTTGTGATGACAGAAAGAAGTTTTGGGAGGACATTTCTGCATAATTTTAACAGTTGAAACTTTTAGAGGGATATATTTGTGATGACAAAAATGTCATTTCACTTATCTTCTGTTAAAAAATAAATAATGCTCTAATGGAAACACCAGAGGGACGAATATGAATATTACTAGACTTTTGTAGGGATAAATATAAAAAGTTGAATTTTGTAAAGATATATTTGTTATTTGATATATTTACAGAGAGCTGTATGAAATTAACCCTTAAAATATTATGTGACATTTCTCTTATTTAATATTTACTTTATAATTTTTATTCGAATTTACAATTTGGTTCTGTTAAAAAAATTTTCTAATCGATTAAATATAAAATAATTAAGTATAATTTCCTAATAGCTTACACTCTCATCAGATTCCCTGGAACTATAGAAGTAGATAGAGCGAAGAGTATGAATTCATTAAATTTTTTGTTTGAAAACATTCGTTAGGATTCATAAAATAACTGTCAAAGTAGAGGCAATTCCTTATCTAGCCTTATTGTAAAAAAAAAAACTTACTCATCTAGTCTTATTTTCAAAATATTTCATAATCTAGCCTCCTTTGTAGTTTTTAAGAAAAAAGTGTAAATAATTTATTTTTAGTGATAATTAAGAGAGATCTTTCTCTCTCTTTTTATGCTACCTTCTTTTCTCTCTCTAACTCTCTCTCTCTCCCACCAGTTCTCTCTCTATCTCTCTCTCTCCTCCCTCCACCAGATCTCTCTCTAGCTCTCTCTCTCCTTCCCCTCCCCCCACCGATTCTTTTTCTATCCCTGATTCTCTCTCTCCTCCCCACTTCTGTTCACCTCCACCCACACTCCCATCATCCTTTATCCTTCTCCCTCATTCCTGCCGAGAGAGGGAGGAGGACGCAGTGGACAGGGGTAGAGAGAGAGAGAGTTAGAGAGAGAATCGGAAGTAGAGAGAGAACCGGTGGGGGGAAGGGGAGGAGAGAGAGAGCTAGAGAGAGATCTGGTGGGGGGAGAGAGAGAGATAGAGAGAGAACCGGTGGGAGAGAGAGAGTTAGTGAAAGAAAAGAGGGATAGTATGGAAAGAGAGAGAAAGATCTCTCTTAATTATCACTAAAAATAAATTAATTATACTCTTTTTCTTAATCACTATAAAGAAGGCTAAATTAGAAAATATTTTAAAAATAAGACTAGATGGATAAAAAAAATTTGTAATAAGATTAGACAAGAAATTAACTCGTCAAAATAGAGATATCGTCAAAGTAGAGATAAATAGAATATTATAATTTTAGACGACTTATTATTTTATATATGGCCCGTCGGATTCTACCTTATTTTATCATGATGGGATAATGAGAGTTTCAGAGAACAACGGTTGTCTCACTTACCTGACCGGCTGCCCAGGGCGGCGACGGAGGTTTGCAACGAGCTCGCGGGCCTGGCGCTCGCGCACGGCGCGCGTGGCATGGAGGCTGCGGGAGGAGAAGATGTTGGTGGCGATGATGGCGCGGAGGTGCTTGCGCAGGTGGTCGCTGGAGGGGAGCCATACGGTGGAGGTCTCGTGGTGGCCGAGGGCGCGCATGGTGTCGGGGACCCAGCGCGCCGAGAGGGCCTGGTCCTTCGTCTGGAGGACCTCGCGCGCCGCGGCGGGGGAGGAGACCACCACGGTGGTGGTCAGGCCCAGCCTCACGGACATGACCGGCCCGTAGACCCGCGCCAGGCGCGCGAGGGAGCGGTGCGGGTGCGCGCCCACGTCGAGGATGTTGCCGATGATCGGGAGCGGCGTCGGCCCCGGGGGTAGGGGGAGGGGGAGTGCTGCGGTTTTTCCGGCTCCCGGGGTTAGCTTCCGCTTGACGAGGTAGAGAAATGAGAGGGTGAGTGAGATCCAAAGGAAGGAAATTGTGAACTCCATTTTTTTTTTCCGTGGAGATGGTATGTGGATATGGTGTGAAGATCAGGTTATATTTATATCCCTGTTTCGAGGGAGGAGGAGTGATAAGTTGGTTTAATCTTTGTTGAACGGCCAATATACAAAGCCAAAGAGAGACATCGTACTAATCAGATCTAGAATCTTACGGACAAAAATTTTATGAACACTGTGTCCATAGTAGGTAATTTGGGGACGCGCCGGATGGGCGCCGTGTGGCACCCGGACATTCCGGATGGGCGCCGCGTAACGCCCTCCCCCATGCGGGGCCCATCGCCCCCGCTGCTCTGCCTTTTGGGAGAGCAGTGGGGTTTTTTCTGGTGCACTTGGTGCACCGTTTTTTTCTTTAAAGTTTTATTTTTTATTTTTTAATTATAATTCAATAAAATAGAGATATATTTTATGATATTAAAAAATATATGTAAAATAATTTTAAGCCCTAAGCTCTAAATTTTTTACATATATTTTTAAAATATCATAATATATATATATGTTATATTAAATTATAATTAAAAAGTAAAAAATAAAATTTTAAAGCAAAAAACGGTGCACCTGGTGCACCAGAAAAAATCCCGCTGTCCCCTTACGGGGCAGGTGCGCGGCGCCCATCGGGGGGGTTCACAAATTGCTTTATATGGACAGTGTCCATAAAATTTTTGTCCGAATCTTACAAAGAAAGTGATGTTCCAAACTTGCATATAAGATATTTGTGGGCCGACCCAAAAAATCGACATTGCAAGTCCTGAATGTGCTGACATGTCACATCGTGGACTCATATGTATAAGCCGAAGAGAGACATCGTATTTATCTCATCTAGAAACTTACAACGGAAGTGATACAGAGAACTTCAGTATAATGGGCTGTTACTTTAGCCTTAGATTCTGAAAAAAAATGAATTTTACTGAATTAAGTTTAACTTCGAGAATTAATTGCTTTTGATTACCAGTTATACGTAGGTTTGGCTGAGTCCAGTAAAAAAGTAATTTTTCTGAAATAATTTTATAAAATTATTTGGCAAAATATTTTTGCTGCTTCCAAATAATATTTATTTTTGAAATTTTATTTTAAAATTTGAATTTAAAATTAAACTCGATTTTAAATTTAAAAATTAAAAATTAAAATTTTGAATTTAAAATCTAAAACAAAATTTAAATTTGATATTTGAATTTAAAAGGTAAACTTAAAATTTAAAATTTAAAATGTTAAAATTTAAAATTTGCAAGCTGAAATTTAAAATTTACAAATTAAAATTTAACATCTAAATTTAAATTAAAAATTAAAGGTTTAAATTTTAAAATATTAAAATTTAAGATTTGAAATTAAGAAATTTAAAATTTAAAATTTAAAAATTCCACAATTTTAAATTTGAATATTGAAATCTAAAATTTCAAAATTTAAATCTAAATTCAAAATTCAAATAAAATATAGAAACTAAAAATTTTAAAAATTTAGTTAAATTTAAAATTAAAATTTTTTTTTCCCTCTCTAACTATCAATCTATTCTACAATGAGAAATACTCTAGAGTGTACCGTGTACCCCACTTTTGGGTAATATAATCTATTATCTTAGTAGTACATAATTTGAGACTTTTCGAAGTGCCACGTGTTATTCCGTGGGCTCTTCGGGCCCCTCCACTCTTTTTTTTTTTTTTTCCTTTCTCGTTTTCTCGAAGCCTTCTGCAGAGTCTAAGCATTCCAACCCAACATCTCTCTTTCTCTCTTTTTCTCCCTCTTCCTCTCTTTCTCTCTCTTCCTCTCTCTTCCTCTCTCTCTCTCTCTCTTTCTCTTTCTGCAGAGCCTAAGCAATCCAACCCAACATGATCCCGAAAAATTCGGGATCACAATCTTGATGAAATCCAAATGCCATCATCAAGATTTAGACATCCCAGCTCTATAAAAAATAGTAGTACATAATTTGAGACTTTTCGAAGTGCCACGTGTTATTCCGTGGGCTCTTCGGGCCCCTCCACTCTCTTTTTTTTTTTCCTTTCTCGGTTTCTCGAAGCCTTCTGCAGAGTCTAAGCATTCCAACCCAACATCTCTCTTTCTCTCTTTTTCTCCCTCTTCCTCTCTTTCTCTCTCTTTTGTTTTCTCTCTCTTCCTCTCTTTCTCTCTCTTCCTCTCTCTTCCTCTCTCTCTCTCTCTCTTTCTCTTTCTGCAGAGCCTAAGCAATCCAACCCAACATGATCCCGAAAAATTCGGGATCACAATCTTGATGAAATCCAAATGCCATCATCAAGATTTAGACATCCCAGCTCTATAAAAAATAGTAGTACATAATTTGAGACTTTTCGAAGTGCCACGTGTTATTCCGTGGGCTCTTCGGGCCCCTCCACTCTCTTTTTTTTTTTTTTTTTTTTTTTTTTTTTTTCTTTCTTTCTCGTTTCTCTCGAGCCTTCTGCAGAGTCTAAGCATTCCAACCCAACATCTCTCTTTCTCTCTTTTTCTCCCTCTTCGTCTCTTTCTCTCTCTTCCTCTCTCTTCTCTTCCTCTCTCTCTCTCTCTCTTTCTCTTTCTGCAGAGCCTAAGCAATCCAACCCAACATGATCCCGAAAAATTCGGGATCACAATCTTGATGAAATCCAAATGCCATCATCAAGATTTAGACATCCCAGCTCTATAAAAAATAGTAATACATAATTTGAGACTTTTCGAAGTGCCACGTGTTATTCCGTGGGCTCTTCGGGCCCCTCCACTCTTTTTTTTTTTTTCCTTTCTCGGTTTCTCGAAGCCTTCTGCAGAGTCTAAGCATTCCAACCCAACATCTCTCTTTTTCTCTCTCTTTCTCCCTCTTCCTCTCTTTCTCTCTCTTTTGTTTTCTCTCTCTTCCTCTCTCTCTCTCTCTTTCTCTTTCTGCAGAGCCTAAGCAATCCAACCAAACATGATCCCGAAAAATCCGGGATCACAATCTTGATGAAATCCAAATTCCATCATCAAGATTTAGACATCCCAGCTCTATAAAAAATAGTAGTACATAATTTGAGACTTTTCGAAGTGCCACGTGTTATTCCGTGGGCTCTTCGGGCCCCTCCACTCTTTTTTTTTTTTTTTCCTTTCTCGGTTTCTCGAAGCCTTCTGCAGAGTCTAAGCATTCCAACCCAACATCTCTCTTTCTCTCTTTTTCTCCCTCTTCCTCTCTTTCTCTCTCTTCCTCTCTCTTCCTCTCTCTCTCTCTCTTTCTCTTTCTGCAGAGCCTAAGCAATCCAACCCAACATGATCCCGAAAAATTCGGGATCACAATCTTGATGAAATCCAAATGCCATCATCAAGATTTAGACATCCCAGCTATATAAAAAATAGTAGTACATAATTTGAGACTTTTCGAAGTGCCACGTGTTTTTCCGTGGGCTCTTCGGGCCCCTCCACTCTTTTTTTTTTTTTTTTCCTTTCTCGGTTTCTCGAAGCCTTCTGCAGAGTCTAAGCATTCCAACCCAACATCTCTCTTTCTCTCTCTTTCTCCCTCTTCCTCTCTTTCTCTCTCTTTTGTTTTCTCTCTCTTCCTCTCTCTTCCTCTCTCTCTCTCTCTTTCTCTTTCTGCAGAGCCTAAGCAATCCAACCCAACATGATCCCGAAAAATCCGGGATCACAATCTTGATGAAATCCAAATGCCATCATCAAGATTTAGACATCCCAGCTCTATAAAAAATAGTAGTACATAATTTGAGACTTTTCGAAGTGCCACGTGTTATTCCGTGGGCTCTTCGGGCCCCTCCACTCTTTTTTTTTTTTTTTTTCCTTTCTCGATTTCTCGAAGCCTTCTGCAGAGTCTAAGCATTCCAACCCAACATCTCTCTTTCTCTCTTTTTCTCCCTCTTCCTCTCTTTCTCTCTCTTCCTCTCTCTTCCTCTCTCTCTCTCTCTCTTTCTTTTTCTGCTGAGCCTAAGCAATCCAACCAAACATGATCCCGAAAAATTCGGGATCACAATCTTGATGAAATCCAAATGCCATCATCAAGATTTAGATATCCCAGCTCTATAAAAAATAGTAGTACATAATTTGAGACTTTTCGAAGTGCCACGTGTTATTCCGTGGGCTCTTCGGGCCCCTCCACTCTTTTTTTTTTTTCCTTTCTCGGTTTCTCGAAGCCTTCTGCAGAGTCTAAGCATTCCAACCCAACATCTCTCTTTCTCTCACTTTCTCCCTCTTCCTCTCTTTCTCTCTCTTTTGTTTTCTCTCTCTTCCTCTCTCTTCCTCTCTCTCTCTCTCTCTCTCTTTCTCTTTCTGCAGAGCCTAAGCAATCCAACCCAACATGATCCCGAAAAATTCGGGATCACAATCTTGATGAAATCCAAATGCCATCATCAAGATTTAGACATCCCAGCTCTATAAAAAATAGTAGTACATAATTTGAGACTTTTCGAAGTGTCACGTGTTATTCCGTGGGCTCTTCGGGCCCCTCCACTCTTTTTTTTTTTTCCTTTCTTGGTTTCTCGAAGCCTTCTGCAGAGTCTAAGCATTCCAACCCAACATCTCTCTTTCTCTCTCTTTCTCCCTCTTCCTCTCTTTCTCTCTCTTTTGTTTTCCCTCTCTTCTTCTCTCTTCCTCTCTCTCTCTCTTTCTCTTTCTGCAGAGCCTAAGCAATCCAACCCAACATGATCCCGAAAAATCCGGGATCACAATCTTGATGAAATCCAAATGCCATCATCAAGATTTAGACATCCCAGCTCTATAAAAAATAGTAGTACATAATTTGAGACTTTTCGAAGTGCCACGTGTTATTCTGTGGGCTCTTCGGGCCCCTCCACTCTCTTTTTTTTTTCCTTTCTCGGTTTCTCGAAGCCTTCTGCAGAGTCTAAGCATTCCAACCCAACATCTCTCTTTCTCCCTCTTCCTCTCTTTCTCTCTCTTTTGTTTTCTCTCTATTCCTCTCTCTTCCTCTCTCTCTCTTTCTCTCTCTGCAGAGCCTAAGCAATCCAACCCAACATGATCCTGAAAAATACGGGATCACAATCTTGATGAAATCCAAATGCCATCATCAAGATTTGGGCATCCCAGCTCTATAAAAAATAGTAGTACATAATTTGAGACTTTTCGAAGTGCCACGTGTTATTCCGTGGGCTCTTCGGGCTAGGGCTGGCAAATGAGCGAGTCAGCTCGTGTTCGACTCGCGTTCGGCTCGATATTCGGGTCGCTCGAGCTCGGCTCGAATTAATTTCAAACAAGCTTGAGCCTAAATTTAGGCTCGAAATTAATTTCAAGCCAAGCTTGAGTATTACTGGGCTCGCTCGAATTAGTCTCGAAAAGCTCGAAATATATATATATATATATATATATATATATATATATATATATATATATATATATATATATATATATATATATATATATATATATATATATAATTATGCTACTATACTATTAATAGTATCAACCACTTGCTATTAGGTTTTCGATTCTTGGATGAAGGGATGTGCGGTTAGAATGATAGTGATCACCTAGGGTTGAGTGGATGGTTAGTTGAATAGTATGATCTAATAGGTGAAAATAATCTAAGGGGTAGATCTGACAACACAAATTTTGATAGCACCAAGCGTTTGGTGCTATCGATAGCATAGTAGCCGGACTATATATATATATAGTCCGGCTACTATACTATCTATACTATCGATAATACCATGCGCTTTGTGCTATCGAGTTTTCTGCCATTAGATCTACCTATATATATAGAGTCCAACTATTATACTATCGATAGTACCAAGCGTTTGGTTCTATCGAATTTTTTGCCGTTAGATCTACACATTTGGCCATTTCCATCCGTTAGATCATATTATTCAACTAGCCACCCACTCAACCCTAAGGGGACTATTATCATCCTGACCGCACATCCCTTCATCCAAGGGCAGAAAATCTAATAGCAATCGGTTGGTACTATTAATAATATAGTAGCCAAATTATATATATATATATATATATATATATATATATATATGCTATGGCTATTATACTCTTACAAGTATAGACCCTTTTATATTTATAAATTTTCGGTCGTTGGATGAAAGGATGTGCGATTAGGATGATATGATCACCTAGGATTGAGTGAGTGGTTGGTTGAATAGTGCATGATTTAACGGATAAAAATTGTCAAAAGGTAGATCTAACGATCGAAAACTTATGAATATAAAGGGGTCTATACTTATAAGAGTATAGTAGTCGAACTCTCTATATATAATTATATATAATATATATTTTGTATTTTAATCATATGTATATAGAGTTTGAATTATTGTGCCCATAAAATCAAACCAGCAAAATTTTACTCTAATTGCTCTCTCTCTTTTTCACTTGCTCGCAGAATTACTTTTCCTAATTTTTTTAAATATTATAATATCGTATTTTATGCATTCATTTTGTATATTGAATTATTAGAAATTTTTTTACATCAAATTTTAGATAATATTTTATAAAAATTAAACTATAGATTGCACGATGTTAAAAATTTCAAGCGGCTCGTTTAGGGCTCGAGCTCGCTCGACTCGAAGTTAGGCTCGCTCGAGCTCGGCTCGAATTGATTTCAAGCCAAGCTTGAGCCTAAATTTAGGCTCGAAATTAATTTCAAGTCAAGCTTGAGCTGAGGTAAGCTCGCTCGAGCTCGGCTCGTTTCCACCCCTACTTCGGGCCCCTCCACTTTTTTTTTTTTTTCCTTTCTCCATTTCTCGAAGCCTTCTGCAGAGTCTAAGCATTCCAACCCAACATCTCTCTTTCTCCCTCTTCCTCTCTTTCTCTCTCTTTTGTTTTCTCTCTCTTCCTCTCTCTTCCTCTCTCTCTCTCTCTTTCTCTTTCTGCAGAGCCTAAGCAATCCAACCCAACATGATCCCGAAAAATCCGGGAGCACAATCTTGATGAAATCCAAATGCCATCATCAAGATTTAGACATCCCATCTCTATAAAAAATAGTAGTACATAATTTGAGACTTTTCGAAGTGCCACGTGTTATTCCGTGGGCTCTTCGGGCCCCTCCACTCTTTTTTTTTTTTCCTTTCTCGGTTTCTCGAAGCCTTCTGCAGAGTCTAAGCATTCCAACCCAACATCTCTCTTTCTCTCTCTTTCTCCCTCTTCCTCTCTTTCTCTCTCTTTTGTTTTCTCTCTCTTCCTCTCTCTTCCTCTCTCTCTCTCTTTCTCTTTCTGCAGAGCCTAAGCAATCCAACCCAACATGATCCCGAAAAATCCGGGATCACAATCTTGATGAAATCCAAATGCCATCATCAAGATTTAGACATCCCAGCTCTATAAAAAGTAGTACATAATTTGAGACTTTTCGAAGTGCCACGTGTTATTCCGTGGGCTCTTCGGGCCCCTCCACTCTTTTTTTTTTTCCTTTCTCGGTTTCTCGAAGCCTTCTGCAGAGTCTAAGCATTCCAACCCAACATCTCTCTTTCTCTCTCTTTCTCCCTCTTCCTCTCTTTCTCTCTCTTTTATTTTCTCTCTCTTCCTCTCTCTTCCTCTCTCTCTCTTTCTCTCTCTGCAGAGCCTAAGCAATCCAACCCAACATGATCCCGAAAAATTCGGGATCACAATCTTGATGAAATCCAAATGACATCATCAAGATTTGGGCATCCCAGCTCTATAAAAAATAGTAGTACATAATTTGAGACTTTTCGAAGTGCCACGTGTTATTCCGTGGGCTCTTCGGGCTAGGGCTGGCAAATGAGCGAGCCAGCTCTTGTTCGACTCGCGTTCGGCTCGATATTCGGCTCGCTCGAGCTCGGCTCGAATTAATTTCAAACAAGCTTAAGCCTAAATTTAGGCTCGAAATTAATTTCAAGCCAAGCTAGAGTATTACTGGGCTCGCTCGAATTAGTCTCGAAAAGCTCGAAATATATATATATATATATATATATATATATATATATATATATATATATATATATATATATATATATATATATATATATATATATATATATATATATATAGGGTCCGGCTACTATACTCTTATGAGTACGATCGTATTCGTACTCATAAGTTTTTCTCGATGATGGAGCTTTCGAATCGACGATCCATACCGTTAAATATTATCTAGAGCATTTAAAACTTCTAGAAATTATATTTCATAATTTTTTGACATCATTTGCCCTATGATCAAAAGATCTCAAAGTAGACAATTTTTAACGGCCGGTATGGGATACTTGCTCGTTTAACGGTGTAAAAGAATCAGAATTTGTTGAATTTTTGATAGAAAATTCTATTTACTATATAGATAAATATCAATAACTCGGATCTTAAATTGAAGAATCCGATCATCCATTTTTAGGACGTCGTTCAATTTTGACCGTTCATTTTATGCCCACTTGATGAACTTTATAACGATTTCGAAAAATTATGAAATTTATTTTTTAGAATTTTTAAATACTCTAGATCATATTTAACGGTGTGGATCGTCGATTCGGAAGCTCCATCATCGAAAACGACTTATGAGTACGAAGGGTCCTATACTCATAAGAGTATAGTAGCCCTCCCTATATATATATATATATATAATTATGCTATTATACTATTAATAGTATCAACCACTTGCTATTAGGTTTTCTATTCTTGGATGAAGGGATGTGCGGTTAGAATGATAGTGATCACCTAGGGTTGAGTGGATGGTTAGTTGAATAGTATGATCTAATAGGTGAAAATGATCAAAGGGGTAGATCTGACGACACAAATTTTGATAGCACCAAGCGTTTGGTGCTATCGATAGCATAGTAGCCGGACTATATATATATATATATATATAGTCCGGCTACTATACTATCTATACTATCGATAATACCATGCGCTTTGTGCTATCGAGTTTCCTGCCATTAGATCTACCTATATATATAGAGTCCAACTATTATACTATCGATAGTACCAAGCGTTTGGTGCTATCGAATTTTTTGCCGTTAGATCTACACCTTTGGCCATTTCCATCCGTTAGATCATACTATTCAACTAGCCACCCACTCAACCCTAAGGGGACTATTATCATCCTGACCGCACATCCCTTCATCCAAGGGCAGAAAATCTAATAGCAATCGGTTGGTACTATTAATAATATAGTAGCCAAATTATATATATATATATATATATATATATATATATATATATATATATATATATATATATATATATATATATATATATATATATATATATATATATATATATATATATATATATATATATATATATATGCTATGGCTATTATACTCTTACAAGTATAGACCCTTTTATATTTATAAATTTTCGGTCGTTGGATGAAAGGATGTGCGATTAGGATGATAATGATCACCTAGGATTGAGTGAGTGGTTGGTTGAATAGTGCATGATTTAACGGATAAAAAAAATTGTCAAAAGGTAGATCTAACGATCGAAAACTTATGAATATAAAGGGGTCTATACTTATAAGAGTATAGTAGTCGAACTCTCTATATATAATTATATATAATATATATTTTGTATTTTAATCATATGTATATAGAGTTTGAATTATTGTGCCCATAAAATCAAACCAGCAAAATTTTACTCTAATTGCTCTCTCTCTTTTTCACTTGCTCGCAGAATTACTTTTCCTAATTTTTTAAATATTATAATATCGTATTTTATGCATTCATTTTGTATATTGAATTATTAGAAAATTTTTTACATCAAATTTTAGATAATATTTTAAAAAAATTAAACTATAGATTGCACGATGTTAAAAATTTCAAGCGGCTCGTTTAGGGCTCGAGCTCGCTCGACTCGAAGTTAGGCTCGCTCGAGCTCGGCTCGAATTGATTTCAAGCCAAGCTTGAGCCTAAATTTAGGCTCGAAATTAATTTCAAGTCAAGCTTGAGCTGAAGTAAGCTCGCTCGAGCTCGGCTCGTTTCTACCCCTACTTCGGGCCCCTCCACTCTTTTTTTTTTTTTTCCTTTCTCCATTTCTCGAAGCCTTCTGCAGAGTCTAAGCATTCCAATCCAACATCTCTCTTTCTCTCTCTTTCTCCCTCTTCCTCTCTTTCTCTCTCTTTTGTTTTCTCTCTCTTCCTCTCTCTTTCTCTCTCTGCAGAGCCTAAGCAATCCAACCCAACATGATCCCGAAAAATCGGGGATCACAATCTTGATGAAATCCAAATGCCATCATCAAGATTTGGGCATCCCAGCTCTATAAAAAACTCGCCCCAGAAGAGAGCCAGGGGAGGGGGTGGATCGCGCAGAAAAAAAAGAGACACAAAACAAGACAAAAAAAAAAAAAAAAAAAAAAAAGAGAAGAGAGTGCAGAGGAAGAAGAAGAGGGTTTAAAAAAAAAACAAATATATATATATATATAGTTGACAGGGAGAGGCCTGGGAAGCCGCCGGGCCGTGTCCATCGCGACCCCGGCCACTGCCGCCGCCGCAGTTGCGTCCGAGCTCTATAAAAAGCTCGCCCCAGGAGAGAGCCAGGGATGGGGGGTGGATCGCGCACACACAAAAAAAAAAGACACAAAACAAGACAAAAAAAAAAAAAAAAAAAAAAAAGAGAAGAGATGCAGAGGAAGAAGTGCAGAGGAAGAAGAAGAAGAGGGTTATATATATATATAGTTGACAAGGAGAGGTCGGGGAAGCCGCCGCGGCAGCGTTCATCGCGACCCTGGATACTGCCGCAGCCGCGGTCGAGTCCGCGTCCGTCGCGACCGCCGCTGCTGACGCCGCCCGTCCGCCTCCACGTCTCTAAGGCAAATAATGAGACAGAGAGATGTAAAAAAAGGAAAAAAAAAGAAAAAAGAGAGAACAAAAAAAAAGATGAAGAAGAACAAATAATACTGTGAGCAGAGAGCTTCAAAAAACTAAAAATTAAATTAAATTTTTTAATAAAATTATTAATATAATTTAATATTGCAAATGAAGTTAACAAAATATTGATAAAAAAATTAATTTTATAATATACTATAAGAGAACTTTATTATTTTTTATAATTTTTAATTAAAATTTTTATCTTAAAGTTTTATTAATTTATATTTTAATTGTCTAAAAATATTTTTTTATATTTTTTAAAATTATTGTTTAAAAATCTTTACATAAATTAGTCACAAACTATTTTGCCGCAGCGAAGCGCGGGTAGTTACCTAGTATTATTAACTTGTTGGCCTACACATATAGCGGGATTAAGGTTTAGAGTTTAGAATGTAATAATCATAATGCTTAGGCTTTAATAATAGCATTAGATGTTTAGTAATTTATTATTAGAGTATAATAATAATATCCCCATATCATAAGCACTACTCTAGAGTATATTTGAGGAACCTGTAACAGCACTCGTTTCAAATTTATCTAGCTTTAGGACTAAATTGGAGACGGCCGATTCAAATTAGGCTTTGCTTGAATATTTTTTTTTAATCAATTAAAAAAATATTAAATAGTAGCAATTATATTGCTGATATGATGTCTCTAATCAATTAAATTGTTCTCTTCTTTGAGCGGCATCAGCAGCACTGGCACGGCTGTTAGGGGGACAGCGAGTGTGAGCGCGGCGGCGAACTTATCCGAGAGGTTGATGTCGTCGGGCCGCATTCCGCGAGGCAGCCGCCAATCGAAAGCATGCAGGATGGAGCCGAGCACGAGAGGCACCACCTGCACGGCGAGCGGCATTCCCGGGCACCCCCGCCGGCCGGAGCCGAATGGCAGGAACTCGAATTCCTTCCCCCGGAAGTCCACCTCCCGCCCCTCCACGAACCGCTCCGGCCGGAACTCCTCCGCCTCCTCCCACGCTTCTGGGTCCCGCCCGATCGCCCACGCGTTCACCATCACCCGCGCCTCGCTCGGCACCGCGAACCCCGCCACCTCCACGAAGCCGGCTTCCCGCTCGGTCTCGGACGGTTTGTGCGGGAGCATCAGCGGGCCCGCCGGGTGCAGCCGCATCGTCTCCTTCATCACCGCTTGTAGGAACGGGAGCCGCGCAATGTCGGATTCCTCGAATTCCTCCTTCAGCCCCAGCGTCTCCCGTATCTCCGCGCGCGCCTTCGCGAGGACCACCGGGTTGCGGAGCAGCTCCGCCATCGCCCACTCCACCGTGTTCGAGCTCGTGTCGCTCCCCGCCGCAAAGAAGTCCTAAGTCACTCTCAAAAAAAATTAAGAGCTTCTGCTGAAGCAGAAAGCTAGGCCAGAAAAATTAAAACTCGAAAAGTTATATGTTTCTTTCCTCATCTGTTATATGTTATATTCTTATTAGAGAACAATAAATTTTTAAACCATTTCGAAACAATAACCTTTTAATTATGGTACTGTTTGATCCATCTGAACTTATTTTTGTAATCCGTATGAACTTTTTTCCACCTTAAAGTGCTCTATTGATCGAGAGATTGTTAATTTTTCACTTTTAATCAAAAGCCTTTCTTAGCTGCTAAGTTGAGGGTGTGAGTAAACGGTTCATTTTCTCTTCTCTTAATTGTTATTATTTCATTATTTTTATTGATGCAATTTATTAAATGAGTAAATATATTTAAAATAGAAATATAGAAAAGTCCTCTAATGAGTTAGGTGCACAAACGCTATAGTCATAAGTATTATAGATAAAAGGAAGAGCACATGATGACCTTTTTATTAGAAAAAAAAAATTATTTGTACACTTTCAAAAGATATGTATGATATATATTTTACTTATTTAAAATAAAATAAATTTTACTAGTCATATCGATGTGAATTTTAAAAAAAAATTCATCCTATATTGGGTGGCATTAAAATTAATGCAAACATGACGGATCTTGAAGGTAGAAGTCCCATCCAGCCTCCCGTCCCGACTATCCCGCCCAACCTCACGCCTTGTATCCATGACAGGTAAAAAATTATCCTATAATTCGTCCCGCCTGATAACCCACCTCCCGCCGGCACCACAAAGCCGCAGAGCGTCAACTAATATTTTTATTGCAGATTATAATATTATTAATATCTTGTAAATATAAATTAATAATTTTTTTAATGGTAATGAATAATATTGTTAAGTTATATATAATTAACAACATCAACTATGAAAATAAAAAAATATCAATCACAATTCGCAACAAGATTCAAAAATTTCAAATATAGTATCATAACAGAAAGTTCTAAATTAAACTTTGGATTAATTACATGCAGCTCTCTGTAAATATATCGAATAGTAGATATATTCCTACAAAGTTTAATTTATCATATTTATTCTTACAAAAGTCTTAACGTTTTTAAATATACTCTACTGTTAGAATCCGCGAGAAAAATATAGTTAACCATAGGTAAAATACTTAACCCTGATTAGTGAATTAAATAAATTGACCTCTTTACCCATCTTATATTATTTGTGATGGCAGAAAGAAAGAAGATGATCGTGAATGAGATAAATTGACATATTTATTTCTGATTAGTGATTGAGATAAATTGATCATTTTATCCCTTTTATATTATTTGTGATGGCAGAAAAAAATTTTGGGAGGACATTTCTGCATAATTTTAACAGTTGAAGCTTTTAGAGGGATATATTTGTAATGACAAAAATGTCATTTCATTTATCTTCTGTTAAAAAAAAAGGCCTTTTTGCATAAAAAATCCACTAGTTTTGAGCTTTTGCAAAATTGGGCCGCATTTTTCGATTTTGCAGATTCGGTCCGGATTTTCAGCAAACTGACCAAAATACCCTTCTTACTTTTTCTCACTCCTCTTTTTTTCTCTCTCCTCTTTTTTTTTCTCTCTCCTTTTTTTTTTCTCTCACTCTTTTTTTTTCTCTCCGAACGGCAGAGGCGGAGGTGGAAACGGCACGCCTCCCCCCTCGCTCCTCACGCCCTCGACCTCGCACGCGCACCCCCACCCTCCTCGCCTCCGACCCCGCCGAGGCCGCGCCTCGCCGCAACTCTTTTTTTTTTTTTCCTCTCTGATCCTCCTCCACCCGCCGTCCACGCCTCCACCGCCGGCGACGAAGAAGAAGTGCTTCTTGGGGCCGAAAAGCACGCCGGCGAGGGAGAGAAAAAATATAGTTACACTCCGGCGATGGCGATGTGTCGTGACAAAAAAAATTGTAAAGAAAAAAAATAAAAAATAAAAATTGTTTCTGAAAAGAACAAAAAATAGAGAAAAATAAAGAAGATGAAATTACACTGTTAAAAAAAATTACACTGTTTTAAAAAATATTTACACTGTTTTAATGCATGTTGCACTATTTAAAAAAGAAATTACACTCTTTTGAGATGAAATTTACACTCTTTAGACCAAATTACACTATTTAGAATAATGTTGCACCATTTTTTTCTCTACTTCTTCCTTCTTCCTCCGCTCTCCATCCTCATCCCCGTTCTCTCTCTTTCCTCACACTCCAAAATAATTTTAAACCGATGCGGTCGAAGCCGGAGGAGGAGGAGCGGCCATAGTCGTGGGGTCGAAGAGATAAACGGAAAGGAGGAAGAGGGAGGCGTCGGAGGTGGCGCGCAGGGCGGTGGTGGGCGCGCGCAGAGGGCGTGGCGAGCGCAGGGGGCGCGGGCGCGGGTGGGAGCGCAGGCGCGGTCCCCCCTGCGCCCCCTCTCTCCCCCCGGGACGCGCCCCCTGGGGGCGCGTGCGCGGGCGCAGGGGGCGCCCCCTGCGCCCCCTGGGGGCGCGTGCGCAGGGGGCGCATGGAGCGCCCCCTGCGCCCACCGGGGGGGGGGCGGGCGGGGGCCCAGGCCCGGGCCCGGGCGGGCGAGCGCATAGGCGGGGGGGGGCTCGGGCCCGGGCGGGCGGGCGCAGGGGGCGCGGGCCCTGCGCCCCCAGCGCCCCGCGCCTCCGGGGGACGCAGGGGGCGCGTCCCCTGCGCCCCCCCGCGCCTCTCGCGCCTCGCCGCGCCCTCGCCGCCGACGCCCTCACCGCCGGCCCCCGCACCTCGCGCCTCGCTCCTCGCGCCTCGCCGCGCCCTCGCCGCCGCCGACGCCCTCACCGCCGGCCCCCGCGCCCTGCCGCGCCCTCGCCGCAGACGCCCTCACCGCCGGCCCCCGCACCTCGCGCCTCGCACCATTTTACACATGGTGTAATGAAGTGCAATGAAGTGTAAAAAAATGAAAAAAAGTGCAACGAAAATCAAAATTTCACCATTTTACACTGTTTTAATAAAAATTACACTATTTGAAAAAAAATTATACTCTTTTAAAGTAAAATTTATACTTTTTAGATAAAATTACACTCTTTAAAAAAAATTGTACAATTTCTTTCTCTTCCTCTTCTTCTTCCTTCTTCCTCCCCTCTCAATTAATTAGTGGAATTTTATGCAAAAGCCAAATTAATTTGTGGAGTCCAGCTCCTCATCCCCTCTCAATTAATTTTTGGAGTCCGAGATCGATCTGCTCCCCGCCGACGCGATCCGCGACCTTTGCGGCATCGCAGAGCGGATGATCGGGCCGGGCGACGGCAACGCGGGAGCCGGAGCGGGATCGGGCGGGGTGTGTGTGAGATAATTAATTATCTCACACCCTGCCCGAGTGGGAGTGTGAGATAATTAATTATCTCACACACACACACTCCCGCGCCGTCGCCTGCTCCCGCCGCGCCGCGTGCGCCGCCAGCGCCGCTGCTACTACGGCCGCCACGCCGGCGCCGGCATCGGTGCCGCGGCCGCGGAGGAGGAGGCCGACATTGTGGGTGTGTGTATGTGTGGATGAGGATGAGGGGAAGGAGGAAGAAGAAGAGAAGAAGAAATAGTGTAAATTTGGCTAAAAAGTGCAACTTTGGCATAAAGAGTGTAAATCTCACCCTAAAAAAATGTAATTTCTATCTCAAATATTGTAAATTTTGTTAAAACAGTGCAATTTTTTTTTTAAAACAGTGTAATTTATTTTAACAATGCAATTTCATATCTTCTTCCTTTTTTATAATTTTTTATCTTTCTTGTAGAAAAAAATATATTTTTTTTTTATTTTTTTTTCTCTCTATAATTTTTTTTTTCACGATCCATCCCTCGCCGGAGTGAAATTATATTTTTTTCCCATCTCTCGCCGGCGTGCTTTTCGGCCCCAAGAAGCACTTCTTTTTCGTCGCCGGCGACGGCGGTGGGGACGGCGGGTGGAGGAGGATCGGAGAGGGAGAAAAAAAAATTGCGGCGCGGTGCGGCCTCGGCGGGGTAGGAGGCGAGGAGGGCGGGGGTGCGCGGGCGAGGGTGAGGGCGTGAGGGGCAAAGGCGAGGCGGGCCATTTCCGCCTCCGCCTCCGCCTCCGCCTCCGCCGCCTTCTTCGGAGAGGAAAAAAAAAAAGCGATAAAAAAAAAAGAGAGAGAAAAAAAGAGGAGAGAGAAAAAAAAAGAAGAGGAAAAAAGTAAGAAGGGTATTTTGGTCAGTTTGCTGAAAATCCGGATCAAATCTGCAAAATCGAAAAAAGCGATCCAATTTTGCAAAAACCCAAAACTAGTGAATTTTTTATACAAATTGGCCAAAAAAAAACAACGTTCTAATGGAAACAAACCAGAGAAGCGAATATGAATATTACTAGACTATGAATATTATTAGATTTTGTAGGAATAAATATGAAAAGTTGAACTTTGTAGAGATATATTTGCTATCGATATGTTTACAGAGAGCTGTATGAAATTAACCCTTAAAATGTTACGTGACATCTTCTCTTATTTAATATTTACTTTCTAATTTTTATTCGAATTTACAATTTGCTTCTGTTAAAAAAAATTCCTAACCGATTAAATATAAAATAATTAAGTATAATTTCCTAATAGCTTACACTCTCCTCAGATTTCCTGAAACTATAGAAGTAGATGGAACCAAAAGTATGAATTCATTAAATTTTTTGTTTGAAAACATTCGTTAGGATTCATAAAATAACTGTCAAAGTACAGATAAATAGAATATTATGGTTTTAGACGACTTACTATTTTATATATGGCCCGTCGGATTCTACCTTATTTTATCATGATGGGATAAGGAGAGTTTTAATTAGAGAACAACGGTTGTCTCACTTACCTGACCGGCTGCCCAGTGCGGCGACGGAGGTTTGCAACGAGCTCGCGGGCCTGGCGCTCGCGCACGGCGCGCGTGGCATCGAGGCTGCGGGGGGCGAAGATGTTGGTGGCGATGATGGCGCGGAGGTGCTTGCGCAGGGGGTCGCTGGAGGGGAGCCATACGGTGGAGATCTCGTAGTGGCGGAGGGCGCGCGCGGTGTCGGGGATCCAGCGCGCCGAGAGGGCCTGGTCCTTCGTCTGGAGGACCTCGCGCGCCGCGGCGGGGGAGGAGACCACCACGGTGGTGGTGAGGCCCAGCCTCACGGACATGACCGGCCCGTAGACCCGCGCGAGGCGCGCGAGGGAGCGGTGCGGCTGCGAGCCCACGTCGAGGATGTTGCCGCGTCGGCCCCGGGGGAGGGGGAGGGGGAGTGCTGCGGTTTTTCCGGCTCCGGGGTTTAGCTTCCGCTTGACGAGGTAGAGAAATGAGAGGGTGAGTGAGATCCAAAGAAAGGAAATTGTGAACTCCATTTTTTTTTCCGTGGAGATGGTATGTGGATATGGTGTGAAGATCAGGTTATATTTATATCCCTGTTTCGAGGGAGGAGGAGTGATAAGTTGGTTTAATCTTTGTTGAATGGCCAATATACAAAGCCAAAGAGAGACATCGTACTAATCAGATCTAGAATCTTACCGACAAAAATTTTATAGACACTGTGTCCACAGTAGGTAATTTGGGGACGCGCCGGATGGGCGCCGTGTGGCATCCGGACATTCCGGATGGGCGCCACGTAACGCCCTCCCCCATGCGGGGCCCATCCCCCGCTGCTCTGCCTTTTGGGAGAGCAGTGGGGTTTTTTCTGGTGCACCCGGTGCACCGTTTTTTACTTTTAATTTTTTTTTTTATACCGACCGTCCCTAACGCAAGTGGGAAAGGATTTGATGGTTGGTACCCGAGAACCTGAGTTCGAATCCTAGTTGATTCATATTTCTAGCTAAGTTTATTTTTAAAAAAAAATAATCGAAGCGGGTAGCGTGCTACCTTTCTCTCAACAAAAAAAAAAAAAAACTTGTTGGCCTACACATATAGTGGGATTAAGGTTTAGAGTTTAGAATGTAATAATCATAATGCTTAGGCTTTAATAATAACATTAGATTTTTAGTAATTTATTATTAGAGTATAATAATAATATCGCCATATCATAAGCACTACTCTAGAGTATATTTGAGGAACCTGTAGCAGCACTCGTTTCAAACTTATCTAGCTTTAGGACTAAATTGGAGACGGCCGATTCAAATTAGGCTTTGCTTGAATGTTTTTCTTTTTATAATCAAACTCCAGCTCACCCATTAGCTAAAAAAAAAAAAAAAAAATTAAATAGTAGCAATTACATTGCTGATATGATGTCTCTAATAAATTAAATTGTTCTCTTCTCTGAGCAGCATCGGCAGCACTGGCACGGCTGTTAGGGGGACGGCGAGCGTGAGCGCGGCGGCGAACTTATCCGAGAGGTCGACGTCGTCGGGCCGCATTCCCCGTGGCAGCCGCCAATCGAAAGCGTGCAGGATGGAGCCGAGCACGAGCGGCACCACCTGCACGGCGAGCGGCATCCCCGGGCACCCCCGCCGGCCGGAGCCGAATGGCAGGAACTCGAAATCCTTCCCCCGGAAGTCCACCTCACGCCCCTCCACGAACCGCTCCGGCCGGAACTCCTCCACCTCCTCCCACGCTTCTGGGTCCCGCCCGATCGCCCACGCGTTCACCATCACCCGCGCCTCGCTCGGCACCGCGAACCCCGCCACCTCCACGAAGCCGGCTTCCCGCTCGGTCTCGGACGGTTTGTGCGGGAGCATCAGCGGGCCCGCCGGGTGCAGCCGCATCGTCTCCTTCATCACCGCTTGTAGGAACGGGAGCCGCGCGATGTCGGATTCCTCGAATTCCTCCTTCGGCCCCAGTGTCTCCTGTATCTCCGCGCGCACCTTCGCGAGGACCGCCGGGTTGCGGAGCAGCTCAGCCATCGCCCACTCCACCGTGTTCGAGCTCGTGTCGCTCCCGGCCGCAAAGAAGTCCTAAGTCACTCTCAAAAAAAAATAAAAGCTTCTGCTGAAGCGGAAACTAAGCCAAAAGAACTAAAACCCGAAAAGTTATATATTTCTTTCCTCATCTATTATATGTTATATCCTTACCGGAGAACAATAAATTTTTAAACTATTTAGAAACAATACCCTTTTAATTATGGTACTGTTTGATCCAACTGAACTTATTTTTGTAATCCGTATGAACTTTTTTCCACCTATGGTGCTCTATTGATCGAGAGATTGTTAATTTTTTCACTTTTAATCAAAAGTCTTTCTTAGCTGCTAAGTTGAGGGTGTGAGTAAACGGTTCATTTTTTCTTCTCTTAATTGTTACTATTTCATTATTTTTATTGATGCAATTTATTAAATGGGTAAATATATTTAAAATAGAAATATAGTAAAGTCCTCTAATGAGTTAGGTGCACAAACGCTATAGTCATAGGTATTATAGATAAAAGGAAGAGCACAGGATGACCTTTTTATTAGAAAAAAAAATCTATCTGTACACTTCCAAAAAATATGTATGATATATATTTCACTTATTTTAAATAAATAATTTTTACTAATCATATCGATGTGAATTGTAAAAAAAAAAATCATCCTATATTGGGTGGAGTTAGGAATACAAGCAGGACGGATCTTGGGGGTAGAAGTTCCATCCAGCCTCCCGTCCCGACTATCCTGCCCTACCTCACGCTCTGTATCCATGACAGGTAAAAAATTATCCCATAATTCGTTCCGCCTGATAACCCACCTCCCGCCGACAGCACAAAGCCCGTCAACTAATATTTTTGTTGCAGATTATAATATTATTAATATTTTGTAAATATAAATCAATAATTTTTTTTAATAGTAATGAATAATATTATTAAGTTATATATAATTAACAACATCAACTATGAAAATAAAAAATATCAATCACAATTCGCAACAAGATTCAAAAGTTTCAAATACATGCATATTAAAAAAAAAACTGTTTACTATAATTATAACACTAAATTAAAAAATGAGAGCACAAACTTATTTATAATTAATTTTTTTTTATAAATACATTATTTTTTAAAGTATTTTTAAAATATAAACAGTTTTCAGAACGGATTCGGAACGGATTATGACGGGGCGGATTTGGGACCGATCATGGCGGAGCGGATTCGGGGCGAATTCAGAGCGAGTCAAGATTTTTGTCATTTTCTGTTCCGAATCCGTCTCGGATCATAAAAATAACTCCGTTTCGTGCTCTAAATTTGTTTTTTTTTTTCGTTTACTGTCCCATTCAGAACGAATCAGTGCGAGAGCAGAAGCGGAAGCGGGAGCTCCATCAAACTAGATTGTTTGCATTTCTAGATAGAATATACATTATACCTATTTTGGAGTGTATACGAAGTATTACTCTTTTTATTATAAAGGACAAACTTTAAAAATATGAAAAAGTATTTTCCAATTATTCTGGCATTAATACTATTTATTACTCCGAAAATATCATGCCCAAACTTGAGAACAGATATTTTTTATATTACACTAAAAAGAACGATGGGATTGAGAACGGAGTTGTGGCCTTATAAAAAATAATTAAGAGGATATCTTTTATACATCACTAAAAACGAAGCATGTGGTTGAAAACGGCTGTTGCGGCCTCAGAGAAAACAATTAAGAGAAGATTAGCAGAAGAAGGTAATTGACTGAGAACTACATACCGTGAGGAGAGTTATGATCTCTCGCCGTTGAAGCTTGGATTGGGAGTGCAGCTCCAGGAGGGAGTCCAAGAAATCGCCCTTCTTCTCCGCGCCGGAGTTCATTTCGCGCAAGCGGCGGTCGAATATGCCGCCGAAGAACTCGTAGTACCTTCTGAGGTAGCCGGCGCTGGCGCGGCGCCGGCCTTGTAGGTCGAGCGGTCGGAGGAAGGGGAAGAAGTCCGAGATGTTCGGCCTCCCGATCTCCTCGACGGAGCTCGACACGAGACGCTTGAATTCTTGGTTAGATGCTTCTTCGGCCGATGCGAGGTCCACCACGTCCTCCGAGAAGAAGAGGTTGGAGATGATGTTGAGCACCGCGTTGAATACCGGGATGCCAATCCTAATATAGTATAACATCTTTTTTCTAACGGCTCAAACTTTTACAAAATAATAAATAGAATGTTTAGGTTTTAAGCTGCGTTTGGAAACAGAATTATTGAAGAATAAAACTGTTTATTCTTATTATTCTTCCAAACAATTCAAGAATTGATATAAATTTTTTATCCCGATCAAAAAAGCTAGAATAACCCGTTAACAAAATTCTCACGCACCCTGGAATAGAATTTATCCCAAGGGCAAGAAAATTTAAAAAGTCTCTTCTCTCTAAAAACGGTGCTGTCTCGTTCTGCGCGCCCTTTTACTCCATACTCTCTCTCTCACCTACCTTCTCTTCTTCTCTTCAATTAAGGCATCTTCTACTACAAAAATCCCTCTTTACTCCAAGCAATGTAATTAATCATAATATTTAGCAATATAATTAACAATATTATTTCTTAATCATAATATTTAGCAATGTAATTAAACAACAAAATAAACAATATTTAAGTATAGCAGGTATTGTATGTGTAATATGCAAAAAAAAAAATACACTACACCCATAAAGGCAAACTTGGTATTTTGAAAAATAACAACCACCTTTTTCAATCACTCATCTCTTCTTTCAAAAAAATTACCAAACATCATTTGCCTTATTCTAGAGAATTAGCTAAATTCTAACCAAAAAAAAAAAAAATTATTATTTCCGTCTATCCTGGAATATAGATGTATTCTAGGGATAAAAAATTTTAACCTTGAAGACTTTATTACCTGACCGGCTGCCCGGTGCGGCGACGGAGGTTTGCGACGAGCTCGCGGGCCTGGCGCTGGCGCACGGCGCGCGTGGCGTCGAGGCTGCGGGGGGAGAAGATGTGGGTGGCGATGACGGCGCGGAGGTGCTTGCGCAGGGGGTCGCCGGAGGGGAGCCAGATGGTGGAGGTCTCGTGGTGGCCGAGGGCGCGCGCGGTGTCGGGGACCCAGCGCGCGGAGAGGGCCTGGTCCTTCTTCTGAAGGACCTCGCGCGCCGCGGCGGGGGAGGAGACCACCACCGTGGTGGTGAGGCCCAGCCTCACGGACATGACCGGCCCGTAGACCCGCGCCAGGCGCGCGAGGGAGCGGTGCGGCTGCGAGCCCACGTCGAGGATGTTGCCGATGATCGGGAGCGGCGTCGGCCCCGGGGGGAGGGGGAGGGGGAGTGCTGCGGTTTTTCCGGCTCCGGGGTTTAGCTTCCGCTTGAGGAGGTAGAGAAATGAGAGGGTGAGTGAGATCCAAAGAAAGGAAATTGTGAACTCCATTTTTCCGTGGAGATGGTATGTGGATATGGTGTGAAGATCAGGTTACCTTTATATCTCGGTTTCTAGGGAGGAAGAGTGATAAATTAGTTTAATCTTGCTGAATGGTCAATATACAGGCACCCAAGTTGCTCCGGCACGTAGGCCATGACTATTTATATACAAGCCAAAGAGAGACATCTTATTTATCTCATCTAAAAACTTACAAAGAGAGTGATGTCACTCATAGGAAACTTCAATAATAGATATTTGTGAGCCGACCAAATACTCTTAATGTGAGACCCCAATAGTCCCACATCGTATGAGAATAAAATTATTATTGAATATATATGAAATTATTGACACTAATAATAATAACTTTGGCTTAAATATTTTTGGCCGGTGGCTTGGATCCTAACAAGTTATTATTACTAGTGGGCCGAGTTGTTATACTTACCTCCGGCTTCAGATTGAAAATATTATATTTGGAACAAGGAACCAAAGATTATATTATTTTGGTGCCATGATATAATTTGATGAGACAAAAAAAAGAGTAGAATGAAGATAATTTGTAAATTTTATTTTTCTACAAATTATCGATATTGTTCTTTTCTAACTTCAAATTACTCTATCTTATTAGTCATTTTTAGCTATTACAGGGTAGGAAATACTCTGTTTACTCTTTGTTTATGCTCTGTTCTATATAGGAGGTTCCATATAATTTTTTCGCTTCTGCGGAGGTGAAATGCATGATCAAACGATGTTCTTTTGGCCAATAAAAAAAAAGGGAAGGAAACAAAAAAAAGATAATTTCCACAAATTAAATATTACAAACGATTACTATAAGACAAATCTCAAATCTATATCTGATCCAAATCCAGCTGTACGGGTTGACTGAATACACACCAACTACTTTTTGGAGGATTGAAATAAATAAAATAATAATAATAATAATAATAATAAACGCCGCATTGAATACGAGTGTACGACTCTACACCAGGTGGGAATTTTATAAGCACTACTCGTCTGGCCACTTGTTGATATAAATAGAACTAATGCCTTGTCTAGCTTTTTTAGAAAAAAAAAATTTCTCATCTAGTCCTTTTTTTTTAATATTTCAAACCTAGTCTCATTTTTATAGATTAAAAAAAAAAATATAAATTATATAGAATTATATGTTAATTTGGTGAGATTATATTTTTCTCTCACCTCTCCTAATTTTCAAGATCTTTCTCTCACTCTCTTTTCCTAATCTGCTTAGAAAATTTCAGTAAAATAAATTATAAAATAAAAAATATACCAATAAAATAACACCAAACGTGTAGAAAAGATCTGCTTAGAAAATTTCAGAGAATCACAAATAGTCTTCACGAATCCGAATTAGAGCAACTGATATTTTTGGAACCCTTTAGATTATATAAATAAGATATGTAGTGAAAACTAAAAAAGTGGAAGAGAAAAACTAAATAAGATATGTACTTTTGGAACCCTTTTTATTGGTATGTTATTTTACTGAAATTTTCTAAGCAGATTAGAAAAAGAGAGTAAGAGAAATGTCTTGAAAATTGGGAGAGGAGAGAGAAAAACATAATCTCACCTAATTAACATATAATCCTATATAACTTACATCTTTTTTTCTAATCTATAAAAATAAGACTAGATTTGAAATATTTTTTAAAAAAAACTAGATGGAAAAAAAAAATTTCTAAGGAGGCTAGGCAAAGCATTAGTTCATCTAAATAAGCAAATATTACATTCTAGTGGTCGTACTGATAAATTAAAAAAAAAAAGAATAAGGCCACTAATAAAGTACCACACATAAAATAAAATATAATGCAGTTTATTTAACAAATCACTGGAATCAAAAGCAAGAATCTACAACGTGACGGCTCGCATCGCAGGTAGCTGCGTTAGTGCATTTCCCCGATTCCAGATTCGTACACCAGATTCTAACATCTCTAAAGTAATCGGAAACAATGTCTCCAAAATGTAAGAAATTCTCCCGCAAACATTGCACGACTCACAAAGATTAAACAATTTACACTGAAATTATTGATCCACCAAGTAACAGGAACCAGCAATACAGTCTCTCTTTTTTTTTTTGAATATAACGTACTAAACTATTATTCTTTATCGGTTCAAATTTTTAAAGGATAAAATTATTTCATATAATTCAACATGATATCAGAGCAATAAATTTTGAATTCGAATCACCTCAAGCTCCCGACTTATTAGATTTTAAATTCACGTCTTGTGTCTACTAAAATATATTGAATCTAGACGTAAGAAAAAAGTGATTCAACCACGTCTTAACACATTCTGTTGATTAAGATCGATCACTCACAAGTCACAACCATATTCAAAAACCTTCAATTCCAATCAGGAAAAAATGGTCTTCAAAATGTTAAGAAAAACCTCCAACAACAAAATGCACCATTAACAAAATGTCAGAGAATTGCTACTAAAAGACTCGATCTATGTTAATATTCTAGACTATACAAAGCCATCAAATAAAGGAAATAATATCTAAGAATCAGCGAGAATAGGAATCAGCACAAACAATATCACAAACACAATAACTGCACATACCAAACCGAGCGCGCGCTTCTTGTTCCTCCGCTTCATGGCCTTCGCCGAGACGAGGCGGTCCGTGCCCCCGGTTATGTACTCCTTGGCGCGCACGACGTTCTCCTCGATGTCGTTCATCTGCTCCTCCTGCTTCTCGACCATCACCGCCATGTCCAGGAACACCTGGTGCAGCTGCATCAGGCTCCGCTGAATCTCGCTCACCGCCCGGTTCCTCTCCATCACCTCCACGTCCATCCCCCCCTCCTTGTCCGCCGCTTCGACCCGGCCGTTCCACTTGAGCATTTCGTCGAGCACCTTGTCGGAGGCGAGCTCGCCCGTGGCGTTGTGGTAGTTTTGCTTCAGGGTCTCCTTGTGGTCGGAGAGGATCGTCTCCCTGAGCTTCTGGAACCCGATCATGGCGTCGCGAAGCTTCGCGCGGATCCCGTGGGTGACCGAAACCCTGGTGCGGTCGACGGGGGTCCCCGCGGCGAAGCGCGGGGAGAGGGCGCGGTTCGCGGCGTTGGAGGCGTCGAGGGCTTCGAGCTGCGCCTTGATGGAGTGGGCGGTGCGGAGGATCGCGGCGACGTCGGAGTCGACGCGGTCGCGGTGGCCGCGGAGGAGCTTGGGGGAGTGGGCGGAGCGGGACTCGGCGTGGAGGAGGCGGAGGTCGGAGAGGAGCGCGGAGAGGGCGTCCATGGCGGATTGGATCGCGCCGACCTCGGAGAAGAAGAGGCCGAGGTTCGCCTCCTCCGCGGGCGTGAGCCCCCCAGCCTCGAGATCCGCGCTCGCCTCGGGACTCGCGCCGGAGCCCTCGATCGCCGTCGCCTGCTTCTTCAGTTCCACGTAGTTGAGGAACGATTTGGTCATGAGATTGTTCATCTTCGACGCGCAACTGCGGGAAATTGGGGCCAAATGTTGGGGGAATCGGATCAAGAAATCAATTAAAAAAAAAAACCCTAATCTCTCAATCTGATTAGAATTTTCAGGTAATAATTTGAATCAAATTTAGCGAGAAATGTACCAGAAAAAAAGGGGGGGGGGGGGGGATCAGAGAAAAAAACGCAATGGCATTACCCGAGATGGTTGTTGAATCGACGAGAATGGATGGAGCTTGAATTCTCCTCAGCTAGAGATCTATGAAGTAATTAACAAGAAAAGAAGAAGGGTTAAACAAACCCTAGAGTTTATGATGTCAATTGAATATCGAAATTCATCAAAATTAATGTAAAATTCTACAGAAAATTTCCTGAATCCGAGATGAAATCGAATCGGAAGAGTGTATTCGACGTGATCTTAGAGACAATACCTTGAAGAAGAAGAAGAGCACCAGAGTGTGTGTGTGTGTGTGTGTGTGAGAGAGAGAGAGAGAGAGAGGGTTTGAGAGTTTACAACGTATATGAGAAAATTTCGGGCGTTTAAATTGAGAGTGTGGCGTCGCTTGAGAAAGAGAGAGAGAGAGGGGGAGCGAGCGAGCGGGCGAGCGGGGAGGTGGTTTAAAAGGGTAGTTTGACGAATTTGCCCCTGTGCATTTTTGTGCACTGAGAAGGACGGCGTATGTTTATGCCTGTTTGATGAGAAAGAAATTTAAATCATTTCTCCTCCGTTCAAACTCAACCGTCCAAATGTAGGGTGCATGACTGAAGAGGTCAAATCGTTTTGAGATCCTTCCATCCGCTGTCCCGTCACGTGGACACGAACCATGATTGAGAATCCTACAATGGATACCATCGCCATCAAAAAAAAAAAATTTCTTCTTTTCTTAGTGAGCTTATAATAAACTCATGCAGAAAAATTTTCAGCCTGAACTTGAGATTTTTTATTAAATTCATAACGTGGACTTGAAGTAAATAAAAAAATTAATAATATTAGGAGTCTGGTGTGATTCGAACTCAGAACATCTTATTCTGATATCATGTTAAATTATACGAAATAATTATTATTCTCTAAAAATTTAAACTGATAGAAAACGATGTTTAACTATTTTTATATTTAACAGAAATATCAACATGGATCAAAAGAACTTGCCCAATCTCCTTAATTGCTTGGCAACAATTACGACATTGGTTTTTTTTTTTTTTTTCTTTGGAGAGAATGATAATCGTATTATCCATCTCGTTCATTTTTATTAGAAATGAACTTAGTTAGAATTATACAGTAACGAGACTTCGCCTCGAATATAATATACCAGCTATCAAGTTTTTTTTGTACCACCTGCACTAGGGATGGTTGATAACAACATTCTATGTTTGTTTAATAAGAGAATGAAAAAGGTTCATTTTCTACAGCGAGAGACCTCGTTTCCATTTGGAAGCACATGCTTAATTTACTCCATGTTTCTCAAAAATTGATCTAAAGTAATACTCATACTTTAATAATCATGCTCATACATTGATCTAATACAAAATAATTGTACTCGTGTGCACGGTATTATGTGAACTATATCATATGTATTTATAAAAATATAACAGAGAATTATAAAGAAAGGAAATTTCACTAATTAATTAAATAATATTGAAAATTTAGCCGGTGATATTGTACGGGCTAAAAGTTAAAATGGACTCGAATTTCACCTTATTTTAAAAACTAGTTTTATTAACAAATGGTTTAAAAATAATCGTAATTTGTAAAATATTTAACACAAGGATTGTTCAAAGTTTAGGTGTTCCATCAAGGATTCTTGAACACAATTCCCTTGTATCTAAATTTACGTGAAAAAAAATAGTACCATCCAAAACTTCTAATGCTTGAAGCTCTTCCATGAAGAACAAAACTTTCTGAATAAACCAGTTGAACCTTTTCCGCGAGTAATAAATTTTTCCTGTAAAAGTAAGCCCAAATTGATACTTAGCTTAGTTCAATCCTTAAATTACTTACTATTTTCAAAACAAAAAAAACTAGTTGCATATACACTTTATATGAGTTGAGCTAAAATGCTATCAGTAGTAAACGGGCTCTGTTGCCACCCATTTATTTTCGATGATGGAGCCTCCAAATCGACGATCGGCATCGTTGAACATGATCTATACCACTTGAAGTATAGATAACTAAATTTTAAATCTTTTCGACATCATTAGCCTGATGATCAAAGAATTTCAACATTTGTAATTTTAATGATCGATATAAGACGGTTTCTCGTTTAACGGCGTAAAAATGTCTAAATCAATTGAATTTTGATTAGAAAATTTTTTATACTATAGAACAAGATCTATACTCTTGATCTTGATTACAAGACTCCTATCATTACTTTTTAAAGGATATTCATTTTTTAGCCGTTCATTTTTGTATCTACTTGATGGACAAAAGAATAGTATCGAAAAAATATGAAATTTTATTTTTAGATGCTCAAGTGGTATAGATCATGTTCAACGGCGTCGATCGTCGATTTGGAGGCTTCATCATTGAAAACAAATAGTTGACAACGAAACCCATTTGTTTTATATATATATATATATATATATATATATATATATATATATATATATATATATATGAGCCCTCCATCATGTTTAAATACTACTTGTTGTATCAACCATTCAACGTGCTTCTTAAATGGCCAAAAGAAAACAAGGAGATAAAGCCAAACTCAGGCATTGGATTATCTACTTTTTTATTTATCTTTTCCAGAGAAAGCCTGCAGGGCCAAAACTGTGGCAAGGTTCTTTTTTCCCATTATGGCATGTCCTACATAGAAAATCAAGAAATATCTAAATAAATAAATATACTATGGTTTGCCACTCAATATTTATCCACAGCCAAAACATTCACATAAATAAGCCATTAGAATCATGTTTAATTCCTAAGGCCTTCTTGCACTATTCATCCACTGAAAGGCCCTCAGCAAATCACAGTTCTTCTACAGCATTATGCCCTGAAGATCTGAAGCCTTTTCCAAGGTTTCATTTTCTTTATTTTCTCTTTGAGTTTATTTTTCTTTTTCTGTTTGTTTTAAGTACACTTTCATTGTTTCATTTTCATCACATCACCATATACTGTTACTGTACTAGCTTAACTATCAGATGATTCCTATATTACTTTTTCATATAAACTGAAAAAAGTTGAAGTTTTTGCTGCAGTAAAAAGATGACATGATGGTTCTCTGCAAAAGAAATTATTAAGAAATTCTTACGAAGAATATCTTGCGGCCCTAAACAAGTAGAATGTAATGTCCCAGATTACCGCTACCTAGCACTTTTATATATGTAATCTATTTAGGGACTGCGTCTTCACCCGATTCCTTCTGTTCAACGTGGATTTTTTGGACATCCCAGACGCTCCTTCAGGTGACCCTCGAGGGCTCTGGCAGAGCATCGCTGACACCTCTAACGCTACAACTCGATCTAAAAATCTTACCACTTTATCGGCAATCTGGTGGGTCGTTTGGACGGATCGAAATAACACTGTCTTCCGGGAAACCCCACCAGACGCTCGTAGGGCGATGGATAGAGCTAAACTACTTGCATCCGCGTGGATTGAACTCGTCTAAACTCGTCTGACTTTCCCCCCTCTACCCCCTCCCCTCCCCCCCCTCCCCCCCCCCCCTCCCCCCTCCCACTCCTGTTTGTACTCCTCTTCTCTTAGGAGGCCCTGGTTGCTTCCACCTTGTATGCTTAGTTCACCACTCTTAATGAATGAAGCAGGTAGCGTGCTACCTTTATTCTCAAAAAAAATCTTTGAATTTCTTTTTTTTTTGGGTTAATTGCATACAGGTCCCCGCAAATATAGTGAATAGTAAATATATTCCTGTAAAATTTAACTTTTACAAAATGTTCCTGCAAAAGTCCTAAGTTATGCAGATATATTCCTCCAGTTTGTTTCTATTAGAACTCTGTTAAAATTTTAACAGCAGATGAGTGAAATGACATTTTTACCCTTACATATATGTCCCTCCAAAAAGAAGAAGAAGAAAAGAAGGCAGCGGCGGCCGGCGGTGGCGGCAGCCGACGGTGGCGGCAGCCGGCGGCGGCGGTGCCCCCGTTTCCCCCTGTGGTGGCGTCCCTCGACGTGTGGATCGCCACGCCCGCGCTCGTCGAGGAGCGGAGGGACCTCCAAAACGAGGACGACGAGGACGAAGACAACGAGGGTTTCTTCGAGGGCTTCGGCTTGGGATCGGGGGAGGAGAGGAGGAGGCGGGATCGGCCGGCAGAGAGGAAGCGACGGCGGCGACGGAGGCAGAGGAGGGAGGAGGAGGAGGAGGGAGGGGCGGCGTCATTCCGATCAAGGAAGAGAAAGAGGAGGAGGAAGAGGAAGAGGATGGGGTAAAATCGTCAATTCACATTATTAACTAACCATAGTTAAGCATGTGAACTATGGTTAACTCAGTTTTTCTAACAGAATATAACAGCAGGAACATTTTTGCAGACGGTAGGACTTTTGTAGAGATATTTTGCAAAAGTTAAAATTTAAAGAAATATATTTGCTATTCACTATGTTTGCGGGAACATGTATGCAATTAATTCTTTTTTCTTAATGAAGTTGTTTATAAAATTTTCAGTTTTAACAGGTTTAACATACGGAAGAAGCCGATAGCTAACACGAGTTAATCGAAAGCGAACGACTCTTTGATAGTAATCCTAGGCTTAATCTAGGCACGTTTTCTACTACATGGATGGAGTCAGGATGTGAGAAGCTGATAGTGAAAGAGATGAAGAAGAACTACACAGATGGTTACCCTTCACAAATAGAGATTGAGGCATGTTAATGTCACATAAATCACTAGTGCTCTTTAAGTACATTTATGTATAAATCAACATCTACTGTTTATTGTTAATGAATTGTTTCACTTGACAATTGTGTAATTTGTTGTGCTCAGAGACGTTGCGATAATATGATAGCTCGTCTTTTCAATGCACCTATTGGTGTAAAAGAACCAGCAACCGGAGTTGCGACTGTTGCTGGGTTCAACACTTGCTGGAGAATTTGCAGATGTAAAACTCCTAAATGAGATGCTAAGAGAAAATAATAAGGAAACAGGGTAAGTTAATCATCTTCTTGGTGTTATTTTCTGATGGGTCTGATTTTAATAGTCGCATAATGTGACTGCTTAATTTGTACCATTTCATAAAGATCATATATTCAATCTAGTTGAGAAATATCATGTTAACATCTGTAACTTATATGCTAGTATCTATAACGTGACCTTATTCTGTTGTTCATTTCATACTCTTTTGCAGCTTATTCGGGATATCCTATGAAAAAAGTTTACCTGTTGCTACATTAAATTACTCTACAAATGCACTCGCATTATAATTAACTTTGTTACTTGCCTTAGATCCATGTTTTACAATTTTTAATGCAGATGGGATACACCAATACATGTTGATGCAGTAAGTGGAGGATTTGTCACGCCATTCCTCTATCTCGAGCTTGAATGGGATTTTCGGCTATCATTAGTTAAGAGCATAAATGATTTTTTTTTTTTTTTGGAGAGAAAGTTAGTATACAACCCACTTCATTTATTTTTTTTAGAAATAAACTTAGCTGGAAATGTAAAGCAACTAGGCTTCGAACTTGGGATCTCGAGTACTAACCACCAAGCCCTTTGCCATTTGCGCTATGGACAATCAGTAGCATAAATGTTAGCAGGCACAAGTATGGTCTCGCGTGTGTCGGAACAGGTTGGGTCATATGGAGGGGCAAAGAGGATTTGCCCTACGAACTCGTCTTTCGTATCAACTACTTAGGAGTCGATCAACCTACTTTTACTCTAAATTTTACGAAAGGTATGTAATTACGTTTAAGTATGGTTATTGCTTTAGCAACTTCGAGTTATCTTCTTCACTCAATTTGAGTTGCTACAGAAATAGTGAATTACTTATTTAATTATTTTTACTGGTTTCGGTATGCAGGAACTTATCACATCGTTGCGCAATATTATCAATTTCTACTGTTAGGTTTTGAGGTAAACTGATGCCATATATATTCCAATAGGTGCTTGCACTTTCAACTTACTATGTATTGATTTGCTCGCGCCTAATCTTATTTACAATTGGTTTTGGATTGCATTGTGCTTAATTTGACATTATTAGCTCTCATGACTTTCACATTGGACAAAGGGCTACAAGAAAGTAACGAAGAAGTGCATGGACAACGCAAGGTTGCTGCTTAAGGGACTTGAGAAATTTTCGCGAACCGGAGATCATAAGCACGCAAAGAGGGCTACCATTAGTAGCGGTCTGTCACGGTCTTAGCGTTTTTGTTCTCTCTCTTCTCTCATTTTTGCATATTTAGTCATAGGGCGCGGAGGTCCAGGCTAGCAAAAGGAGCTAGGCTTGTCCATTTTCGAGTAGGAAGGCGGACGCCGCACGTGCTTTGCGAACAAAAACGCTTAGGCCGTGACAGGTCGCACTTATAAACAAGAACAAGGATAGGGCCTTCGTGCTCTCAGAAGCACTACAAAATTTTGGTTGGAAGGTGCCCGCGTACACTTTGCCATTGATGGGCATGACGAGGCCGTCCTCCGAGTAGTAGTCCGAGAAGATTTTGGTCGCGATCTTGTCGAGAAATTCCTTTCACACATTGTGCTTGCTTTGAAGGAGTTGGGTGATAATCTTGGACCATCCAAGATGTGATTTTTATGTTTAGAATTACAAAAAAGTATTTGTTTGTGTTAATAATTTTGTTGAAGATGAAAATGTTACCTATGACTAGATGGTTTGAGGACTAGTTGTAACTTGCAAGTGAAAATTTCACTCTCCATCAATTTATTTCTATCTGAACATACTTTTTTTACATTGTACATGCAATGTAATGACAAGTAAGAAAAGAACGAAAAGAAAAACACAAATATAACAAACCGAAATAAAGAAGAAAAAAAATCCCAAAAACACAAAAGGAAAAAAGAAAAAAGGATGTCGAAAGAACAACCACAGCAATCAAAGCATGGATTAAATATCAAGTATTTATTCAGCAAATCCCTTCTTTATAGCTCTCTTCAGAAGTAGTTTACTTGGGTCCCTTCACAACTGTGACAGGACAAGTTGCATGTGTGACCACATAATTGCTCACACTCCCCAGCAACACCCTGCATCAAAATCAAACTTTAAAAAGGATTTAGAGGAGAAACCTCTCTTTGAAAATCTAGAATTTAATGCAAATGTCGACATAACGAAAAATGTAGAACTTAGTCAAATAATCGAATATTATGTGAATTTGGATTAGACCTTTTAATGGGTCCTAAGCCTCTGCTCCCAACCACAAGAGAGTCTAGCTTGAGATCCTCGACCGCATCGCAGAGCTTCTCCCTCGGATCACCCCAATAGATCTTTGCTACTACCTTGACCTGATCCAACCAAGTAGATATGGTGCCAATAATTGTTTCACCAAAATTTGTCGCTTGAAATTATGAAAAATGTCTTGAGACACATAAAAAGTGCACAATTAAAGTGAAAAAGAAAAAAAAATAATTACCTGTTTTGTCTTTGATGCAGTCTCTAAGATATCCAATACCTCCATATCAGGATTGATCCCATACTGCACTGGTAGGTTCATTGCTTTAAACTCATCAAGAGGAATCAAAGCTGCAACAATTCCAAAATCGGTAAGTACGTCTATAAAATGAACAAAACATAAATTTTAAATTTTCGATGCGCACTTTTCTCGTATTTTAGAGGAAAAAAATATCATTCGATCATATAAAATTTGCATTTGAGAAAAAATAAAAAGTCACGCAAACGTACGTGTTCCTTTGTCATCCCACAGCTGCTTCTGCGCCGGGTCGCCCTTGCCGGAGTGCACGTGGATCAGGACGATGCGATCGCCGCTCCTCACCAGATTATCGACGGTCCACCGCACGGCCAGCTTGCTCGTCGGCGAGTAGTCTATTCCGATCCCCACCGTCCGATGCCCTCCCATTTCTTTTATTTTATTTTATTTTCCTATCAACGCCTTTCTCTTATTTTGAATGAATGAAAGGTTTATGAGGCTTCAAATTGTACTCAATTTCCTGTTGGCTTTATTCTTTCCAGATTATTGAGAAGATCATTGAGAAATTGATAACTTAATTATAGCTCATTGCCAGGTGTACATTTGTGGTAACATCTGGAATAAACTTCAAGTTTCTGGAAGCAACTAGGCTTAATTGGGTTGAGGATGCTGGATACATGATTCTGGTTGGTAGGATTGAAACAGTTCCTACCAAATCATTTGGTGCTGTGGATTCGTAGAATGACTGATCCTGTTGCTTAATCAATAAAGGCTAGTTTAAAAATTCTTAAGATATTTGCAGTTTTTTTTTTAAAAAAAAACTCTTAAATGCTGATAAAGTATAACTTTCTATTATTATTAGAAAATATTATGAAAATTATTTTTAACAGTTTGATATGGAACTTGAATCCGTGGAGTTAATTATATGCTCTCTCCAGAAACAGTCATTAGTTTTGGGGAAAATGGTCTCTGCATTGTATCTATCTTCTTCACTTGGTCGGAGGGGATAAGACTCTTTCAACTAGAAATGTCAAAATCATAAATAAAAAAATGGGTTTAACCTTATATAATCTAAGATTGCAAACTAAATGATTGCGCCCTCAAAACTAAAATAAAGAAATAAATATGAGAAAGCCAAATAGTCACAATTTGAATTAACTCAAAAGTCAAATAATACTATATATAAACATATGTGAGATGTGTAAATAAATGTTAAAGCAAGGGGGATATAGTTGAAATCGTTATAATATTCGCTGTTTTGAGTTTGTAGGCGACGTGGACATTTTTTATATATAAAATAATGATGTAAAAACAAACCATGAAGAAAAGGATTGATGGCTGAGTTAACTTGTGGGGTAAGCTAATAATTTAGCTCGTACTTTTAATGTATTGGGTTTGCGTAGAAGCAAATTTTATGCTTGAAAAATGTTTGTGCATGTTGTAAGATATTTTATCACCAAAAAAGAAAGAAAATTAATCTACATGCTTTACATACACACTATAAAACTATTTCCGATTACGAACTATACCAAAGCTTAATTTATGTAGGTTCAACTATAAAACTATTTTAAGAACTATACTCATGTAGGTTCAACTATAAAACTATTTCCGATTAAGAACTACATCAAAGCTTAATTTAAGTCTCTATGTAGGATTGGAAGTGGCTCATGAATTGTAATACTAGGTTGAGCTTAATGAACACTTGAATCAAGTTAAAGAAGAACCTCCCCTAAGCCACCCGGTTTTACTCACTACTCTTAAATCTTAATAGAGCGTCTAGTGAGTGCTTTCGAGCCGCTTTATATTTTCAAAATAGGAAAAATAAAATATAGAAGCAAAAATAGGTCGACAATGTTTTGATGAAAATAATACTTTTGTTATTAAGTAACTGCCGTATAAGTTAGACAGCATTTGGGTTTGAGCCAAATCCAAGTCCGTCGAACGACAACTAGTATGTTCAATCTTTAGTTGGACTTGGATCTACAGTGTCAGTCAACTAGACATAAATAGTTAGATTAACAACGAAATTGAGATTTAAATTATGGAAAACACATGTTCGACCCAGGCTCGAACCCAACCCAACCCAAAACCACATTTAGATTGTGATTGTGTTTATGTGAGGGTCAGATTTTGACTGCGTATATATGAGGGGCCACTCCACGCAACGGATGCACTACCCAGATGCTATTTTCACCCCGCGTTTCAACACCTCCCCATCTCCGTAAACTCACCGCCCGGTTGCGCTCACCGCTCCATCTCCTCCTCGTGTCCTCCCTCTCCTCCGCCCCTCCCCACCCTTCCCCTCGGCCATGGCTCACCTCCCTCCGCGCTGCCGCGCACTCCGGCGACCTCGACCGCGCGCGCCGCGCCCACGCCCTCGTCCTCACCTCTGGAGCGGCCTCCGACCGCTTCCTCGCCAACAACCTCATTGCCGCGTACGCCAAGTGCGGCTCCCTCCCGGCCGCTCGCGACGTGTTCGACCACATGCCCAAGAGAGACACCGTCTCCTGGAACTCCCTCCTCTCCGCCTACGCCCTCCACGGCGCTGCTGCCGACGCATTCGGTCTCTTCCGAGTCATGCTCCGGTCCACCGTGGCTCCGACAAATCTAACCTTCACTCCCATCCTTAAGCTCTGCTCGGCCTCTCCCCGCATGCTCCCGATATCGCAAGCCGTCCATTGTTGCTCCGTCAGGTTCGGTTTGGATTCGGATTCGTTGGTCTCGAGTGCTCTCACCAATGTCTACTCAAAGTTTGGACTTTTAGAGGATGCTCGGTCTCTGTTCGATGAAATGACTGAGAGGGATGTGGTGTTGTGGAACATAATGATCAAGGGGTACGCTCAAATGGGTTTCGCTAAAGATGCGTTTTTGATGTTCTCGGAGTTGCATCGGAGTGACTCGCTCCAACCTGATAATGGTAGTATCCACGGTATTCTTCTGGGAAGAGAATTGAGTAGGGAACTTGAACAGGTTCAGGCTTACGGTATTAAGTCTTGCCTTATTGATGAGTCCTCTGATGTGATAAGTTGGAACAAAGCCATTTCAGAATATGTTAAGAATGCACAGAGTGGTTTTGCATTGGACTGTTTTATGGAGATGAGAAAGTTAAATGTGGGGTATGACAATGTAACATTTGTTGTAGTGCTCAGTGCAATCGCGGGAACAGAGTATTTTGATTTGAGTGAACAGGTCCATGGAATGGCCATAAAGGTAGGATTTTCTACGGATGTTTCGGTGTCAAATAATCTTATTAACATGTATGCGAAGATGGGCAACTTAGATTATGCAAGGCAAGTATTTGATGAGATGGACGAAGTGGATCTGGTTTCGTGGAACTCAATGATAGCAAGCTGTGCCAATAATGGTCTGGAGGAAGAATCTATTAATTATCTTATGGATATGTTAAAGCATGGTGTAAGTCCTGATCAGTTCACATTGGCAAGCGTTCTTAAAGCATGCTCTGGAATTATGCGGAATTCCTCCTTACATCGACAGTTACACCTTTTTGCCCTAAAAATGGACCTGACTAAGGATAGCTTTGTATTGACTGCGTTGATTGATGCCTATTCGAAGATGGGATACATGGATGAAGCAAAATTACTTTTCTCCCACATGGATTGTTTTGATATAGCTTCATGTAATGCTTTGGTTGCTGGTTATGTTGCCGTCGGAGATAATCACAAAGCATTAGAGCTTTTCTCATCAATCGTAAGAACAGGCCAACTACCTAATCACTTCACCTTAGCAACTGCCCTGAAAGCCTGCAGTTCCCTTGTTGCGCTTGAACAAGGGAAACAAATTCATTCTCAAGCAGTAAAACTTGGTTTTGATTCGGATTTATGTGTCAGCAGTGGGATTTTAGATATGTATATCAAATGTGGCAATGCTAGTGATGCATTCACTACCTTTATCAATATCAGCGAACCTGATGATGTTGCTTGGACGGCTATGATTGATGGATGTGTAGAGAATGGAGATGAAGAGCGTGCCCTTAGCTTGTACCAGCAAATGAGGCAGTCAGGAGCATTTCCTGATGAATTTACTTTAGCTTCCCTTATTAAAGCTTGTTCTTACTTGGCTGCATTGGAACAAGGAAAGCAAATTCACGCCAATGCCATCAAGTTGGAGTGTGCATCGGATGCCTTTGTTGGGACCTCCATCATGGACATGTATGCAAAATGTGGAAATGTAGAAGATTCATTTACTCTATTTAAGAACATGGGCGTGAAAAGTATAGCTTCCTGGAATGCAATGGTGCTTGGTTTCGCGCAGCATGGGAATGGCAAAGAAGCAATGAAGCTTTTCAACAAGATGCAACTAGAAGGTCTAAGGCCCGATAAAATTACATTCATCGGTGTCCTCTCAGCGTGTAGCCATTCGGGATTGGTGTCTGAAGCTTATGGGCACTTCAACTCTATGCGCACAGAATATGGCATTGAACCAGAAGTAGAGCACTATTCGTGTTTGGTTGACGTTCTTGGCCGCGCAGGGCTTCTTTCTGAAGCAGAAAATGTTATCAAGTCGATGCCTTTTGATGCTTCGGCTTCTTTATATAGGGCGTTGCTTGGTGCCTGTAGGATTCAGCGCAACATGGAAGTTGGACAGCGAATAGCAACTAAGCTTTTGAGCTTGGACCCACTTGACTCCTCAGCTTATGTTCTTCTCTCTAATATATATGCAGCAGCTAACCAATGGGGTGATGTAGTCGATGCTAGGAAAAGTATGAAGAGCAGGAATGTGAAGAAAGACCCTGGTTATAGTTGGATAGAGGTGAAGAACAAGGTGCATTTGTTTGTCGTCGATGACCGTTCTCATCCTGAAACAGCTGCTATTTATCATAAGCTAGAGGATCTGATAAAGAGGATTAAAGATGAAGGGTATGTGCCTGATACAGATTTTGTGCTTTTAGATGTTGAGGAAGAGGAGAAAGAACGCGCCATATGCTATCACAGCGAGAAGCTGGCTATCGCCTATGGCCTACTGAGTGTACCTCCGCCGCTTAGAATTCGAGTTATAAAAAACCTCCGTGTTTGTGGGGATTGCCATAATGCAATCAAATACATATCCAAGGTAACCGGACGCGAAATTGTGTTAAGGGATGCGAGCCGCTTCCACCACTTCAGCAATGGAGCATGCACCTGTGGGGATTACTGGTGATGTTAACTACTCTTTCTGTTCAGGTACTTCATCAGACCATGTACAATTACTTTAAGTTTTCAATTGTAAATTATTGGTGATTTTTTTTTTTAAGATAGTCATTATATATTTCTCTGCAAATTGCTTTCAAGTTATTTTTCTCTATAAGTAGGCAAATTCTCACAATAATTTGATTTGAGCATATATAGATCTTTTGAATCTTGTTGGTCATGGCAATTGTTTTAGATCCTCTAAAATATACTGTAATATGAAAAGTCAAAGGATTCACTATAGAACTTCTATTATCAATTGCATAGGACTCTCTAATAGGGGCATGGAACTCCATTATGACTAGGAAATTCTACCTTAAACATAAAACAAAATTAAGCATAAATATTCTTAAGTAAATTGATGAGGAAGTTTGGGAGAAGCATCTTCGATGAGGCCTTTGAGATCGAAAATTTTTCTAATGGTAATAAAGAATCTCACATAATAATAATATGGTAAACATGTGGAAATATATATAATTTACCTTTTGCGCTCTCTCTAAACAAACACCAAACAACAGCTGGGAGAAATTATAACCAGGACAAGGTTCACCCCGTCATTGATGAACCAAACCAATTAAAACTCAACAGATAACCTTAGACCACACAAGTTCATTGGACCATGTTTAGGGAAGTAGTGGTTTGTATTTGTCTCTATCAAAGGGGTGTTTAAATTTCGGGGACTATGGAATTTTTTTTATCAATTCTTTTGCATTTAACACTTTTTCGCTCATTCTGATTCCTCTTAAACCTCTCCCCAAATCTTTATACTAATAGAAGAGACCCCACAAACTCCCATTTCTCATTCTCTATATAGCTGCTTCCTCTCTCCTTCGTCCTCGCTTCTTCCTCGCACTTTCGGTATAAGAAACTACACAGAAGAATCCCTTAGGCCTTAAAACTTCTCCAGCTGGGGGTCTGGAGAATAGGACATGCAAAGGAGAACACATAACACCCATTTAATGATACCCCTTATCATTTATATATAAGCGGTACGAATAGGCTATTTTCCTGACAAATGTACTTAAACAGATACAGTCTCTTGTGAATTCAATTTGATATGAAACGAGGTGAAGCGACCGAGGCCAGGGGTAAGCCTATCCCCGCCCCGTCCCCGGGACCTCACCCGCGTTATATCCCGAAGCGGGGCGATGTTCTAAAGCGCATCTTGTCCCGCCTCTTCCTCTTTTCGTCGCCGGGTCGCATCACCAGGGGGAAGGTGTGCCCCTCACATAGTGGTGATGAAAAGCAGGAAAAGGGGAAGGGCTAATAATTGTGGTACCATTTGCTTGAAGGTGTAAATAAACTTTTGGTTATGTTGGCTTGTAAAAGTGACCTCGGATCTTATTGGCAGATAGTTATAGGGTACAACTTATGATCTTGTTGTTTTATCTTATGATCAATGGGTTTTTGGTATACTTAGCTTTTCCAAATAGGAGTTCTCAATGGGTACAGAGAGGGCTTTTGTTTTACTAATTTTGTAAGGGAGTGAGTTACTGTGGATGGATAGTGTCTAAATTGTGTGAGGCAGGTATATAAGCTGGATGGTTATGACCCCTAAATTGAGTACAAAATTTGGATATATGGCTATCTAATTCATTTTCTTTGCCAAGTTATATATTCATCTAGTATGTTTTTGGTTGGTTGGTTGTGTGCTCAGCAGGGAGAAAGTATGAATAAATGGGTTTTTGATAGGGATCTATAAAGTATTTTATGTGGTTCTAGCTTTTGTTTTTTCCCCCCAAATTTATCATTCCCTTCATCATTAGCCTAATTTGGTTTGATCTGTGAATTTTAATTTAGTGTTAATGCTAGAATGAAAAGCCTTTTAGGGTACAAAATTAAATTCTTTCAATAAGAGGTACTTCATCCTTTTCAAGCTTTAAATAGAATCTCATCATTATTTCTCATGCCCTGTTGGTGTATGAAGCCCAAAATATTGTTATTCCACACCCAATGATTTGTCCTTCAGATAAAGGTTTGAGGTCATTGTTTGGCTTTAGGTTTCTGTGATGAAAAGGTTGGAGACCAGTGGTGCAATTTGCCCGAAAAAGAATGCAATGTACATTGCCCTTTTTCCCTTTTTAAGCTTCATTTGAACATCTAGTTTTAACTATATCGGTAACGTAGTTGATTGAGAATTTAGACGGTAGGTAATCGAGAATTTAAATTTGAAATTTAATTGCTTTACATTTCTAGATGAGTTTATATCTGTAAAAAATGAACAAAACATCACCTTTCTCTCTTAAAAAAAAAAAACTTTGGTGATAGTTTGTACATTAAAAAGGGCAACTTTGAAAAAGGTAAAGTGATATTTGCTTGTCGTTAGTGTAGATTTATACGGAAGTTTCTTCTGAAGGCTATTTTTGAAGTTTTCTCTATTTAGTAGGGAACTTAGGATATTTTAAATTTTTTAGGGGTATCCATATAAATATGTGCTTTCGGAGGAGTATACAGGAAAATTTTCCTTTAAAAAAATAAAGAAAAAGCTGACTTGTATCTATATCTTAAAATTATCTTCTTTTTTTTATCTGAAGGAGTAGAACTAGAGAAGGATGTAAAGGTGAGGGGAGAGGAAGTGAGGAAGAAGAGAGAGAGAGAGAAAGGTTGGAGTTTTGATGACATGAAGGGCATGGAAGAGAGAGAGAGAGAGGTCGGAAAAGCTTCTGAGTTGTTGTGGTGTTAGGAATGCAAACGGGACAGATCCGAAGGCAGGAGACCGCCCTACCTCCCTCTCCGAAAAATAATAGCTTGAAAAAGATTTCATAAATTCGAATTAAATTGAATTACTAATGAAATTGAATCATATGGTTGGAAATGAGTTGGTTCATTATGATAATTCAATTTAGGCTAAAGTTGGATGATTTAGTTTAGATTAATACTAATTACATCAGCATGATGTTTGTGTGTGTGTTTTTTTTTTTTTTGTTGTAATTTTCCTTCTACTTTATCAAAAGGAAATTTGTAAGTGACAACTGGTTCCCATTTACCTCTGCAGTACATACATTAGTGGAGGACCATGTACAACATTTTGCATTGTTCTCATTTCTCACAACTCTGGTAATTTGCAGTTACTCAGAAGTGGACCAACAACCTATGCTTGTCCTTGGCCTTTTATTTTTTGGGTTAATTTTTTTGTTTCGGGTGATTTCTTATTGAGTGTGGCTGAGATTATTTATATATGGGTGTTTAAAAATGATTAAGATATGCAGAGTTTACAAGAAAACAAGTAATGCTCGACATGTATAATTATATATGCCAAATAATTATGTCTCAAAAATTGGAAATAATTATACAAGAAAACTGGTAATGTTGTACCTTGTACTCATTTGATCCCATCTGGAGAGTAGAATTATAAATAGCGTTATCTCGCCCTTAAGTAAAATTTACTCTCTTTAAGCGCTATCTTTTTAAGATTCATAATAATTCAATAGAAATAAAAAAAATATGACGGTGTTCGGCTAAACATACTAAGTAATCTAGTTAGTAATATTGAATTTACTTGAGAATGAGATTCATTCCAAAATACTAATCTCATTTTTTTTAGGGATGATAGGTATCCTCATATTAATAGGTTGGAATAATCATAATATGTCTAATCTTTTCTATCTCTCCATCCGTCGGCTAATTGATATTATTTTTCTTTACACTCTAACCTCATATCTCTCTCTAAATTTATCATTCTCTTTCTAAACTTCAACTCTTTTTCTCTCTCTAAACTAAACTCTCTCTCTCCCTCTTTTTCTAAAATCTCAACTCTCTCACTCCCTCTTACCTCGATTGTATCTCCCTTCCTATTTATTTAATTATGCTCTTCCTCTAACCTATGTTCTCTCTCTCTCTTTTCTAAAAAAATGTTAAAATTTTTGATATTATTATTTAAAATTAATTAATAAAATAAATATATTAATTATATATTTTTTATAATCTTAAATAATACGGCTAAATAATATGACCGTACGAATCTAATACCGAAATGCCATATTTTAAGTAATAAAATGAGTACGAATAAAATTTTTGGACATCTTTTTATTCCTAGTAATTTTTTTATAGTGCGAACCAAACACGCCCTTAAAACAAAATGATGAGAATCCTACTCAATATAAGATCGCTATCTCTATATATCATCCATCATGCATTGAGTACAAATCGCAAAGCCATACGGATGATAAATGGAACGCTCTATCTTTCGTGGATCTTTTTTTTTGTTTTTTTTGTTTTTTTTTTTTGTATGCTTTTTTGTGAGCATTTAGAAAGCTAAATTCCCTACCTAGGCTACTACAAAAAAATTAAAAAAATTAAAACTTTTTAAGATTCTGATAAGTATTTTGGTTGCTATCTCAATTTTTCTTTAAAATTCAATTTTAAGAGTGCCCGGAACGATTAAATAAATAAGTGGGGTATGAGAGAAAGGTAAAAATGTACAGAGACGCACAACCTTTTTGTTTTTTTTTTGTTTTTTTAATTGTGACACTCTTCGACCTCGACCTCGACCTCGTTTGGTATCATTGCTATTTTTCTTTAAAAACACTACTTCAATATAATTTGATGTATTAAAGAAAAATATTTTCTTTGGTTGTTATAGTTTGTTAGCTTATAATGTATCTGGCTAAATAAAAAAAAATTAAAATAAAAGATTACTTTTAAAAATTTTAACTTTTTATTACCAAATAAACAGTTTGAATGAAAGGATTACAAACAACCCACCTTCATGCCATTATACAAAATTTTATTTTAAAAAATAAAAAACAGATGGCAAAAAACTTATTACTTTCTTAAATTAAGTGATTTTAGCTTGATAATATTAGAAATTTTGTCAAATTTATTGATTATTTTATCTTTTTTAGCAAATAAATATAAGCTAATTATAATTAATAACTAATAAAGTTATTAAATTTATTAAAAATTTTAACTTATTTAAGTATAAAATTTCAAGCAATAAAATTATAGTTGAGAGCGTCTTAATTTTTTTTTGAAAAAAGTTAAGGGAACCAATTTAGAATGGCCTTAGTTGAGAGGTCCTTGTATATTTTTACCTCAAAAAAATAAATAAATGTTCAAAGAGTCGATTCCATTTTAAGCCAAACAGATTTAAATTAAATTGAACCAAAAAGTAAAGTTTAAAATATAAAGAGTATAAAAATGTATTATTACATATAAATGCACACTTTGTTTTTAAGAATAAATTATGAATAGTTAACATTTATATTTTAAATAATTTTCTAAACACTAGCAAATGTGAATATTCGTTTTGCTGGCTAGCACCTTTGGTTCTAATGGAATACAATTCATGCAACGCAAAATTTATAATTTTTAGTTAGTGCCTGTTTTTGAGGTTGTTATTATAGAATTTAATTTTCTTAGAGTATAGTAATTAAATATAATTATGCGTATGATATAAGTGTTTCATATAAATGAAGTATAAAAGATTTGCATATAATAAACAATTAGAATATATATATTAGTCTCAAAAATAACTATTAGTGCCTAGTGTTATACATCGGCACGTCACGACGCGGCATCCACTGTGCCGTATGGTAAATGCTTCGCATGATCTTGTACTATGACACTATAATCTGTAGCTGCTGTCTTTTTTTTTTTTTTATTTAACGAATCTCATGATGTGATTCTTTCTGTATATAATAATAATATTAATATATTAACCCCACTGAGAATATTAATTGTGGATTAGTTTTCTGTATATTCGTTCGATTACTGCCGCCACTAGAAAAAGAAAGCTTTTCCCAAGTGATTAAATGCTTGGTCTACTAATTATTGTTATGTACACTAAAGAAAAGTTGATAAATTATTCTCTTTTTTTTAACATATAGAACACATCGATCTGTTAGTAATTTAGCTTTTCATTTATTTCTAATATGTACTTTGAATATCATATTTTTTCATGTAACTTATCGATTAATTACTTTTTAGTTATATTGCAAGGCTTTTTACTTTTTTCAGTTTATCTGTAGGCCCCGATCTTAGGAACCCTCTTAATTAGAAAATGATAATTCTGGATAACCCGAATATTCGGGGCCTCTAACTCCATTTTGAAAGGCTTTAAGAAAAGTTCAGATTCGTGATCTTCAAAATATCGTTTCTGAATAATAATTAACTACTCTATATAATGATAGGTGACTATTTGAATTATTTGTACCAATATTCTTTGTAAGTGCTAATTGACTGCGTTCGTTTTCAGCTAAGTCTCACCAACATGTTAATCCATAAAAGCATGCATTCACTCAGGCACAAAAAGCCAATGGTGGATTTTAAAGAGAGATATTGGATTGGATTCCATTAAGTGATAAGATTTAGTTAATTTTGTATATAATTATATCACTTTCAATTTTGTATGTATAGTTACTGTCTTAAAAAAAGCCCAAAATTTAAGCGAAAGAATATTCTTCGAGAAATATGGACATCACTTGTCAAATTAAAAGATTGGTTCCACTACATCGTATCTTTTCTTAATATAGTTAGTTTTTTTAGAGATTTAAGACATGTTTGATATGTTAGATCTCTAGTATGTGTAAGTGTGTGAGTTACATCAACTCTTCTTTGCATTCCACCTTGTCGAAATTGTTGGACTAAACTGAATCACTTAGATAAAATAATTTTAATTTAAAATTATAACTCTTGTTACTTCTGTTCCAATCTAACCATTCAAATACTATTTATCTTATTCCTAGAAACAATCCGATTTTTCATCCAAACAAAAAATTATTCTAGTTCCTACGTACTTACACCTCAATTTGTATTTATTTTTAAAATAAACAGTTCTTACTTATATCCGAATCAAATACAGTTTTACTTCATAAAAGCTGTCAACTTTACATGATAGGCCAACCAGATGGGTGTTTGATTTTTATGAATTAGGGACTTCAGCCGATCACATCGGACAAAACTGATACGCCCTTAGCCCTTCTATTTGGAAAAGTCTTTTCATGTAATAGAAATTTCATACAGAGTTTTTATCTAAGCTAAGATAATACAAAGGAAATTTTCCTCCTTTCATTTTGAGCCAGGTGGGTTAGTTTAGTACGGGAAGATGGTTTTTGCGTGTAATATTGGACTTTTTTATAAAATAATTTTTTAAAATTTTACAATCCGTAAAATAACTAAGTCAAAATTTTATTTGAAAAACTAACTCTCTAAATGCGGTGAATCATTCACCGCATTTAAAAAAAATTTAGACCTTTCTAAAAACGGTAAATGATTCGCCGCCTTTAAAAAAAGGTCATAGAAGAGAGGAGGGAAAAAAAAATAGATAAATATAAAAAACGGTGAATCATTTATCGCCTTTAGTATATTATGAATGCGGTGAATGATTCACCGTCTTTAGGAGGTTAGTTTGCCAAATACAAATTTAATAAAATTATTTTGCAAATTTTTCCTTCCATTACTGAAGGGAAAATTTACTCTAAACCCTCCAGTAAATATATATTTACTCAGAAACCTCTATAAAAATTGAAACATTATAAGTAAGCCTTCAAATGAGAGAAACTTTCAAAAAATAACCTTCAAACCAACTCTTGTCCGACTTAGATAAACGGTAAGTAAATTCAAATTTTACTTCTATTATTATTATTATTATTATTATTATCCCCCTACTATTGATTGTAAATCACCTATAATTTCATAATACTATTCTATGTTGTTTATTTTATTTTTTTCATTAAATTCTGTCATTTAAATTAGGATAGCAAAGTGTTATACTAGTAAAGTAACATGTTTTATTAACCATACAGTAGCATTTTACCCCTCTATAATTTAAAATCCACCACCTTATGGTTTACAAAATTTAATATTTTGGTACGATATTTAATGACATGAACTTATGGTAAAACAAAAGCAAAACCATAAAATGATAGAATGTAACTTTTCAAATAAGGGCGGCAAAGTGCAAATGTGCTAATTAACAACATAGTGGCTAACAATATTTAAATTAGGGATAATTGCCTATATACCCCTCAAAACTTCGAAAGTATCTCATTTATCCCTACCTTTTTTTTTCTTTTCAATATACCCGTCATATGTTTCTCCGTTATTCAAAAATATTCCTGCAGTTATCACCCGTTAAGTTAATTTGAGTTAAACGTGAGTTAAATATCTACCAGAGTTAAAAAAAATTTAAATGTCTCTTTTGTCCTTAACTTAAGAGCAAATAGGAAATATTGGTGATGGTAGAAGGGTATATTTGAAAAGATCAAAAATCAAAATACTTATTGTGCCCCTAACTTAAGGGCAAATAAGAAAATTCGGTGATAGTAGAAGAGTATATTTAAAAGGGTAAAATAGTAATTTTACAGAGATAACAGCTATTACTAACAATTCATTAACAGAATTTAACTCTAGGGGTATATTTAAAATAGGTTGGAACGTAAAAAGGGTATTTTTAATATTAGCCTTCTAAGAGGGATAAATTAGAAAGTCGAAAATTTTTCAGGTGTATATAAGCAATTGCCCCTTTAAATTAAACACTAGGACCCTTATGCGAATATATTAATTTTTAAATTATATTTGTTTTAAATGTCATCTTGTTAAAATGCTCTTCTAAAAAGTTTTCAAAAGGAATTGGATAAAATGGATATTTTCACTATTTTTATGATGATGTATCTAGAATAGGCATCGCATGAAGTCACGGACGTTAATGGTGGGGTCATATTCGAAAGATAGTAAGCAATTGAAGAGCCATTTATTATATAATCAAATTTATAGGGTTATTTACAATATAGGGGTATGAATGAAATTGAACCTTCATAGAAACTCTTTTTTTCTCTCTCTCTCTTTTTTCATTCATTTCTTGATTTTTTTCTGGTTATTTTAAACATTCATGTCAACTTATTTCCAAATTAGAGGCCAAAAAAAGAAAGTAAAGTTAGAAAACAACACAAATCCATCTATATTTGGCAATTAAAGCGTCTGACATGAAGGATAAGGTTTTGAATTCGTTATTCAGATTATGTCAAAAAAATTATTATTTTAATATAAAATTATTACATTATCTCTGATTAGACATTTTTATCATCTTATATTGTATATAACTATCATATAGAAAATATTTTCGGCATTCGGAGTCTATGAGCATGTTCAATTTTCTTTTTTTTTTAAAAAAAAGTTTAGAAAAACAGTCCAGCCAAATATATTATTTACAATAAAAAAAAATTGGATTAGGGATATATCTTATATATAATATATTGCTATCTTTCTCACTTGAAAAATTAGGAATATTTACAATATAATTAATTGTACCATTTTCATGAATTTTCTATCTCAAATTGATTTAGAACTGTCCAATAAAATCTTTTGCTTTCTGAAAGTTTTTGAACCAGAAATAATTTTCTCGGTTTGTTTAACCAATTTTTATGTTCAATTTGAAGTAGATTCAGTTCAATAGTCATTTTTTTCTCCGGTATAAATTAATATTTTTACTTGAAATTATTTAAATACTTTGGATTTAAATGAACCTAATTGATAAACTATTGTTAAGAATAGATATTGAATACAAATTAAAATTTTAGCATGCATTTCTATGCGAAGGTTATATTTATCTATCAGTTTAAACCTTTTGTATTAGAACTGAGCCATTTAACATTATATTAAGTTTGGTTCATTCCTCACTTGTTTCCGGCTTTAGTTTGACTTAGTTCTGTTTTAACTAGGTTTTGTGCGATTATCATTTGGTTTTATTCGGTACCTCATCCGATTTTATTCAATTTTTATCAGATCAGTGATGTATGATTTATATTTCAAGGAGTTCACGGAGGAGCCTTTCTAAGAACGCGAAAATAAACTCAAACTTTGCTTGCTTAAACTTTCGGAAGTTGACCAGACCACCGGTCGTCTGAATGGTTAGGTACCAGGGTGTCGACTACAAGGACGTCGGATTCGAAACCCGGATTCAATTTATATATATGAGCAGAATCTAGGGATGTCAATGGGTCGGGTTTGGGTCGGATTTTAAAAAACCCGAATCCGAACCCGACCCCCAAATTTGAACCCGAATCCGACGGGTTTTAAAAATTCATACTCATATCCGACCCGACCAAATACCCGAAACCCGAACCCGAACCCGAAACCCAAACCCGAAGTACTATATTTGAAAATATATTATAGTAAAATCAAAACTTTTGAGCCTTTGAGTACCATTGGATGAAATTCAATGAATAAAAATTATTATGTATTTTATATATTAAATAAATAAATAAATAAAATATGTATATATAATTTATTCGGATTCGGGTTTGGGTTCGGGTTCGGGTTCGGGTCGGGTATATACAAATTCATATCCGTATCCATACCCGTCGGATTTTTATTTTCTATACCCATACCCGAATCCATATCCATTTAGTTCGGATAAACCCGATCCGTTCGGGTTCGAATTCGGATAATTTTTCGGGTACCCATACCCATTGACATCCCTAGCAGAATCAAAGGGATGGGAATAAAAAAATAAAAAAATAAAAAAAAACACTCTTTCTCAGCACTTGCTATATATATAAGCCCTTCTCTTCATCTACTTTCTCCAACTCTACCACCATGGATTTGGAGCTCGGAAGTCCCAGTCCAACCATCCTCCAAAATGGCCGGTCCACGGAACAGTCCGGTTCAGCCAATGCCGTACACGCCCGTAGCGAAGAGAAACAGGTTGCCAATTCTTTTTTAGTTCATTTTTTGCTTTTGCTTTTATTAAAAAAAATAATTTCTCTGTTTGAATAAAATTTTTGTTAGAGCGCTGAGATCCTTTTATGGTCCAGTTTTCTTCGGTTCGATCGTTCATATTATAATTAATTTAATTTTGTCCGACTTTTATATTATTATTCATCTTTAATTTTTGATCTGCTTTCGTCCGGTTGTCATCTAGTACAATCCTGACGAGTTGGGCTCGTATCTATCTTAATTATGGTCCATTTTTTTCAGCTTAGTTCTATTTTAATTTGATTTTATTTGATTACTTTATAATTTTAACTAGTCTTTTTAAGTTGTCTTCATTGGGTTCTCATCTGGCATTCATTTAGTGTTTTCAAATTGTTTTCGTCCTCTGCAACGTCAGGTTTTAACTATTCTAGTTCTAACACACTTAACCCTCTTAACCTCTAGCTTCTTTCCTCTTTAAGTCATGACGTCCTCGTCAGGCTCAAGCACTCACAAACATTAGGCTATATGAGATTCGTCTTGCTAGTCTTAGTCGATTTTGTAGGGAGCTGCGCTCCACCCACAACGACCGTCAATCGGGGAGCCGCGATCTTGTCCGCTGTAGGACCCTAACTCAATCGAGACTCATCTCACAATTCCGACTGGTAATTGACTCTGATACTAATTTTGACGCTCCACTTTCTAGAGGATCACTCATCTTAAAGCTACTCTAGTTCTGACACGCTTAATTCTTTCACCTTCTTAGGCCTAGACACCATCCAAAATATTATAACCAGATTAAAAGGTTTAATCTTATTATATCATATTATATTTTATTATTTAATTTTGTTCCGTAGATATAACCACAATTGATTATCCTACTATGTACTAGTAGAATCTAACATGGGTTAAGGTGTATTAAAGAGTATTAATACCATAACTTTTTCGGATTGAGTACCAGTGCTTTAATATATTTAAAATTTTGAGTTCAAAATATTATTTTTTAATTTTTGTATGCTGTTCTTGAAACTGGGAAAAGTTTTTCCGCGCTTTGGCTCAGTTTTAATTTAAAATCCTAATTAATATATGTTATTTTTGCTTAAAAAAAATGTAGCAGTAATCGAAGAACTTGTTTGTTGCGTTAGGACATAATGTAGCAGATGCAATTTGAGTTGGAAAATTTATTTGATGTTTTTTCCTTTATAAATTTTGGACTAATTGCACCCTTGTTATTTGCCAATCTTTACCAATGCTTTCGAGAAAAAGAAAATAAATGATAAAATTTTAAAAATTGAACTGTCACCACGGTGAGACACCATTCATCGTATAAAATACACAAATAGAAAAACAATTTGTTCCAACACTTCAATTCTTAAGATTAGAATACTGAGGGTGTTTGATTTTCCGAAAAATATTTTAAAAAATAATTTTTTAACTAAAAAATATTTTATGTCTGTTTGGTTTCTAAAGTTAAAAATATTTTTTTGTTTTTTAGTTCTAAAAAAAGTAAGTGATTTAGAAAATATTTTTCAGCTTTTATGGAAAAATAATATTTCATTTTTTTTATATTTTTATTTGGAAAATAAAAACTGTAAAAAAAATATTTTGTTGGCTTAAATGGGTCAGCATCTGCCCTATAGCGGGAGGTCAGATTGAGTCCAGTCACGTTCGAAATAGTATGAGGCTGGGTTGGACCGAGTCATGTTTGAAGTGACGTGAGGCTGGTTGAGTCGAATCACAATCGAGACCCATGGGCGTTGTGTCTATACACTTTAAGTGAATTGGTTGCGTATTTTTAATAGCTTGAGCTTTTAGAATTAATGGTTAGCGCCAACGATCCGACAAATGGTTCGCATGCTGCCAATTTGTGTAGGTGTTGAAGAGCCGTGGGCGTTGTATCTGTATACTTTAAGTGGTGAATTGGTTGCGCGTATTTCTAACAGCTCACACGTGTTAAAATTAACAAATCTTACTTTGTTAGGAAGTAAACCATTTTTTCTTATAATTTTACAACTGTATATTCATTTAGCAAGTCGTGTTTATTTATTAACGAGGGATAAAGTTAAAGAGTGATCAGTCCCTAATAAAAACTCTCGCCTGTACCGATGGAGAAAGTCTACTGTATCACGCTTGCACCACGTCATCAATAACAAGTCAATCACATCTCTCCTTTTCAATAAAAAGTATAATAAAAATATTTTTTTATAATCATAATGAGACATATATTTTAAAAGAAAAGTATTTGATTGGTTTGTAACGCCACGTCACCATATATATCCGGTGCATTCTAAAATTTTTCGTACCGATGGGCTTGTGTACTACTTATTTCAACTGGATTTTCCTATCCGATTATTTCATTCCGGTGTAGAACTAGTACCAGCAGCTATTCCTTTAACTTAAATAAAAGTAACCACATAAGAAATGTCGCAAACAAGCTTTCTATTTCTCACAACTTTGCTATGACTTTTCATTGTGAATATTATTTCTTTGATTTTGACAAAGACTAGCTAGTAATATTTTTCCTTAATTTGCTAACTAAGGCCTTGTTTAGTATCGATGCCGGTTTTTATTTTTTTAAACACTAATTCTATATAATTTGATATGTTGGAGAAAAAAATGATTAACTTATAATGCATCCAGCTAAGTAATATATAAATGACAACTTATTTAAAAAAAAATTAGAACCTAAAAAAATTGTAATTTTTTATTTTTTTGTTACTAAGTAAAGACTTTGGATGAAACAATTGCATCTAATCCACGTCAACTCCTATATCTTTTTGATATACAAAATTTTATTTTAGTCGAGGCTTAAGTGTTTTTTTTTGGGAAAGAAAGCTTGCCGGAAAGAATTTGGTTAAAACAACTAATTATCATTAAAAATTATAGACATAAAAAATTGACGATCAAAAGAGATAAAGATTGAGAAGCAATAGAAGAATTTCCTAGCAGGTTACTTGGTTGGAGCGAAATAAAAGAATTTCCGAGAAAAGAAAACAAAACCGAAGACAAATGACGGCAGAGGTTCGGTTTTGCCGGAATGTTTGGGGTACTTACCGTGTTTAGTAGTTGTTTTTCATTTGTCCTTTCTACGAGGCCTGGATGTTTCATCTTATAATTTAGTTTATCTTCTCTATGAATAAAGAAGATAGCATATTACTATTTTCTTTTAAAACAAGGGGGATTTCTATGTGAACACTCTACACGTGTGTTTCTGGTGTCAATGTGCAGAAGAATAGTGGTGTGTGGGGAGAGCTAAACCTGGCATACAGGACGCTGGGCGTGGTGTTTGGGGGCCTCGTCACTTCACCTCTCTACGTCTACCCCTCCATGAACTTGAGCTCTCCCACTGAAGAGGACTACCTCGGCATTTACAGCATCATCTTCTGGACTCTTACTCTCATTGGGGTCGTCAAGTATGTCTGCATTGCTCTCAAAGCTGATGACCGCGGCGAAGGTAACCTTTTCTTCTTCTTCTTTTTTTCCTTTAACTTCCTTTCCCTGCAATTTACTTTGCAGTCGAAAATTAAGTTACTGTTCTGGAAAAAGGTTGGTTTTGGAAAATTAACAATTGTTTGCGTCCTAAAATTTTAAGTTCTACATCGGATAATTAATTAACCAGTATGGTATATCTAAATCACCCACAATTAAAAAATATAAAAATTGGAGTAAATGAAGAGAAAAAACCCAACTACAACCGCGTCGATATAAGAAGATTACGTGGTTCACCCAAACCAGGCTATATCCACGAGCACGAAAGGTCAAATCCATCATCTAATTGAGGAGATTATACAATTTGGTTGGTAATTCTATAACAATGGGTATACAATCATCCAAATAGTAAAAAGGCTTTCTTGCTGGTTGAAGCACCTTTCGATTCCGCGAATCCTACTTTTGAATGTCTCGATCAACTTTGAAGGCCTTGAATCAAGCACGAAGAATAAGAAAGCTCCTTCGCCGACCCTCTCTATACCAAGAAAGGGAACCTTGAGAGCAAAATGAAAACTCTCTTGTTACGACCCACTTTGGCCCAATATACTAATGGATCAACTAAAACGTGAACCGACTACCAACTAGCTCACTACGTGAGTTATCGAACCAAACCTAAAATGAACCAAATAGGCCAATAGATAAATTTGATGTCACCAAACCCAACAGGATTATTATGTACACTAATTGGCCAGACCTAATAGATTTAAAACCTTGGGAGCCAATGAGTTCTGTTAATTATGTCATGTCTTTGAATCTATGTGGGGTTGGATTGGAACAGAAACCATGTGATAAGGAGTTCACTCAACGAGGTTTATCTTGTAGCATTGTTCTCAGTAATATTATTGTGCATATTGATCTCTTAGTAGAGTAGGTAATCTTACCAAGGTAGTAAAGCATTTTTGCTTGAAGGTTTTATATGTCTATTGGACCTTTGTGCGTATATACCTACGTCCCTGAGTATTACTATCTCTTTTCGACGACGAAGAAGGAAAATGTGATCGAGGAATGTGACGCCCCAACTTTCCAGGGGGTCACCCATTCTAGGACTACTCCCGTCCTAACACGCTTAACTCTCTTAACCTCTTGGGCCTAGCTACCGTCCAAAATGCTTAAGCCGGGTTAAGAGTTTTAGCCCTATTATATTTTATATATAGGACTATCTGGGGTCTCACAAGGAACCTGTTAGTCGAGCAGGTAAATCTTAGCAAGGTAGCAATTAACTTTTTGTTAGTAAATCCAGTGTTTCTTTGAGAAACCTGTAGCTTTAACTTGAGTCAAACAGGTGAGAAAATTTTAAAGCACTTCAGATCTAGTTATGTGAGACATTAATAGAAAGAGTAGAAAGTATCGAGTTTACAGAGGAAATTTTGGTTAGCTGTTCATGTAGAAAGATTACATGTTATATTGCAACATGTAGTTCACTTAGTAGTTCATTTTAGCTGCATCTGGAAGTGTTTGGAGAATCTACTGGGGAACAATTTCAACTAGCTACATATTGATTCGTACGTCGGAATTCATGTTTATTGCAGGCGGGACTTTTGCCATGTACTCTTTACTCTGCAGGCACATCAACATCGGCATCCTTCCATCAAAGAAGCTGAATTCGATAGACGACCGTTCTCATAATCACGAGCCTGGTAAGCTGGGAAAGTTTCTGGAGCGAAGCATCGTTGCGCGAAGGATATTGCTGTTCGTTGCGGTGCTGGGGATGTGCATGCTCATCGGCGATGGCATACTTACTCCGGCCATTTCAGGTTTCCACTGCTCATTCAATTTAACGCTGCTTATACCAATCCAATGATTCCAAATTTCAAAATATTTATCTCGAGAATATTTCTTCACTGTTTCAGTGTTATCAGCAATAGATGGATTAAGAGGACCATTCCCTTCGGTCAGTAAATGTAAGTAATTGAGGAAATATGTTATTTATAAATTTAGTCCTTTAATATCCCTGAATTTTGAACTTGATTTTGATCTCATCCTTAAGAGTTTCAGCTTTAACAGAGAGAAAACTAATTGTGGCGCTGATGTATCATCTTTGGTAGATACTAGAATAACAGAAGGGCTTGATTACACAGAACAAAGTTTTTAAGGACTATATTGCTGCAACAGAAACCATTAAGATGAAATCGAAATCAAGATGAAACTTCGGTGACTAAAAATGTGTGATTTAAGTTCTGTTATTTTTCAAATCCTCCAGCTGTTGTTGAAGGTTTGTCTGCGGTAATCCTGATTGCTCTATTCCTCTTGCAAAAGTACGGCACTTCTCGAGTGAGTTTTCTCTTTTCCCCCATCATGGCTTCGTGGACTTTCACCACTCCGATCATCGGCATATACAGCATCATTCACTACAACCCGGGCATTTTAAAAACCGTGTCGCCGCATTATATTCTGCAATTTTTCTTAAGAAATAAAAGGAAAGGGTGGCAATTGCTTGGTGGCACCGTTCTATGCATCACAGGTATGTGCTCTTGCTTTAATGTGTTCTTTCGTTTTTAATTAACTTGATGTTAGTCGATTTTATTTTTTTCCCTATTCAGGTGCCGAGGCAATGTTTGCTGATCTCGGCCATTTCAACAGAAGGTCTATTCAGGTAATCACCAAACGTTCCCCAAGAGAACTTCTCATAATACAAAACCAACATTGTCACATGATTGAATGACTCCCGAACTCGGTGGCACTATTTTAAGAACCTGCGTTTTCGAGGGCTATATATACAATCAGATTGGGTTATTTCTGTGTATTTATGTAGGTAATTGTGAAATGTTGTGTATGTAAAAGCCTCTTCTCTTGATATGTTCTTATAATATCAGTTCCTGCATGCAGTTGGCGTTCCTTTTCAGCATATATCCTTCTCTAGTTCTCACATATGCAGGGCAAACTGCTTATCTGATGAAGAATCCTAATGATCATAATGATGGATTCTACAAGTTTGTGCCCGGTCCCGTCTATTGGCCCATGTTTATCATTGCGACACTAGCGGCAATTGTTGCGAGCCAATCCTTAATATCGGCAACATTCTCTGTCATCAAGCAATCAGTAGCCCTCGACTACTTTCCTCGCGTTAAGGTGGTTCACACGTCCCAGGACAAAGAAGGCGAGGTTTACTCGCCAGAAACTAATTATATTCTCATGTTTCTGTGCGTTGCTGTCGTAGTCGGTTTCGGCGATGGGAAGGACATAGGAAATGCATTTGGTATGTCATTCAAATTCTTCTACTGGCTCAGTAGCATAATGGCTTTTTCATTGAAACTTTGTCGCCATCTTTTCGCTGCAACAGAAGTAAAAGCTTGAAATCGGAGCTTCTGCTTTTGTGTCCCGTGGTAGCAAAAGCTCTGAAATTCAGGCCAAGCAGAACAGGCAGTCGTTCTATCCGCAGATTCTTCTATTTACTGATTTGCAATTTCTTGCTGCAGGTGTGGTGGTTATACTTGTCATGCTTATAACAACAATTCTACTCACTCTAGTTATGATCATCATATGGAGAACCCCTCTTCTCCTTGCTGGGTTGTATTTCGTGTGCTTTTTTGTACTAGAAGGATCTTACGTCAGTGCCGTCGTGACCAAGATCATTCAAGGAGGCTGGTTGCCATTCGCGGTTTCGATAATCCTCGCATCTATAATGTTCGCATGGTACTACGGGAGGCAAAAGAGGATCGAATATGAAACGACGAACAAAATAACATTGGAATGCCTTGCGGAGCTGCTGTCGAGCTCAGAGATACATAGAGTCCCAGGACTGTGCTTCTTTTACAGCAATACACAAGATGGGCTCACACCTATACTCGGACACTACATAAAGAACACGCACTCGCTGCACAAAGTCACGGTTTTCACCACTCTTAGATACTTGTTAGTGCCCAAAGTTGCTCCGAAAGAGAGGGTTCTTGTCACGAGATTCGGGCTAAACGGAGTGTATGGGTGCATAATCCAGTACGGGTACGCCGACAAGCTCAATAGCCAAGGCGAGGACTTTGTGAGCCAAGTGATGAATACTCTGCGAGCGTATATCGAGAAGAATGCGGAGGACCAATCAAGCGGTTGTGTCGAAGCGGAGGCTTCGCAGTTGGAAGAGGCTAAAGCAGCAGGGGTGGTGCATGTGAGGGGTAAAACAAGGTTTCATGTGGGTAAGGAGAGTGGGTGGTTTGATAAGATCTTGATTGGGTACTATGAGTTCCTCCATAACAATTGTAGATCAGCATTGCCTACACTGGGAGTTCCTCTTCACCAAAGAATGGAGATTGGGATGCTATACAAGGCTTGACGCAATTGTAATGTTAATCAAACTTCCTCTAGTTACACATTTGTGCTCTTTATGTATGTTCGTTGTTGTAAAAGATTTTGACTTCACCAAAATTATATAGCCCAAATAACAAGGCCTAAATAACAAATAGGTTCAATATAATTAGCTCAATATTGGTCCTACTTAATGCAACTGTATTAACATTTGAGTCTTGTGTTATTGGCCATTCCACTTGAAAAGTAGGGCTTTGATACAAATAATCCAAATTGGTCGGTACATATGATCGACTACATCTCTGTCCAAACCTTGTGGATCATGCATAATTTTTAACAAGAAACAACGTAAATGCAACAGTGAGCAAGCTAAATCGGATCGTCTTAGACGGTTTTACGAGCTGCCTCTGTCGCGGACTGAGATGGTTATTTTGCTGTAGAACTGAGTTTCAAATTTCTGCTCTGCGCAACAGCGATGTCAAGTGTGTACCATGAAGGTCTTAATGTATAGATCTATGTACAAAACGAATTTTCTTTTCTCCTTTTTTTTAAGAGAAAAGTCAAGTGTGTACCATGAAGGTCTTAATGTATAGATCTATGTACAAAACAAATTTTCTTTTCTCCTTTTTTTTAAGAGAAAAATAGCACGCTACTGGTTTCGTTTATTTTTCTTTAGAAATAAACTTAGCTGAAAATGTGAATCAACTATAATTCGAACTCGTGACCTCAGATACCAACCCCTTTGCCACTTGCGCTAGGAACAATCGGTAAAAAACGAATTTTCTTAATTAGAGAGGTGTACAAAATTACTTCTAGTTAGGCGATGGATGAATCAAATAATACTCGTGGATCTGTGACGACCCACGTACGTTCAACCCTCCTTTATTGCGCACACGTCGCTAACTTTTATAGTATTTTTTAGGTGGAAGCTACATATATTCTAGAATAAATTATGATTCTTATCCCTGATATATAGTTTTGAGAATAAAATTTAAAAATAATATGAAATTTTTAGGGGTAAAGTGCAACGCAAAGAAGGACAAAATTATCGCAAAGTATGTATGTGATGTTTACAATAATAAATCATCTAAATTGGAGACAAAAGTTTTTTTTTTTTTTTTGAGTAAACGGGGAGTAAATACACCAAAAATTTATTTTTAAAAAAGTAATTAAGTATAGTTACAAAAACTCTGACCCCAAAATCATTATACTCCCAGCAATACCAGAAAATAAAAAAAAATAAAAAATGTGGTCAACCGCCTCTATGGAAACACCAAGAGCATGCATGACATAAAAAATCCGTTTAACGACTGCTAATCAGAGACATACGAAAGGAAAATTAAAATTCAGAAATTTACAAAGAAAGATAAAAAATTGAAAATCTTTTTAAAATTGTCAAAAAAAAAATTAGGGACTTAAACTAGAAATTACCTGAGAGAAAACAGATCAATAATTGAGTAGAGTAAGACTTGATACTTCAAAAAATTTCTTTATGAGACATCCAAATTGATGATTGATATTTTTAAACATAATCTAACTATTTAATTTTTAAAAAAAATTAATAATTTTTCGACATCATTTCCCTAACATTTGAGTTAGAAATTAATAATATTTAATGGCTAATACGAAGTGAAATTGAGACCACTTAATTACTAAGCAAATAATGTCATAAAATCCAAACATGTCGTCTCTATAAATTTCAAATAGCTTAAATTTATTTAACAATGCGATCGTTGAATTGGATACTCTATTGTGAAAAATTATGGTACTAGACTTTAAATAAAATGGTATAAAATTTACACTCTTTTTTATAAATATACAGGTAATATTGCTCGTAGATCAAGGATCTCCTCACAAAGTAGAAATGAGGAATCTATCAACATTGTGATTCAACGGTCGATCGTACGTACCATGCAGATACTGGTATATTTGGATTATACATTTAAAAATGCAGTTGTTGCTTAATGTCTTCGAAATTAAATCTTAATTATCTATATAAGAGACTCCGTTAGGAACCGTGCGATCATCAATTTTTCCCTTTTTTTTCTTTTTCCGCTATGTAATTGAAATTTAAATAACATATTATGTTAATTGTTTTAAGTAAATCATAAAAATATACAGAGTAAAATATTCATATATTCAAAAAGAGCCTAATTTTAATTGCCGCTGCAGTTTAATTAATGAAGTTGTACTTACTGATATTCCTATTATACGGTAATAACACATTAAGTAACGAATCAAAGTGGATTATTCAACCTACTGCCATTCAAACTACTCGCATCAAAAGTACGCAAAATTTTCAAGAAAATTGGGTTGAAACTGCGTACTCGGCATCAAAAGTACTCAAAATTTTCAGCTGGGTAGATATATTTCACGTACACACATTCTTTCCTATATAAACCAATTCACACTACATCGCACAAATATTGCACCCACATAAATTAATATTATCACTACAAAAATTGTTTGCTTCAGCATGGAGGAGGAGCATAATCTAGACCTGGAGGGCCAAATCAGGGCGTGGCAGGGGACGACGGCGTTGGCCTACACCATGTCTCTCCGCTGCGCCGTCGAGCTCGGCATCCCCGACATCGTCAACGGAGCCCCCGGGGCGCCCCTCCCCGTCTCCCGCATCGCCGCGCTCCTCTCTCCGGCGCCTCCCCGCGATCACTCCGCGCTACACCGCCTCTTGCGCTTCCTAGCGCACAAGGGCGTCTTCGCCGAGCGCGTGGACCCAAGCACGGGCGAGCCTGCCTACGCCCCCACCCCGACATCGCGCTGGTTCTCACGCCGCTCCGAGCTCAGCCTTGCTTCCATGGTATCCTAACTATTGTTCAAAATATTTAGAATTCTGATCTATATGGCTGTGTATAGTACAAAAGGTTTCTCCACGTATCAGCTTAAGCGGAGTTTTCGGTACAAACCATGAAACATCATGTATTGCTGTACACAGGTGCTCCTCCAAACGTGGTCGTCCCAGGAGAGCCCGTGGCACCGCCTTGCGGAGAGAGTGGTGCGGTGCGGCGAGGGCGCGGGAGCGCCGCAGCACAAGGAGGAGGACCCGTGGGCGGAAATGGCGGGGATGCCGGAGCACGCGGCGGTGTTCAACTCGGCGATGGCCGGGATGAGCGGCATCGCCATGCGGGCGGTGATGGCGGTGTACAAAGGCGGCTTCGAGGGGATTCGGACGCTGGTGGACGTCGGGGGTGGGACGGGGGCGGTGCTGAAGGAGATCACGGAGCAGTGCCCGAATATTCGCGGCATCAACTTCGACCTCCCGCATGTCGTGGCCGCCGCGCCGGAGTGCCCCCGCGTCGAGCATGTCGGCGGCAGCGTGTTCGACGGCATTCCGGACGGTGATGCTATCTTCATGAAGGTAGACCGACACTAATAAAATTTTTGCACTAGCGCAAGTGGCAGAGGGTTTGATGGTTGGTACCCGAGGTCCCAAGTTCGAATCCTAGTTGATTCACATTTTCAGCTCTATCTTTCTCAAAAAAAAAAAAAAAAAAAAATCTTTGCATGAATTCGTTACGGGGGCATTTTCATAAATATATTTGCATAGCGAAAAAGTTCATTCAAATTTTTAATACTCTTAAATAATGCCAAACAACCGTTATTTCTGTAAAAGCTTAAGCCGGTAGAGAACGGTGTTTAAGTATTTTTATATTTAATACTCTCTCTCACGTCTGGGTTCAAATTTTTTTGATAAGCCTATGACCTGAACTTGAATTAAATGAGAGAAAATCAAATAATGCTAGAAGCCTGACATGACTCGAACTTAGAATCTCTTGCTCTGATACCATGTTAAATAATATGAAACAACCGTTATTTACTAAAAACTTAAGCCGGTAGAGAACGGTATTTAAATATTTTTATATTTAACAAATACCAAGAGCAAAAAAAATATAAATTTATTCATGCAGGTTAACTATCATCATTTGATTCTTTCTATTTTTTCGCTTGTTCTGGCAGTTGCTACTGCACTGCTTCGACGATGAAGGCTGTTTGAGGATACTAAAGAACTGCCAGAAGGCGATGCCGCGGAAATCCGGAAAGCTTATAATCGTGGATACCGTGTTGGGCGTGGACGACGACGGCGGCGGCTCTCTCGAAGACATGAAGAAAACATTCGATATGCTGATGCTCGCGTACACCGGAGGGAAGGAGAGGACTGAAGCGGAGTGGCGGAAGCTCCTGCGCTCGGGCGGCTTTCCGAGATGCAACATCATTCGGATTCCGTCTTTCTTTTCGATCATTGAGGCATTCGCAGAGTGATGATACTGAAGGATTAGAGAAATAAAGAAAACAGTCCTATAAGATTTTTCAATAAGATGATAGTTATATGGAAAGAAAAAAAAAAAAACTAGAATACTATTGATAGTAAAATAATAGTATTTGTTATTTATCTTTTACTTTTTTAGATATTTTGAGTTTATTATTTAGTAGTGGTATTGTGAATTCAAAGACTAAAAATTCAAAAATAAGTATTATTTGAGAGATCTTTATAGATATGTAAAAATTATAATAAAAATAAATGCATACCAAAATTCAGGATCATAAACAAAATAAAACAACTCACCATAGAGAAGAAATTCTTGATCAAACTGCGGAAGCGATAAGTCCGGCTATAATCTGAACGTTACCAACCGAATGCGGATCAATACCCTCTTTATATAGAGTCCACATCGACTTTCTATCAAAGTCTAATAAAGATTCAATACCCTCTTTATATAGAGTCCACATCGACTTTCTATCAAAGTCTAATAAAGATTCTATTTAATTTAAATAGATGAAAAAGAAATAAGACATATCATATCAAGTAGTTTTATATCTGTTAGGATTGACCTTTATCTATAGTAAAATTAAATTTAAATATAATTAATTGGGACGCTACCCGCTTTGTTTATTTCTTTTAGTTTATTTCTTTTAGAAAACTTAGCTGAAAATATGAATCAACTAGGATTCGAACTCGAAACCTCGGGTACCAACCACCAAGCTTTTTGCCACTTGCGCTAGGGACGGTCGGTTTTACATACTATAATTAATTAATAATATTATAGCTCAACTCTAGTTATATATGTAAGGCCTGATATGTTGATAAAAAACAGGGTAGAAGTGATCAAAGTGTCCACTCAGTTTTTTTGTAAAGAAAATTAGTTGATTCAGCCCTTTTCTGCTATTAATTCAGAATTTGCCAAAAAAGTTGTGTTAGACATAATTTAGTAATATAGTAGTTAAAAGTATTATTTTTATACTATAGCTTGATGATTGGTATCTGAGTTTGCAAGCTCGAATCATAGTTACTTCATATTTTCAGCTAAAAAAATAAACAAAATAGATAGCATGCTATATGCTTTTTCGATTACGGTTGCAACTGTAATTTTAAAATATTGGAGGAGAAAAGATTGTATGCATTTTTTAACATATTTTTTGCTTTTCTTATAGGTTGCAACCGTAATTTTAAACATTGGAGGAATAAAAATTGTAAGCATTTTTTAATTTTTTTAGTATCAAAATGATATTTTTAGCCACCACATTATGAAACGAGACCTTAGACATGCTCAAATCTTGTTGTTTTTTTTATTTATTTAAATCATATCGATAATCTACTAATTCTTCCACCAAAAAGAGGGAAAAGGGAATAAAGATTCTCACATCCTCTACCAAAAGTTGTAACTAAGATTTATTTATTTTTTAATCGACCGTTCTTAGCGTAAGTGGCAAAGAACTTGGTAGTTGGTACCCGAGATTCAAAGTTCGAATTCTTGTTAATTCACATTTCTAGCTAAATTTATTTTTTTTTTAAAAATAAACGAAGCGGGTAGCGTGCAGCGTGCTATCTTTCTCTCAAAAAAAAAAAAAAATTCTTTTCTCTTTCTTTGTTCCTTGCGGGCTTAGTCCGGCCTTAGCCTTCTGGCCTACGAGCCGGCCCGACCCAATCGTATTGCGGGCCGTAGTTGTTTAAATGTAGAGCTAATATAAAATGATATAATAATATTATGATAGATTGAAGCGGTAATGATTTAAATGCCATATCACTTTCGTATTAGTAATACATCAATATTTAATTAACTAAATTGAAATATAAAACTTCATTGTAATAATTAACAAAAGTCGAATAAAAAATCACAACAAATTAGTGTTTGAATGAAAACTTTACGTGTCTCATAGTTTGAGGATCAGAAGTGTAATTTAGCCAATAATAAATAGGTAAAAATGTATAGAACTTTTTCAACTATTACCCATTATGATCTGACTATCTAATCTTTCAAATTTTTTATTTTACTACCTAACCTTTTAGTTTATTTAATTTGAGCTAGTTAATAATTTTTAATTTTAAAATTTGAATGCATTACTTATCTTATTTAATATATTTTATTCAATTCATGCAACTGTAAATTTATTAAATAAGTAATTAGCTTAGATTTATAAAAAAGAGTCGTCAAATGACTTAAAGCAAAGAAATTAAAAGATTATATACTAAAATTTAAATTCTAAATAACTTGATAGTCAAATCAAAATGAGTTAAAATTCAAGTTAAGTTCTATATAATTTTTACCCAATAAGTAGTCGATAATAAACAAGCGTACAGGATCAGAAGCGCACAGAGTTTGTTGGTATCCTCTCCTTTAAGAGCTTTGGCCTTTTGCACACATTCTTTAGCGTATACAACAAAACTTAAAATTTGAGCCTAATTTAAAGGAGGCTGTTTAGCCCGTGACAGCACAGATAGGGGTGAAAATGGATCGAATGTTATTCGAAAATATTTATTTTTATATTCGATAATATTCGGATCCGGATAGCTGTTCGGATACGGATATGGATATAATTTTAGAGAGTTAAAATTTTTCGGATATTCGAAAAAAATGAATATGAATATGGATATTCGGACTTTTAGTATTATTATTTTTATATTTTTTATATTTTTAAATTCGCCCGGCGCAATTTTGCCCGTCCGGCCCGTCCAAATCCCTTTTCTCTATAGTCGATCTCTCTTGTCTACTCTAATTTATTACGAATCAAGAAATGGAGGGATGATTAATACATGTTGTGAAAAAATAAGGTGATTTTTTGTGTTATTCGTTTATTTTATAATAAGTTATATATTAAAATTACATATTTTATATGTGAAGAAATAAAATTAGAAAATAAAGTAAAAAAATAAAGTAATTTTTTGTATTTTTCGTTTATTGTATATGCGCGTATTAATGTATATTATTATTATCCGAATAATATCCAGATACATATCAGATCCGTATTCGAATTCGAAAAAATATCCGATTATATCCGAATCCATTTTTAGCGGATATGGTAATAAAAATTTAACATCCGACACATATTCGTATCCGAAAAAAATGGATGCGAATATGGTTTCATCAAATATCCGATCATATCCGATCCGTTTTCACCCCAGGTGGGAAAGAAAAAAAATCCTCACAAAATTAATGTGTAGTCATTAACTACTACATTTGGACTTTTTCCCAAGTTTATTTATTTATTTATTAGGCCATAGATGCTGCAGAGAATCTATCTAAGCTACAGCTACAATATGATCCAAATTTAATTGCAAAGAATCTTACAATCTATTAACAAACTGCAACTAAAACAAAGTACAACTAATAAAACCCTAGCACCAGCAAACCATCTACTACTAGTCTACTACTAGTAGTAGTAGTCTCTACCCTCTCCTTTGTTATTTTGTTATCATTCCAATGCCCATGCTTTGTCGGGTCATTGCAGACTCAAATCCACTCTTCTATTATGCCTTGCTCCCTCTTCTTCCTCCTCCTTCACCACCAACACCACCATTAGAATCCACCTCTAAATCCCCTCACTCTACTTCCACAGCCTCGTTTCTCCAAGAACCCCTCTCGGTGAGTCTCTTCTCCTCCCTCTTTTTGTCATGTGGTCATTGAGTTTCCAATTTATGGGCTTTTGTACCCACATTTGGATGGGTTTAAGTAATTTGGTCCCAGGAATGGAGAAATAGTTTTCTTTTTATATATTTTTTTTTTGTGGGACTAAGCTCTCCAATCTATGATCTTTCTCTTTGTCTCTTTATTTGTATAAGATGGGGGAAAAAAGTTTTGTTTTTTTGTTTTTTTGGATTGGGCTCTCCAACCTGAGGGTATATACCCACATTGAATCCTTTTTTCCATCTCTCTATTTGTAGAGATTGGTTGAAGTAATTTTGTTCTAGGAATGGAGAAATGGGGGGGAAAAAGAACCATTTTTTGGATTAATATTTTAGTTTTTACTATGGATTCATTGTAGAGATGGTAAAAAAAAAATAAAAAAAAAATCAAATTTTTATGTTTAGTTTCCAGGGTTTTTTAGAAATCTGTTGTAGAGATGGTGGATTCGGTTAATGTAGTGTTGGAATTCTTGAGGAGGAACAAGTTTACGAAGACCGAGGCGGCGTTCCGAGGGGAGCTCAGTAGCCGCCCCGATTTGAACGGTTCGTTGCTGGATTGCCTCTTAAAGGAGAAAGAGCAAGCGCGGGAGGGAAGGGATTATACGGGCTACCGCAACGGAGACAGTTCGGAGGAGATCATCGTGAGGGAAATCGAAGTCGGGAGCATCCAAAACGGGTCGCGGCATGAGAACGATATTGTTTCGTATGAACTTTATGATGAGAGCGATTCGGAAGATCTCTATCCTATAGATCTTTGCTTAGATTGTTGTCCCTATGATCCAGTAGTAAGGGATAATGGCATTAGGACGAATAATTCCGCCGTTCTCTCTTTATCTGGTAAAGAAAATAGGCAGTCGAGTTCAAAGGTTTTGGAGAAGAGGAGCATTGCTGTCGGAACTGACGCAAATTTGGTGTTGGAGGATGAAAGGAGTTCTTGCTTCGGGGAGGCCTCGACGAGTTACGGTGCCAATGTAGGTTGCATTGATCGAAGAAAAGAGAGGAAGAAGAAAGCAGAAACCAATTATATGAGGCCAACTACAAATGAGAAAATAATTGGCTTGAGTAGGCCTTCGCCATTGGGTACGGCTCTAGATAATTTAGACCAAGAGAATTTGGGGCTATTCGAATCATCACTTCCTTCGAGCAAGGACAATGAAGAGCTGCCGATGCGGCGACCTGTTAAGCATATGATAGAAGAGAAGTTAGTAAACGTTCGCTGGGAAGAAAACAATGATCATCGCGGATCAGGTATGTTGGTCTCATCTGAAGTTCTGTTAAGTTTCTTAAAAGCTATATCAGTTATGCTTATCCAACATATCTTGATTCCTGAGTCGTATTTTCAAGTACTTGCAATTTGTAAGTTAGTTTTCAAATATGCTGCTATAATTCTTCAATGCGAGAGCATTAGAAAACACTCCAAGTTAGTACCTAGTTAACTGGCAATTCCGCCTTTATTCTTATTGATTAGCGGGTGACCGCAGGTGCGAAGAAACTTCTTGTCTACAGTGAACGCTCTGGAAACCAAAGAATCTGTAGGGATAAACTTGACCTGATATCTGGATTTACCGCTGTTGATAATGATTCAGTTCACTGTCGTAGTGAATGTTCTGATTCTGATGAATATGATGATGATGACGATGTTGGATACACTAGACAGCCAATCGAAAACGAGACTTGGTTTTTGGCTCGTGAAATTGACTACCCTAGTGATGATGAAAAGGGAATGGTGGACGAACCCTACCATCAAGACCAAATTCCAAGAAAGGGTGAAGAGGGGTTTGGTATGCCGATTGATGAACTCATTATGTTAGAAAATGGGAAGGATTTGAGCGGAAGTGGAGAACCATGGCCCGATGAACTCATTATGAAAAATCATCAACGTGGTTCTGTTCAATCTATTGGCGTGGGCATCGGTAGTGATGGTGATGATGCTAGTGGTGAGAAACATGAAAGTGTGGTTGGAGGAAGTAGCGAAGAGGAGATAGAATCCCAACCTACACATTTTTCAAGCAAGAGCCTTTTTGTTCACAGGGAGAAGGATAAAATGAAAAAACCCAGGCAAAATGCAAATTCAAGAACACCGGAGGCTTCATCACTTTCAACCAACAGTGATGTTCAAAGGGATGATATTGATAAACTTCAAAGTGCTAAAGTGAGAGATGCAAGAGACCAAGACCCTGGGACAACTCCGGAGGACGAAGAAGCCGCTGCTATACGGGAACAAGTAATACAAGTGAAATCCCAAGAGGAGGAGTATGAAACCATGAATCTCAAAATCGTACATAGAAAAAACAGGCATGTTTTGCTGTTATTGGTTATATTTTCATACTAATTAAAGATTCTATTACTTTCACATAGATTAAAAATGTTTTGATATTTTCTTCACATAAATAAAAAATGTTTTGATATTTTCTTCACATAAATTAAAAATGTTTTGATACTTTCTTCTGTTTATATAGCAGACGAAGCATACTTCTTCCTAACCTTCTCTTTTCTTTTGTTTACAATTTACCAGAACCGGGTTTGAGGAAGATAAAAATTTTCATGTTGTCCTTAATTCTGTGATTGCTGGGCGTTATTTTGTTATGGAAAATCTAGGATCGGCTGCATTCAGCAAAGCGATTCAAGCACATGACTTGCACACTGGTGTGGATGTATGCATGAAGATCATAAAGAACAACAAAGATTTTTTTGACCAGGGCCTTGACGAAATAAAGCTTCTGAAATTTGTGAACAAGAATGACCCAGCTGATAAGTACCATATATTGCGCCTATATGATTACTTCTATTATAGGGTAAGTTGTTGATGTCACCAATCATTTCGCTTGCTACAAATTGTGAGTTTCTCGTCTAATATGATTCAGCTTCTTGTTAATGTTGGTACTTCATTTTTTCTGTGTCCGAGTTTTTCGTTAATAGGTAGGACTCGTTCTTTAGAGTTTTTGACTTGGTATATACAGTTTGAATCCTGTCGGAGTAACTACCTATATTATATTTATTGAGAAGATTTATATAGAAAAAAGATAAGCTTTTGTATTTAATGAAGTTAATTTGTAATGAAAGTAGAACCAAACTTACTTTGTTTTGACATTTTATCACTATATTTATCATCAACTATTGGTTGGTGTTTGATTGCTTAAATTACTAATATTTTCATTCTGCTGTTTGTGTGTGCTCTTTCTTTTGCACAATCTGCTATTTGTGTTGGCTGTTACAATTAAACTACTCTCTCACTTGTGCAGGAGCACTTGTTTATGGTTTGTGAACTTCTCAAGGCAAACTTGTATGAGTTTTACAAGTTCAATAGAGAATCTGGAGGGGAGATTTACTTTACAATGCCAAGATTGCAGGTTGTAGCTCTCCACTTTTTTTCCTTCTTTTTTCCGCCCATTTTAGAAGTTATAAGCGCCTTTACACACACACACACACACACACACACACACACACACACACACACACACATCCCTAAAAAGTCATCTAGTTACTCTATACCTCAGTGAAATCTGAATTTTCTTATGTATACATTAAAAAAAAAAAACAATTTCTTTCAAAAGCACCCTTACCTGGTATATATATGTAAGTCGATGATTTTTTGTGGGTATCTGCGTAAATATCTCAACTTACAGTCCATTGTTCATTTTTCTTCTACCTTGACTAATCCTCTGATATTTACATATGCAGTCAATTACTATTCAGTTGCTGGAAGTGCTTCAATTTTTGCACGGCCTCGGTCTTATTCACTGTGATCTGAAGCCTGAGAATATTCTGGTGAAAAGCTACAGTCGGTGCGAGGTGAAGGTTATTGATCTTGGTAGTAGTTGCTTCAACACGGATCACTTGTGCTCTTACATACAGTCACGATCTTATCGTGCCCCTGAAGTCATTCTTGGCCTTTCATATGGTGAGGAAATAGACATATGGTCACTTGGATGCATCCTCGCAGAACTTTGCACCGGAAACGTAAGCCTTAATGAGTTTTGTATTGCATTTTTGAGTTTTTCTCTGTTTCTTTTTTTTTTGAGGAAAAGGTAGCACGCTACCCGCTTCATTCATTAAATTGAGTTTTTCTCTGTTAATGAGGGATGGAATGTGAAAAATACTAGAATGAGGAATTATGTGCTATAGCAGTTTCACCTTATGGGAAATTAGTATAACATTCGAAGAACAATTTATTTCTATTTGGAATCTTACACGTTTTCTTATTTCTCTTTGCATTTTTTTTTTCCTGTACAAACCACATTTATCATTTAAGATATTTTGGATTTACATAGGTTCTCTTTCCAAATGAATCTCCTGTAACTATACTTGCTCGCATGATTGGAATCATCGGTCCAATTGACCAAAACATGCTCGCGAAGGGGAGGGATACATACAAATATTTCTGCAGAAATCACATGCTGTATGAAAGAAATCAGGTACAGTTTTTCATCTCTCTTCCAATTTGACGAGGATCAAATTGACAAAACTTGCATTTTCTCTTCGTAGATATTCCGCCTTTTGTCGTATTTACCTTTTCTGGAACTTCTCTTTACAGGAAACCAACAGGCTAGAGTACTTGATTCCGAGGAAAACTTCGTTACAGCACCGGTTGCCTTCGGCCGACCAAGGCTTCGTCGAGTTTGTCGCGCATCTTCTCAAAATAGACCCCAAGAAGCGGCCGACGGCATCAGAAGCTTTGAACCACCCTTGGTTATCTTATCCATATGAACCCATATCATCTTGACGCTGTATTCTTGTGCCCCATTTTGGTGCTGTAAGAGTAGAGTTGTATATGCCTCGCATTGCTAGAAAACATCGTATGATCCTTTGCATCAGATATGTTGAAAACTGTGTCTAAATTTATGGGTTTTAAGTATGAGAGGATTATACTGTATATGATTTGATCAACTTATTGCTTCGATTTGAGTCTTTTGGAAATAATTATGAGCTTTGCAATTAACTACTTCTTACTCTAGAATGATTCTCAAAGTGACTATTCAGATTACAGAGCCTTTTTTTTAAATCAAAACGCTGGTAAAAGAATTCTTAAAATTATAAATTGGAATTATTTAGGAAATTTTGAACTAGAAGGTTGACTTAAAAAATAAACTTTCCCAAAAAGGAGTACTGTATAGGTGCTTAAACATGGGCTCCGAGGGATATTTTGAAATTCATAAAAAAATTATTTAGAAAATAATAAACACTCTAATATTTGAGATATCGTGATTGGGGGACTGCACCATCAACTTGCCATGCATAAATACAACCAACCACCGGTAAGGACAAAAAACCGGTACCCTTCATTCAACTCTTTTTTTTTAAAAGAAAATATATATTCCAACCTTTATTGGCAAATTTTCTATTTTTTTATTTACTTTAAATAGTTTAATTTTTGGGATTAGGACAAGTAAAGAATTAATAATCTTTGGACAGAAAGAGTGTAAAATATATATCTTATTTTGAAATGTACCGATAGTAATGCTTTTAATTTTTAACTCAAAATGTATAAAGGCCCCCTCAAATATAGGTCAGTTTGAAAAAGGCCCCTCAACTTCTAATTTTCTTATTTGAGTTTTTATACTTAATTACATTAAAAATTTATCCAAATGAATAATTTTACTGCTTATAAACCTTTAGTTGGCCAAGTTTTATTTGTTAAAAAGTAATTAAAGTAGTTAAATTTGGTGAATTCACTCATCCTTTTTCACGAAAATTAGTTGATTCTTTTTTAAGGGTTCCGAAAGGTTTATTTCAAAGTGTCAGGGTCTCTATACATTTTTACCATTGATACAGTACGGTGCGTGCCGGGCCGTGCAGATGCTTGTCGGTCACAAAAAATACATGTGCGCCGACACATAATGGCATGAAATATTTATTTTCTTTAGCAACAAAATATTCTATCTGTTTATTATGTATCTTTATCAAATCTTTTGAACTCTATTAAGAAAATTACTTATTAATTTAAAAAATAGAGGATTTTAAGTTGTGTCATCGGTACGAGGACTGTATTGTGCCGATATCTTGTTGGTACGATACGACACGGACGATACGGCCCGTGCCTATGGACACTTAAATTCTTGATTTTTACCCACATTGCTCATGTTTTATTACAACTTCTATGTGCAACCGGTTCAGACCGAACCGGATCGGACCGGACCGGTCCAGATGTCCAATTCGGACCGGCGCGGTCTCCGGTCACCATCTCGATGCCCTTGACCAAATCGTGCCCTCCAAACACCAAAATTTCGGTGCTCAATCCCCATCCCATCCATCGTCGTTCTCTTCCTCTTCTTCTTCGACATCGTAACAACACAAATCGCTCACAAGGACGTTCCCTTTCTCTCTCTATCTCTTTCCCTCTCTTTCGCATCGAGCTTCGACATCACGAAGGAGAGAGAAAGGGTTTGAGAGGGAGAGAAAGAGAGGGGGAGGAGCGATGGGGACGAGCGGTTTGGTGGCGGCGATGGCTCTGATGCTGTGTTTCGGCGTCGCCCATGTCGTGTCGGATGCGTCGGATCACCGCTACAAGGCGGGGGATCCGGTGCCCCTTTACGCCAACAAGGTCGGCCCCTTCCATAACCCTAGGTAAGATTCTATCTTTTGTAAGTTTATAGGGTTTTGATTCACCTTGAGATTCTGATTCGTCAGATCCCTTTTGGTCCTATTCGGATCTGGCGCGTCTGAATTCGAATTGGCCCTTGGTTTTATCTCTTTTGTGGTTTTGGATAAGGGATCTGTTGGAAAACTGCAGATTTCGAGATTGGAATTGTTGAGAAATGTGCAAAATTTGGGCAATAATTGATAGAGAGTTGTTGAATGCGTGTGGATATGGGAATTCGATCGGTAGTCACGCGAGATAGGGTTGGTCAACGTTCAAGTCAGATCAATTTCGAGTTTGGATGTGCAAATGTGGATAAAAATGCAATTTTTTTTGTTCGAAATGATATTCATTATCCTGATTTGAAAGGGGTGCCTTTTGCAAAAATCTTGTTCTTTTCCAAGATTTTGTGATTATTTGAAGCTTGTTTAGCTTTGATGAAGGTTGATGTGAAAATAATGGAAAGTTCTGGAGCTATTAGATTTTTGTTGGCAGATAGTTAAATTTCCCAATGCATTCGGATAAAAAATATTTTCTTTTAGTAGTATCATTATTTTATCAATCTGAGAGTAACTCTTGTGTTTTGCAAATTGTTCGTCACAGTGAGACATATCGGTACTATGATCTTCCGTTCTGCTCTCCAGGTTTGCTTCTGGGTCGTGCAATATTCTGCATTGAATTGTTTTTCCAATTTATTTGTTTTTGATTAGTTCTTTGTTTTATGAGCTAATTTCGATAGAACATGTAAAAGAGAAGTCGGAAGCTCTTGGTGAAGTTTTGAATGGAGACCGCCTTGTTGATGCTCCTTACAAGCTTGATTTTCGCGCGGACCTCGATTCCAAATTGGTATGCAAGAAGAAGCTAACAAAAGAGGATGTATCCCAATTTAGAACTGCAGTCACCAAGGACTACTACTTCCAAATGTACTACGATGACCTACCCATATGGGGATTCATTGGCAAGGTTGATAGGGAGGGCAAGACGGATCCGAGCGAGTTCAAATATTTCCTTTTTAAGCATATCAATTTTGATGTCCTCTACAACAACGACCGCGTTATTGAAATCAATGCCTACACGGATCCTAATGCTTTGGTGGATATTACGGAGGACCAGGACATTGAGGTGGAGTTCTTTTACTCTGTGAAGTGGAAGGAGACAACCACTCCTTTTGAGAAGAGGATGGAGAAGTACTCGCAAACATCGTCGCTGCCGCACCACTTAGAGATCCATTGGTTCTCGATCATAAACTCGTGTGTGACGGTTCTGTTACTGACGGGGTTCCTCGCTACAATTCTCATGAGGGTGCTTAAAAATGACTTTGTCAAGTAAGACTTATTTTCGCTCTTTTTGGTTATATTCTGTCATTACCGCTTCCGATCTTTGCTAGCCATTCAACACAACCTCCATGAATTTACTTTTATTATTGTTTCTACTTGGTCTCCACGAAGCATGGCTACAACATCTCAATTGATTTCCGCTAAACTCATTTTTAATATTCTGTATAGATGCTGCACCTACCTTGTGTTGGGCTGAATCATATTCTGTTCCATTTTTCTCTTTAACAGCGTCAACCACCCGAACATCTAAATGGATTCTTGGTCCTTTTTTTTTGGTTGCTTTTATGCTAAAACTCACTTTATAGCTACTCACATTCTGCACTATGGGTTTAGGTATACTCATGATGAGGAATCAGCTGAAGATCAAGAGGAGACTGGATGGAAATATATACATGGCGATGTCTTTAGGTTTCCGAAGAATAAATCACTCTTTGCTGCTTGCATTGGATCTGGAACACAACTGTTTGCTCTGTAAGTTTCCATAACAATATTGTCTTCTCTTTTATTACAGTCCTTTATAAGTGTAGATATATCTAAAGTTGAGTGAAGCTCCCCACCCCATTTCTTTTAATTATGCTTGTTCCTCGTTTTTGCAGTACTATTTTCATATTTATTCTTGCTCTGGTTGGTGTATTCTACCCGTATAATAGAGGAGCTCTTTTCACTGCATTAGTTGTTATTTATGCACTCACATCTGGCATTGCTGGTTATGTTGCCACCAATTTCTACTGCCAACTTGAAGGAACAAACTGGGTGAGTGTCCTTCTTTTAGTTTTAGCATTGTTTATGTTTCATTCTTCGTGTTTCAAAAGCCCACAAACATTCAAAGATTGGCATGTCACATGTGAAAGATAAGTACAATTACATTAATACCCCTTGGGCAAGATGCCCTCCATAAGTTGAGAAATGTTACAAATGTCCTAGTACTTTTACCTAAAATGCTAAAAAATCCTCTAATAAGTTTTATAAATGCCCACAAAAATGTGCTTGTACATGGAATATTATGCTATTTTACAATTTGTTTTGCAGGTTAGGAATTTGCTTTTAACAGGGTGCCTCTTCTGTGGGCCTCTATTTCTCAATTTCTGCTTCCTCAACACTGTCGCCATTGTGTACAGTTCTACAGCAGCATTGCCATTTGGAACTATTTTAGTTATTCTCCTCATATGGACACTCGTAACCTCTCCTCTGCTTGTCCTCGGTGGCATCGCTGGTAAAAACAGCAATGTAGAATTCCAAGCTCCTTGCCGCACCACCAAGTATCCTAGAGAGATTCCGCCACTGCCTTGGTATCGTGGTACCATCCCACAAATGGCAATGGCTGGTTTTCTTCCATTCAGCGCCATTTACATTGAACTTTACTATATCTTTGCTAGTGTATGGGGTCACAGGATCTACACAATCTACAGCATCCTCTTCCTAGTCTTCATTATTCTACTTATTGTGACTGCCTTCATTACGATTGCATTGACCTACTTTCAACTTGCTGCTGAAGACCATCAATGGTGGTGGAGGTAAGCGATAACTTTAGTTGTCAATGACAAAGCTATCAGCCATGAGCTTTCTTGGTGTTATATGTAATCTTAACCATTTCGTTTGGCTATTCCTTTTCCAGTAAATCTTGTTAACTGGTCGTATAGTTTTGCCTCTGCTTCCTGCTGGGGCCTTTTTAGGAATTCCTTTTCGTTCTGCTACATGCCCTGAAAAGTCGAACTTGCGGAAAACTAAAATATTAAGGGCAATGTTGTGTGTTGCAATATGTTGTTGTCCGAGTTGGCATTTTACTTGTTAATAAGTTAATAATTGGCTTAACATATCTTGCATCTGCTAGTTCAATAAGATTTTCTACATATTCGTAACTGCCATTGTCTTGCAACCAATTTTGCTTTTCTTGTATGAGATGTGTATATACACTATCATCCTAACCGCATATCACTTCATTCAACGACAGAAAATTTATGAGTACAAAGGGGTCTATACTCATAAGAGTATAGTAGCCCTAGCATCTATATATATATATATATATATATATATATATATATATATATATATATATATATTTTTCAGATATCTTAATCCTCTCGACAATTTGGAGTTATGGATTACATACATACATGTATATATAAATATATATCCAATCGCAGGGAACTTGTTTCATTTTCATGATACCATTTGTGCTAATGTCATCCCATTTATTGTTATTAATCCTTGTGCGCCAATGTATGAAGCACCTATAAGTGCCTGCTTTTCAAGCAGTTTTATGAGTTTGTATCAAAGTAGAGCATTTGAGTATATCTTCTGTTTTTTTTGTTTATTTTTGAAACTTAAAAAAAAGCTACTTCTGTTTTGTTCTGACGCAGGGCATTCCTTTGTGGTGGATCGACTGGCTTATTTATCTACGGTTACTGTTGGTACTACTACTATGCTCGGTCCGACATGTCCGGTTTCATGCAAACATCCTTCTTCTTCGGTTACATGGCCTGCATCTGCTACGGTTTCTTCCTGATGCTCGGGACAGTTGGCTTCCGCGCCGCCTTGTTCTTTGTCCGTCACATATACCGGTCTATCAAATGTGAATAATAGGTCAGCCATATCTATATCATGTTTAGGTATGCTATCCTTTCGCTTTTATATTTATCTCTGTCTTAGGGAAATATTTTGCTATTCGGGGGAGTTGTATGGAATTTCACAGGACACGGAGCAATAGCAGCTAATGGGCTTGTTAAATCATCTTATTTGGACACTGAGTTGGACTTTCACTGCTTGTTGTTTTGGTTGTATCAATTATATTATTATTCTAGTGGGCTTCTACTTAAATCTCTGAGAACAGTAGTTTGTACTATTAGATGTTTTTGCATATTTTAGAAATTTTTCGTTCTTTTGCATTTTGGATCCAAAATATTCATGACCATCTCTACAAATCTTTCTTGAATTTGTGCTCATATAATAGTCTTGTTACATAATTTTTTTTTTTTTTCGTTGACACCTTACCGTAAAAGCTGATATGGCCAAACTAATAATCTGATGTGTATACTAAAATGCCCCTGTTATATTATTAAATTTTATTGATGATCTATGGTCTGTGGAGTGTTGGGAAATGAATGCAAATGTTTTTGTTGGGCTTTGATCTTGGATTGGTAAGTTGTAATCAGCATGATACTCTTCTATCAACGGCACAAGATTTTGGTTTGATTGTATCATATATTTCCTACAAATTTGGATACTAATGTGCGATAAAAATCAGCACCATTGCTTCTACTTTTCAACTAACTGATTGGATGCATGAACATTTTGGTTTATTTAAGAGCAATGCGGAAATTGGAAGATGGGGATTATGATCAGAGGACTACAAAAGAGGATATTATACTTTTAGAATAAGATAAACTTTTTATGGATAAAATTTTGTTTTTCTGAAATATTATGTAAATTATGGGGGAAATTTTCATTGTACGTACATTATTACCCGGATAAATTGATTAGGCCTTACAATGCAACACAACACTATTTTGTTCCGAAGCAATACCAAGTCCCAACTTAATTTTTTCCTCAAGGGTGATTCCTTGAATTATTACTATGTCTTAATTTTATCTAATCAATCAGGCATATCTTAAATTTTGTTAATAATTTTTCATAAATAAAAAAAATGTTTTTAGAAATTATAATAATTTATTAAATTATCAAAGTTTGCTGAAAGTCTTGTAAATTTTTTTATCAGAATATCCTATCCTAGTCTACTATAAATATTTTTAAAAAAAATGATCAATACTTTGGAATTAAGTAAATTTAATGTTAAAATTTTTGAAGTAATTACCTACATTCCTCCTAAACGGTTTAAGCGATAAAATCTACCATTCCAAAGTTTCTTCATCATTTATATTTTGGGTTAATTGCGTGTTAACTTTATCTCAGTGGACTTTGAATTAAAATAAGAAATAAATTTGACAGAATTTAAAACTTTAGAGTGATAAATTTCATCACTTAAATCTGTTACGGGGTATATTTGAAGGGCAATGGAGTCTTATTTTAGAGCTAATGTTTTCTTTTAATAGTAGACTAACAGAACTTAATTCTAAAATATATTTGAAAAACGATTAAAATTTCGTTAAAAAATAAATTTCACCACTTAGTTTCTTGAAATTTTTTTATAAATGATACTACCGATTTTTAAAATTATAAAATTAGTCTTGTAAAAAAAATAATTATAAAAATACACCTCTAATATGTGAGATTAATTTTTTTTAAAAATAAATAATATAAGCGATGAAGGAATCACCGTATTTAAATGCGGCGAATCATTCACCGCTTTCATAATTCCTCCTAAAATCAACGAAGTTATTTTTAAAGGTGGTGAACCGTTCATCGCTTTTATTATTTTTCTCTCTCTGATTCTCTCTCTCATTCTTTCATCGTTTCCTCTTCTGTTTATCTCGCTCTCTCTCTCACCCCCATCCGTGGCCGCCGTCATCGCCGTCTCTCTCTCATTCTTTCATTCTCTCTCTTCCTCTCTCTCTTTGCCAAGTGCCATTGTCGACGCATTCGCTGTCGCTGACGAATCCGCCGTCGCGGAGACGTAGAAGAGGGTATGAAAGAAAACGTGAAGAAAGCGGTGAATTATTTATCGTTTTTAAAAGCAGTGAATCATTCACCGCTTTCATAGGACCGTAAAAGTTTGACGAATGCGGTGAACCATTCACCGCTTTCACGCATTTTTTTCTCTCTCCGTCATGCTGGCACCTATATGGCAAAACGGAGACTATTCAAGGGTTAATTGCATACAGGTCCCCGCAAATATAGTAAATTACAGATATATCCCTGTAAAAGTCCTAATATTTTCAGATATGTCCCTCTGGTTTGTTACCGTTAGAGAACTGTTTATATTTTCAATTTTGCCATCGCAAATATGTTCCTCCAAAAGTCATAACAGTATAATATAAAAGGGGTAAAAATATCAAAAACTAACCAAGGTTAAGTATTTAAACTATGGTTAACTAAATTTCTTTAACGAATCCTAACGGTAGGAACATATCTGAAAACATTAAGACTTTTACAGGAATAACTTATGAAAGTTGAACTTTGCAGGAATATGTCTGTAATTCACTATGTTTACGGGGATATGTATGTAATTAACCTATTTTTATAAATAAAATTTTGACGCATCTAATTTTAAAATAAAATTTTCGACGAAGCCTAGTGCACTAAAATCTCCTAGTTTCTTAGCACTAGATATTAAAGTTGGATCAAAAAAATGTAACTAAGGCCCATATTCCTTCACGGCCTGGGAAAGAATCGTTCGTACAAAATTTATCCGCGAGCTAGTTCGGAGTTTTCGACACTGCGGCAGAACTGAAACCTGGGCGGCGGAGAGAGAAAATCGATGGTCGCCGCCGCCGCATTCCATCTCCATCTCCATCCCCTCTCCATCTCCGCTCCTCCCTCCTCCTCTCCTTTTACCCCACCCTTTCTCTCCTTTCCTCTTCCGAGATCCGACCCCGCGCTTAAAATCGCCCAGAATCGGCGTTTCCCTCTCCCCCACGCAGCAACGATTACGTCCGCTCGCGGACGTGAAGGTGATGAGTAATCTTTGATTGTTGTAACAGATTTAACTGCAAAAAAAAACAAAAAAAAAACACTTCAGTCTGCTTCTTCAAATTGCAGGCGCATTCGATCCGGAGCTGAGGCTAGTGCTTGAACTCGCCACCGATGCCGAATTACTGGAGCTCGAAAACATTCTTTTCGGGCCCAGGTACGTGCAACCTTTGTGCGTGTTATCTCAATCTCTATCTCTGTCTATCGCATTTAAAGTTTACAGGGAGCATTTCTCGTTTGCAGCTACTTCAGCCCCTTGCTCAAATCAGTCGCAAGTCGGCCCGAAGCTGATTATGTTCTGGACATTGACGATTTCGAGGAACGGCAAATCTTTATCGAGCATCTAGAGTCGAGATTCTTGTATCTTGCAGCTGATGCCCGTGCCGTGCTGCGGTCGGTTATGTTTCCTTTGCACACTGATGTCTGCATTGCGGAATTCTCTCTGATCTTTCATTTTATTGCCGTCGTCTTGCAGGGGATGGAGGCCTTCGTATAGGAGTGTCTTGCTCGGTGTGAGAAGAAAGCTCGGCGTAACTTGCTCCGGCAAATTGTCGACGGAAGACCTCGAAGTAGAAATTTTCCTTCACCTGTTGAAGGAATACGCAAGGTGCTTCCTTATTAAACTGAAGCAGCATAGTTTAGAAGGTCGAATCGATCATTTATATCGTTCGTCGATTGGAGTCTTAACCTTGCTTATTTGGTAATGTTTAAGAACTGTTGCGGTTATGCGGTTGAAGAGGTTTTGGTAGGGTTCGGGGGTGCTTTGACATTCCAATTTGGTGCTAATCATTTCCACTGCGTGATAGAATTTGAGTAGTTCAGGATCCTGAAATAAATTCAAGCATCTTTTGCATGCCATGTAAATCACGAGTAATAATTAGCATCTTATATAGTTGTCGAAAGGAAATCGCTGGATATTGAAGAGACACGACTATGTACAGTGAAACCTCTTGAAAATCTCCCCTCTCCCTTTTTTTTTTTGGTGTGTTAGTGAGGAGAGAGGCGCAATTTCATTTCCGTGGGGTGACAAAAAACCTTCAGCTAATGATGCGAGTCTTGAAGTTGGGCTCAGCACGTGGAAGGTTTTATCAGATGCGGCTTTGAAGGTTGGGGCAAAAGAGCTCCAGAAAATATTTTTGAAGGTCCTTTCTGTCAAAATGTTCTCCATTTTCATTCGTTCCTTTTGGTTTTATACTTTCGTTTAGTAACTTTTATTTTTCTAAAGGGTGGAGGCATGCTGACTCTGGAGAAGATTTATCAGTTGGTATGAAGAAATTTTGCAGGCCTATAGCTGACATTTTTTAATTCTGTGCCTTCTCGCTAATTGTCATTGCTTACACTTCTTGACCAACTATGGTAGTTAGCTAAGAAACTCACCGGAAAGGTGCTGCTTGAGGCTGCCAACTATGAGATAAGAAATGAACTCATCAAACGGGTATATTATTATTAATTTTTTTCTAGTGCATTATTTTGTTGTTTTTATAAAGTAAAATGATTTTTTCCCTTTGACGTCAGATATAATGATTCGACGTCGATGCATAACTTTGACACTTCCTTATCTATTGTTTGCAATTGGTGAACATTTGGCACTTAAATATAGCATCAGAAACGCGGATAAGCTGGCTTCACTTTAAAGTTCTGACTGTTAATCATGGTATTTATTAGTTTAATGATGAAGAAATGTGCTTTAGTTTACTTGATAAAATACCGTGGTTCGCTGAAAATTGAACTGTTAACTGGTAATACGGTGATGTCTTCTTTGTGTAACTACTGATCATTTGAAACATCCCGAAAAACAGGCAGTATAATCTACTTTCTTCTCTATCCACTGTTCAGATTGTGAAGAAACTGTATTTCAACTTTGTAGGAACAACGTGCTAAGAAACACTTCCCCTATGACGTAGAATTGCTTTCTTTGCCGTTGAACTTCTTATTTCTTTGTTCTCCTACTGATGGTCTAATATTCAAGCATCCATTTATGTTAAGAGTGCAATTCCACTGCTAGTTATATTATCATCTGTATTTATGGATCCAGGGTGGACAGTTGGCTGCTATCAACCTGGAGTCCAGGGCAGGTCTACTTGCAGCTAGACAGGTTATCTTTCTCATAGAATAAGTCCTACGAAGTTCAGTGATGTCTACACCTGAATTATTTGGATTGAGTATTAATAATTTTTAACACCAAAAATTTTCTGACCTTCACAGGGCTTGGCACATGCAGCATCAAGATATCTTGGCCTTAGGAGTATGATGATGCTCATTGGACCAGTGTATGTTCCTTCGTTTGCTAAATTTGATGAACTATGCTAGTTGTTATATTAGGCAATTTTCCTTTATTCTTAAAAGGTCCCCCTAATACATTTTATTGCATGGCTAAATGTTCACATCGACTAATACTATCTGATCCTGCTGAAACATCATCTTTCATTAGGATGATTTAGCAATATGCAGTACTGCAATTTGATTCGATATTAATTGTGGGAAATGCAAATTTTGCAATTGTAAATAACATTAGATTGATGGCTCACTGTGGAACATTTGATCTTTGCTTAACCAAGGGAAATAGCCACACATGCAAATGGTTTGAACATTTGGCTGGATAAGCGAGATTAAAGATGTTATCCCACATTTCCAGTCTTCCACAACTGAGCACAGCCTAAGGATATCTTGATGTCAAAAATGGGAATGTCTGATTATTCCCAAAGATATGCAATTTGTCCCCTTATTTGCATCATCATCCTTAAATCAATCGTGATTCCATCACTCATCAATTGTGATTCCATCACTCATATAACTGGATTATTTTCTAGCTTCAGATAAAATTGTCGTCTGTTACTCTATGCAGAATGTGGGGGACATTTTTAGCTGATGTTGTGATTCAAATGCTTGGGACAGATTATGCTCGTATTTTACGTGCAATTTATGCCTTTGCTCAGGTCAAAGTTCATTTTCTTGTTCTGATACCATTATATTTTTCTTAGTTCATTTGAATTGATTGTTCTTTCTAATAGATTCGGCTTACTCGAACATATGGCTGGGCATCTAACAAGGATTGATGGTGCCGAGGACTCCCTTTTATCGGCTCAAAAATTTCCTCTGAGCAAAGATAAGAAATCAATCTGCTTAGGAGATGGAATCGTACTAATCTACTCTGTGCATGCTCGGTTTCGTTTAAGATGTAGATCTGTTATTTGTACAGTTTTTTTTACCTCTCTTCTTTATTTATTAAGCTGTATATTACGTAATGTGTTGCTTAAAATTTTGTCACTTTTGATGTATGACAATATACTGGTATGAGCTTCCCTTGAAATGAAATGCTACCAAACTGATCATTTGGAGAGTTTTATGTGTGTGTGTATGTATCTATACATAATGTTTGTAAGTGCATGTATGTACACAAATAATGTTATAGTATATTTTCATTGAAGTTCACAAAATCCATTTGATTCACCTAACCCAATATAGAAGTTGGAATATTCACTTCACACTTCCACATGGTCCCGAAGTTCCTGTGCATGCATTCCACCCCAACAATTGAATAATAAGCACCACTGACACACCCTCTCCTCTTTTAAACTATGTGCCTTTAAAGTTAGTTACCCAAGGCTTAATCCATTTCTCTTACATATAACAATATTCCTAATCCTCGAGATTTTATCGGAGACCGTTGATAACTTATGACCTTCAAAACCTAATTTCTCAAGGATTATAAAAAAGGATTCTATTCCTCACACTCTATGTGAAGGGATTATTCCTTGTAGTTTAGATTTGGATCATGCTAAAAGTAGGCCACCGTAGTGATAATCAGCTTCTTATATGCTTTACTTTAAATTAATATCTAAGCACTAATTGTGTGAGCAAAGCATGTGAAAAAACTTTTTAACACATCATAGAGAGCGCAGCTTCGGTTACTTCTGATCAACTTTTCTGCTATGGCTAAGATGGTTATCACCCTTGGAGGTTCGCGAAAGAGAAAGAAAAGGGAGCGCGTCTTTAGATTTGAAACCTTTTGCGAACCAGAACAGCCTGCCCTTTTCGATGGCTCATTTCATGAGAACATGAGAGCCCTTCTAGGGTTCGGGAACTCGGAGAGTGTCGCACAAGGGGAAGTGCAGTGTTGGTCGTTTCAGCTCGAACTGCACCACCATCCTTCTAGTTTAGTAAGGTTGTTCATTGTGGAAGAGGATGTCGAAAAGTCTCCTTATCGTCACTGTCGCTTATGTCGATTCGTTGGTATCACATTTTACGCTTCTTAATTTATTGTTTTATCTTTCATTTACCGAGAAAACTGAAAGTAGCTACAAGAAGAGTTATGATATGAAGTACATTTTGAGGCCTTAATTTCATTTTGTAGGTTGGGGTGGAAATATGATCTGCAACAAGAGGTTTCACTTTGTGCTGCCTAAGAAGGAATCAACAATAGAAGCTGAGGGGCTGAGCATTGAGATACATGAAAATGGTTTGGAGAAAGCAGGAATCGTATCGAAAACGACGGGTCCGAAAAGAAATATGATGCATGGTCTGATGCATTCGAATGGTTTCGGCCACATTGTATGCATAAATGGCTTTGAAGGGGGTTCTGATCTTGTTTCCGGGCATCAGATCGTAGACTTATGGGATCGAATATGCGTCGCATTGCGAGTAAGGTAGCTATGTGTTCCTCTTCTCTTCCTTTTACAATGAGAGGGAAATAAGGTATAATAAGTATGGCAATATCCTTCCAATTATTCAAAAAGGGAAATTTGATTCATTAGAGGTCCCCTTTGTAAAATGAGGTAAATGTTGCATGTATGAGATGTTGCCATATTGTTCTAGCTAGATACCTTTCTATACAATGGATATTCTACAAAATCTACTTTGCCAACATTACTAGTCGATGACATTTCTAATTCGATCAAAATGACAAAATAAATGCTTTATTGATTTTTAAATTCTTTAATACTAATTTGGAGCTATTAATACTAGTGAACCGGATCATTATATTTGGTATCAGAATCATATAACGTGAAATGGCGTAAAGAGTTATATTGGTCAAACCATGCCAAAAATGTAAAGTTCAGGCCCAATGTATACACAATAATATTTTGGGAGCATCTGGGCCCTAATATGAGTTTTAACTCAAAAAAAATGTTTAGTAGTAGTGTAGTGCAAGGACAATGGAGAGCCCACAATGTCCAAATATAGGGCCAATAACTATTTTTAAATGGATGTTTAGAAACTCAACCCCAGAAAATTAAATATAAAAGGAAAGCTCAAGAGGCCATACTGAGAAGAGAGATTTATCTTGATTTTCCAAAACCTGCTAAAAGTTATGTATCACATTTATCGACGATACATTACTGCACCAGTGCATCTGTATATCTATATACTGACGACAATCCATTCAACGTCTATTTCATTTAATACTTTCTTTTTCACCTTCCGACTTTCCAATAAAAAATATATATAATTCACTGAATGGTAAAATCTAAAGTATGAGATGAGACAGAGTGGATGAGTGGGTAATGCATAGATGTATTTGAATGTAGACACTTGGAAAGTTTTAATTAATTGGTTTTGTTTTTGGGTAACACTAATTAAACATTTCTAATTCCTATGCTTTTAGGAAGATAAGTCTCATTGACAATGCACGAAAAGGAAACATGGAGCTCAGATTGATCCATGGAGTAGCCTACGGCGGAACCTGGTTCGGTCGATGGGGCTACAAATTTGGCCGAGGCACCTATGGGCTTGATCAACAAATGTACCAGAACTCTCTTGCGGCGCTACAATCTCTTCCTCTCTACCTACTCATCCCTCACTTTGCCTATTCAGCTCACGAGATCCCTATGATTATCGGTAAATACCAGAACATCAGCAGCAGTGTACTCCAAACGCTCGGGGAGTTATTCCACTTCATGATAGAGTTGAAGCCCCACCTCCCTACAAAATCGCTCACTGCTTTGGACTACCATGGGATGTACAATGAGGCCAATTGTAGATGGTCCATGAAACGAGTAGAGATGGCCACGCAGGTTCTGTGAAACAATCATTTTCTCTACATTTCTTAAACTATTAAATAACGAAATTTCAATACTTTATATTCAATTTTACAAAGATTCCTTTAACATAACATATTACGTGGATGTAGAATTTAGTGGTTAGACATTTCTTTTCATGAGGACCTTTTTCTCTGATACATGCAAAGAGCCACATTTCATTCTAGAATATTGTTTTATTTTTTTTTAAATATTCGACACAGGTGATCGTCGAAGCACTGAAGAAGAAGTTCGAGCTTAAATGGGTCACAAGGCAAGAGGTGAGGGATGCCGCGAGAGTTTATATAGGAGATACCGGCCTTCTCGACTACGTTCTCAAATCACTTGGAAACCAGATAGTTGGAAATTACATAGTTCGTCGAACTGTGAATCCGGTGACCAAAGTGTTAGAATACTGTTTAGAGGATCTATCCAATGTTTTACCAAATAATCTCAGTGGGAATAAGATGAAGTTGAGGTTCCAATTAACCAGAGTTCAACTCATGAGGGATTTGTTGCACCTATACAAGCACATACTTAAAGAGCCTGGGGTAGCACTAACCACAGGGGTATTTGGGGCAATTCCAGTGGCAGTGAGGATGGTTCTAGACACTAAACATTTTGTCAAGGACTATCAAGATGGTTTACAACCAAAGAAGGATACAATTGGATGCCATAATTGTATAAGTCTCAATTGTACAATTCATGTGAAAAATGTAGGACCTAATGAAGGAAAGAACATCATGAAGGATTTGCCTCCTTATGAGACTATAGCTGTTTCTGCTCATGCAACTATTGCTGATCTTAAGTTAGAGGTTCAAAGATATTTTAGTGAGATGTATTGGGGCTTGAGGAGCTTCGTCGCGGAAGTAGTGGTCGGAATTGGCGGTCGGGACGAAGATTTGGTCTTCGGTTTGATTGAATCGGGAAGTCTAGTTGTTATTGAGGGAAGAGTCGAGGGAAACGGCGGTCAGCTCGAGATTTATGAAGGAGGAGATAACAATAGTGTGAGCGTCGAATGTTTATGTGGTGCGAGGGATGAAGATGGTGAGAGAATGGTTTGCTGTGATATCTGCGAGGTTTGGCAACATACAAGATGTGTAGGGATTCCGAATGAGGAAAACGTGCCTCATGTTTTTCTTTGTAATCGCTGCGAGAACGGTATAGTTTCTTTACATTCTATCAACTGTTAGCATGTATAATTACATGCTTTAAAGTGATTACCGCGAAAAAGAACAATTTTATCTCTCTTGTTATCATACTTGAGTGATTTGGAGTTGATTCTTTTTTATGGTGAGTTGATGATTTGTATCTAGAGGTGGAATGCATTTTGAGGTATGATCTTGTGGGATTGAAAAGCCAAAGATATAAACCGTTATGTGGTGCTCTTAACATAAAAAGGTGCTCAGCTTAGTTTGCAGGCATATTTGGCCTTGATAAAGACCATTCAAGATGCTTCTTTATGCAGCATATGATGGTTACTTATAACCTAAAGTACATAAAGATTAATTAAAAACAATTCGCTTTATAACTTCGTGTATGTTTTTCTTTTCCGAAAAATTGAGAATCCACAAGCTCAAGCTTGACTCTAATACCTTATTATTATTATTATTATTATCCATTGAATCAGTTTGATAGAAAATGACACAAAAATATATTTAACAATTTCGACCGTTGATATTTTCATCTCATAACAAAATTGAGAGCCCAAAATGCCAAGCATGGCCCATTCTAAGGGTGCGGATTTTGAGAGCCCATCCAACTCGTCAAAAATGAGCATGTTCTCACACTTAGGCGTCACGAAATACGAGACATAACACGGCTCGGATATGGCGACTCGACAATTTTCAAAAAAATTAGGATACGGACACGGCATGAACACCGCTAATAAAATATAATATTATTAATATAATAATATATATTTATTATATATAAAATATTATTTTTAGTAAAATATTGTTATATTTCTTATACGAATGAAAGTTAGTAAAATTCTCATTGATAGTTCATTTATTTTGGAAAAAGAAATTCTCTATCATACATAATTTATTTATATTGTTCAAAAAAAATTCTATCCATTCATCAAAAAGCTGAAATATTTATTATTTTACATTATATATGTATAAAAAAGTAAAATAAAAATATGTGTATATTTGTTTTAATTGTATGCACTATGGATCGACATTGAACGCGCAAGGAGTGTCCACATCAGACACGAGTCGACACGGACACGCGAGACTTATAAAAGTGTCTGTGATACATAGTCTCGCACTGATTCCAAAAAACAAGAAATTAGATCATGTTAAGTGACTCAAGCTGTGGGGCTCTTTGCAAAAAAAGGAAATAAAAAGTGGTACGTGGTATGTCACCAAACAGATTCCACCAGTTTGACTTAAACTCATCTTATAGCTTGGGTCATCACATGGCCTGTTTCTGTGGCTCGTTTGTGGTCTCACAATCAATCCCCTTTTACAAAAGCAGCTTCTCCACAAAGCTTTTTCACATGTTGATGCAACAACAACCAATGAGCACAACAAATGGACCCAGATGCTCTAATGGAAGAGAGATCGAGATCCCAACACCCTTGCATGATTTGGGGCTAGCTAAGCTTTGTTGAAAAGAAACCCACCAACCCTTTTATGTAAATACATGTGTACATAACACTGCATGAATCAACGCATCACAAAACGATCTCTTTTTTTTTTATCCTTCTCTTTCCAGAGAGCACCTCCCTTTGTCTCTGTCACGCTCAGTCATAGCTTTTGCGTTGTAATTAATAAAGCCCTTCTTGTCGAAAAATTATTCCCTGCACCCACTGTTTATATACGTACACTCTATATATGCATTACATATCTAATATGTGATATCCAATGTTTTGAAATTAATGTCTAATACAATAAGATAGAACTAGGGTACTATACTATAATAGCACCAAATCATTAGTGTTATTAATTAAGTTTTTGGCCCTTGAATGAAGAGATGTGCAGTTAGGATGTTAGTGATCCCCTAAGATTAATTGAGTGAGTGGTTGGTTGAATAATATGATCTAACATGTGAAAATGGTCAAAATAGTAGATTTAACGGCGAAAAACTTGATAGCACCAAGCGCTTAGTGCTATCGATAGTATAATAGCCGGATTCATAATAAATATGATCTACTACATATGCATAAAGAGCCCCTATGAAAAATCATGCATTTAAAAACTTTAGTGTCTAGTTACAGTAGTAAAAGGGTCATTAGATTCTAGTTTTAAGGTTTGTTTATAGAGCTTACTTGTTTGGCATATCTTTTTTGTTTATTTTAAAAAAATATAGTAAATGGAAGATTCGGAGTACGATCGGATGCCTATTGCTGCATATATATTCAGCTTTCAAGTCTTTTTCTTAGAATAAGATAAATCAGTTCACAGGCGGATTTCAATATTCCAATAAATTATAGACGCCAAAACCTTATTAAGAACTAAATACAAACTCTTAGATGACAATAATAAAGAAGATCCTAATGTTGCATGCAATATTCGTAAATAACTTATTCTGACATCCAAGCAGAAACTTAAAATGATTCAGCATGCAAGATATACAGCCAGTGCAGGCAATAATTTCTTCTTCTTGTCCTTCTCTTTCACTATGGCATGGTGCCACCTCTCTCTCTCTCTCTCTCTCTCTCTCTCTCTCTCTCTCTCTCTCTCTCTCTCTCTCTCTCTCTCTCTAAAATGGCTTATGCTTTTTCTTTATTTCCTACCTCTTTTTGTTTCATTTCTTTTGTCTTTCTTGTGAAGTGATCCTCCACCACCATGGTGAGGGTGACCCAAGCACATGGTTTGGTGGCTTATCTAAAAAGGGGCACTCAAATTAATTTTAAAAAGAGGAAGAGAATAGAACAGGGAATAGCAAAGGAACAGCAAAGGGAGTTTAAAAGAGGATAAGCCCCCCCTCTATATGTCCAATCCACTTGCATCTGATGCTTTGGCCATATTTGTAACTGTTGTCTTATTCTCATTTTTATGAAGGGTATTCAAGGATATCTTTTAGCTAGTACGAGAAGAACATGCTCTAAAAATATGAAAGATTACTGTGGAAATGGATTGTGCTACACTTAAAACGTATCAACATATAATTTTGTTTCTTTAAGTTTTCTTTTTTCCTTTTTGAAAAAGAAAACTTTTATGTTTAGGAAAAATCCAATTCAAAGTCATATTATATTACAGCTGTAGTATAAGATACCTCCAATTATTATAGTCCTCAATCAATTATTATTACTACTTAGAATTATTATTACTACTTAGATGTTAAATTAAAGTCCAAGATATGTACCACTAACTTCTTGATATTCAAAGAAAAATCAAGTAACTCTTTAAGTTTGGTTGTTTTATTTAACTTTTAACTACGTTAAATAAAACTACTTATAGATGAAATTTATCATTAATCGAATTTTCGCAAAGTTTGGATTATTACTTCCCACAATTGCCACCCTAAGAAGAACATATTCTCAAGTCACTTGTCCCCACTCCTCTTGTTATTATTCCACGTCGACGGTATCAGACGCTTCTTACTTCAAAACTATATTAATTGTCTCATCGTAAGCGACACACAAATTAGATGCATTTTTGTTGCCACTTCGAATTGGAAATCTCACACATATCCTATTGTTTTTTTGTTGATTAATAATTGTAGTCACCCTCACAAAATTGTATAGAGCTCATGTATGAAGGACTAGTGCATAGCACCTACCAAATGTCTCCATTATGTGCATTATTTGATGTGGCTACTATATATATATAACACAATTAGTATTAGGGAATATAGTAAGGATGAGATCCTTGTAAACACAATAAGCCAAATTAGACACTCACATCAGATGGTTTTTATCATCCAGCATAAGTGTTTGTCCGTGGTCCACCGCAGTCGATCGACGTATGACACCAACGTACGGTTTCGACCGCCGTTCATAGAATGAACCCAGCTGTGTATTAGCTAAGACTCTAAAAAGGTGTGTTTGGTTCAGCGGTATGTATGTGAAAACATTCCTATAATATTATGTTTACTGCAATTAGCACGTGGCTGCTATATATATATATATATATATATATATATATATATAATCCAGCTACTATCCTTTTAGGAGGATGGGAGCCTTCGTCCTCCTAAGTTTTCTACCGTTCGGATGAAAAGATGTGCGGCTAGGATGATAGTGGTTACGATTAGGTTGATAGTGGGCCCCCCTAGGATTGAGTGGGTGGTTGGTTGAATAGTATAATCTAATGGTTGAAAATGAATAAAAGTTAAATCTAACGGCTAAAAATTTGATAGAACAAAGGCTTCTATCCTCTTAAGAGGATAGTAGCCGGACTCTATATATATATATATATATATATATAAAACAAGATGGTATTCCCGTCTCCTTCTAGTATGGTACTATTATTCTTAACAATTTGGTCTCGGAATCGATCTTCGCCTATACGATACTGCAATTCCAATATCTCGATCGAACGGCTGTAATCACCGGAGGTATGATGGACGGCCACGATGGAGCTGATCTTGGTTTGATTATGGGTGGGCCCACATTGCAGGCCCAGAGTTTGTAGTGGGCCAATGGAGATGGGCCCATTCGAGCTTATCCAGGTTCCAGCTAAAGCCGAGTTTGCCCCCCACTAGGAAAAGTTACTGCACCCTGCCACGTGTAACGCAGTTTCTTTTGTCTTTACGTGGCTTAGATAAGGACAAAGAACGATAGAAGTGAGAAAGAAAAGGTTGGATATTTGAAATAGTTATAAATACAGTATAACTAGAAATGCAATAGTTATATATTTATATCTAGTCATATTATGTAATTAGCAATATTTTTGGTTTGGTTGCTCCTAGTTTGAGCTAAATTTGTACATTTTGTTACCTTATATGTAATATGTGTATTACTGCTAGAAAATAGAAAGTAAGTATATTTTCTTGCTTTAAACCGTTCGCTCCGATTGTTGTATCTTCAACTTTATTCAAAATCGGATATAGTTGAAGATGCAGCAGTTGTAGATGATGCAACTAATAAGTAAATTAAAATTTTATTTTTTTATTACGACTTAATATGCAAGTAATCAAGAAGTCCCTTCGAATGCATGTATAGACAGATCACAACACTCTACTTTATGTGTCAATATATATATATATATATATATATATATATATATATATATATATCAATAGTAACTAAACACAAAATTTTAGAAACCATGTAGAGAATTTGAAACTTGACTAAAATAAGTTGATTGTTAGAACAGCTATTCGAATTACAAATAGTAATCAACGATAAATCTTTCAATTCGCTTATTTTAAATTTTTGGTTGATCAATTCAAAGTAATAGTAAAGTAGGAAATTATTACTTTTTTTTTTGTTTATGAGGGGAAATTTTTGCATACACACATTCCTCGTCATCGCCAACTGCGTAGATGAAGTGCAACATTTTCAACTAAAATAGCATTTGCTTTTATTTTATAAACTAGTTATAATATACATGCGTTGCACGTCACATTTATAAATTAAGTTATATTTAATTATAAATTTTATGTTAAAATAAATATTGAATCTGTACTTAGAATTTAAATGGTTATTAGTGGTATGAGTTTATTTTTCAATTACTTTATTTTCTAAATTTGATTTGTTTGTAAGTATAAAGTATGTTTCCAATTTAATTATAGCGTAAATATTTTTATATGTATTGCATAACATACAATTTTTTTTAATATATTGTTGAAATTTAGAGTTTAAATTGATTCTAAATTTCAATTTATTTTTAAATTTAGATTTAAATTTATGAATCAAACTCAACATTTAAATTTAATTTTGAATCTATTATTTAAATTTAAACAATTGATGATTTGATAGGTCTATTTTCTAAACCATTCTATTTTTCAAAGCTGATTTGTTTTTAGTTAGTTAATTTTTTTTAAAAAATGTGTATGGAATATTGTTTTATTCAATGTAGAATTTCGTTTTGTCAACTTCAAGTTTCTATCCGTTTTTATATATGATAAAGATTAAGGATTGTTAAAGAAAATATTATAAGAATTATGCACTATGTAGGTGATTAAAATTTGAAATAACTACAATCTCTTTTTTCCTTTGAAGGAATATAGAGATCAAACACTATTTAATTAAAGGTTCGTTTAGTAAAATATAATTGTGAATGCATGGCTAAAAGCACATGTCATTAAACACTCTTTTTGTTTGGTTTTTTGTTGCAATTACGTTAATTCTTCTATTTGGTATTTTGAAAATAAACTTTATTTTCTCTTAAATTGGATAATTTGATAATTTTTTACCAACTGCGATAATTAAAACTATAGTTAGTTTGTGTGTAATTTTAATTGCACCAATTGGACGTTCTTGTACACGTTCAACTACAAGAACAGGATTCAAATTCACTAACTCAAATGTAAAATTTGGTTATGTTTAGATAAAGTTAAAACTATAATTCAACTGTAACTGCATGGGACCAAAAAGTTTATAAATTGTAAATTATTTTAGGAAACAAAATCTAGGCAATAATTTTTTTTTTTTTTGGAAGGGTTCGCACGTGCAACAGTCGATAGGTGCGAAATAGCATCACCTTTTACGTGGTGTGCAGGATTAGCTACGGTCCCCACCACTAGGGGTGGAAACGAGCCGAGCTCGAGCGAGCTTACCTCAGCTCAAGCTTGACTTGAAATTAATTTCGAGCCTAAATTTAGGCTCAAGCTCGGCTTGAAATTAATTCGAGCCGAGCTCGAGCGAGCTCGAGCTCTAAATGAGTTGTTTGAAATTCTTAACATCATGCAATCTATAGTTTAATTTTTATAAAATATTATCTAAAATTTGATACAAAAAATGTTTAATAGTTCAACGTACAAAATGAATGCATGAAATACAGTATTATAATATTAAAAAAAATTAGGAGAAGCGACTCTGCGAGCAAGTGAAAGAGAGAGGGAGAGAGCAATTAGAGTAGAATTTTGTTGGTTTGATTTTGTGGGCCAGCAAATATACTCAATAACCTAAACTCTATACACATATGATTAAAATATATAATATATATTATTATAAATAATTAATATAGAGTTCGGCTACTATACTATCGATAGTACCAAGCGCTTTGTACTATCGAATTTTTCGTCGTCAGATCTACCCCTTTGATCATTTTCACCCATTAGATCATAATATTCAACCAACCACCTATTCAACCCTAGTGGACCACTATCATCCTAACGGCACATCCCTTAATCCAAGAGCCGAAAATCTAATAGCACCAAGTGCTTGGTACTATTATTATATAATAGCCTAATTAGGCTACTATACTATTAATAGTATAGTAGAGTATAGTAGTCTAATTAGGCTATTAGATAATAGTACCAAGCACTTGGTGCTATTATAGATTTTTGGCATTTGGATGAAGTAATGTGCTGTTAGGATGATAGTGGTCCGCGATTAGGATGATAGTGATTTTCTAGAGTTGAGTGAATGATTGGTAATTGAATAGTATGATCTAACGGGTGGAAATGGTCAAAGGGGTAGATCTAACGGCGGAAAACTCGATAACACCAAGCGCTTGATACTATCAATAATATAGTAGCCGGACTATATATATATTCGAGCTTTTCGAGCCTAATTCGAGCGAGCCCAGTAATGCTCAAGCTCGGCTTGAAATAAATTTCGAGTTTTTTTTTCTGTTCAAGTTCGGCTCATCTAATTTCGAGTCGAGCTCGAGCGAGCCGAATATCGAGCCGAACGCGAGTCGAACACGAGCCGGCTTGCTCATTTGCCAGCCCTACCCACCACTCGAGCTTGTCTCCTCAGTGGGCACGTGTGAGATCCAAAAGAGTGTTTAATGAAAGATAATAATAAGAAAAATTAAAAATGTTATATATATATATATATATATATATATATATATATATATATAGAATGAGGCTACTATACTATCTATAGTACCGGGGCTTCGGTACTATAGTTGCTTTTTCGATCTTAGGGTATTCAAATCAACGATCCACACCGTTGAAACTGATCTAGGGTATGTGAAGTTCTTAGAAATAAAATTTTAGTTTTTTCCGATATCGTTTACTTAGTAAATAAATCGTATCAAAATGAACGGTGGAAATTGAATAATCCTTAAAATTTGAGTATAGGAGTTTCGAATTCAAGATCAAGGATGTTGATCTTTATCTATGTAGTTTAAAGTATTTTCTATCAAAATTTGAATAGATTTATATTCTTCTCCACCGTTAAACTACAAACTCGCCATAATAACCATTGAAATTTGACAATTTTGAAACGGTTTGATCACAAAGTAAACTACGTCGAAAAATTATAAAATTTTATTCCTAAGAACTTCAAATATCCTAGATCAGTTTTAACGGTGTGGATCGTTGATTTGAACACCCTAAGATCGAAAAAGCGACTATAGTACCGGAGCCCCGGTACTATAGATAGTATAGGAGACTAGCTCTATATATATATATATATATATAATCCAGCTACTATCCTTTTAGGAGGATGGGAGCCTTCGTCCTCCTAAGTTTTCTACCGTTCAGATGAAAAGATGTGCGGCTAGGATGAGAGTGGTTACGGTTAGGTTGATAGTGGGCCCCCTAGGGTTGAGTGGGTGGTTGGTTGAATAGTATAATCTAACGGTTGAAAATAATTAAAAGTTAGATCTAACGGTCAAAAATTTGATAGGACAAAGGCTTCTATCCTCTTAAGAGGATAGTAGCCGGACTCTATATATATTTTGAGACATTTTGATCACTAGTCAAATAATGTTGAAAAATTATAAAATTTAGTTTTCAAATACTTTCAATAGTGTAAATCAAGTTTAACGAAACCGATCGTTGATTTGGAAGCCGCATCATTGAAAACAACTTGGTAGCACGGAGGCCTCCGTGCTACCGATAGTATAGCAGCCTAGCTCTATATATATATATAAAAAATGCTAATACTACACCCATTTTGGGTGTAGGATTAACACCCCCACCCATCTAAGGGTGGGGGTTTCCCCACTAATCCACCCCCACCCTTAGATAAGTGGGGGTGTATATCCTACACACAAAATGAGTGTAGAGGTAGTATTGCTCTATATATATATATATATAGAGTTGAGCTAGAATACTTCTAAGAGTATCAAGGAGGTGGTGCTTGTGGGTTTATAGCCTTTGGATTGAGATTTGGAGGGTTGGGATGATGGTGGTAGGTGGTGGTAGGTGGTGGTAGGTGGAATAGTGTTTGATCTAAAGGCTATTAGTAATTAAAAAGTAGATCCAAGGGCTAAAAATGTGGAAGCACCAAAGGGTTGGTGCTTCCAAAAGTATTCTAGCTCAACTCTATATATATATATATATATATATATATATATATATATATAGTCCAGCTACTATCCTTTTAGAAAGACGAAGGCCTTCATCCTCCTAAGTTATTTTAGATGATAGGGATTCCGAATCGATGATCGCAACCGTTAAAGTTGATCTAGAGTATTTATAGTGTCTGAAAACTAAATTTTATAAATTTTAAAATTCGTTATCAAGTTCATTGAAGATAAAAAAATGAACGGTTAAAAATGAATAACCTTATGAAAATAGATGTTAGACTTTTTCAATTTATGAACGAAGTTATCAAACGATATCTAAATGGTATAAAAATTTTTTTATCAAAAATTCAAACTATTTGGATTGCTCTACACCGTTAAATAAGCAAACGGCTCATATAGGCCGTAAAAAACTGTCGATTTTGATCCTTTGATCACTGCGTAAATAATTTTTAAAATTTATGAAATTTTGTTTCTAGACACTTTAAATACTGTAAATCAATTTTAACTGTTCCGATCATTGATTCGGGATCTTTTCATCTAAAACGACTTAGGAGGACGAAGGCCTCCGTCCTCCTAAAAGGATAGTACCTGAATTTTATATTTATATATATATATATAGTAGAGCTACTATACTTTCCGAAGTATAAGAAAATTGGTGCTTCCAATTTTTTGGCCCTTAGATCAATCTCTTTGATCATTTCTGATCTTTAGATTAATATTATTATTCTAGGGGGGTCATTCAACTCTAGGGGGACCACTCAATTCTAAAGAGGACCACTATCATCCCGATCCTATAATTCTTAATTCAAGGGCCAAAAAGTCGGAAACATGTTTCTCTTATGCTTTCAAAAGTATAGTAGCTCTACACACTATATAAATATATACACATATACACACACACTATTAATTGATAGGATTGGAATCATATTTATATCCAACTTTTGAACCATTGAATACCTAAGGTTTAGCGGTTATTTATGGAATAGTAATAATCTAAAGATAAAAAATTGATAGTAAAATATTATTCATATACTATTAATAGTATAATAGCTAAATTTTATATTGCTCTTGATTTACTATTGTTGTTTTTTAATTTTATTTTTTTAAGGAGGATGAAGGAAAAGTTTACAGATTAATAGATGGTGGGATTATTGGTTTGAATTTTTAATCTTAGTTTCGCTGTTAACTTTCATCATTTAGGAAGATATATAATTATTCTAAATTCTATAAATTAAGTGTGCACGAAACAAAAAAAAAAAAACTCTCATCATAAAAACACGACATGACATTGATACATGGAAAAACATAAATCCCCATAATTTATGGACTTTGTGGTTTTATATAGGTGTTAGATTTAAAAATAGTTACTAAGACAAGTCATATTATTTATGTAAAAGGAAATAGTGTTCGTATAGTGTACTCTGTTTCTACAGTTGAGAGATGCTATATATCCACCTCATCATCTTATGTTCTTTAGCTCTTGTGGGACTCTTGTCCATGCATGATGTCACTTACCCCCCATATTTCTCATTTTTATTAAAGATTAAAGCTAGGAATTTATGTATAGATCTTACTCGAACTCCTGCAATTTATTATATATTTTTTCCTTGTAATCTAATTAGAGAATATATAATTTAATTATCTCACTTTTAGAAAATAATGGTGTACTTTAACTCTTTAACAAATTATTTTGTTAGATATTCTGTTAAATATTCAAAAATATGTTAGATTATTTTTTACCATACTTATTTTGTTCTCATACTTTTAATCAAACAACATGAAAAATAATTGAGTGACTATCTAGTTAATTTGCTTTATTCAAAACTATAATGCAGGTGCAATTGCAAGCGAAGCAGAAAAACCTATTTGGTTTGTTGTATTTAGATTTAGATGCAGCAGTTGGAAACTACAGATGAAAGTCCAACTGCTACATTTCAGCAAATGTTCAAATTACACGATGGTCGAAATGCAGTAGTTAGAAAGAGTAATTATACTCTAAAGTAAACTGAACTACTCATTCATCTCTTAAGACGAAAATAAATAATTTCTCTTCCGTAGTGGTAATATCACTATTTCTTATATAAAATAAGATTAATTTCATAAATATATGTCCTTTAGCCCACCCTAATTATATAAAATCCCTCCAAAAAATTTCAATATTACAAGGGTTAATTGCACCATTGGTCCACAATGTTCTTACTTTTTTCACTTTGGACCCAAACCTTTTTCATTTTATAATCAAGTTCTCAAACTTTATTTTGTTGCAATTAAGTCCCGGACATGAAAGAATACGTTAAATTTGAAAGATGCATCGTGCATGTCAGCGCCATGTCGCTAGCTTAGCACCAACGTGGCTTTTTTAATTAGGACCAAAGTAAAAAAAGAAAAAGTGAGGACCAATGGCGCAATTAAAATTAAAATTTAAACTTTAAGCAAAAAAATTTAAATATAAAATTTTAAATTTAAATTTAAAGCTATAACTTTGATTTAAAACTAAATTGGAGTTCAATTTTGAATTTGACTTTGAAACTGAATTTGAACATTAATTTTAAATTTTGAATTTAATTTTGATATTCGAAATCAATATTGACTGTTAAGTTTGAAATCGTACTGAAACTCTAAATTTTAAATTTAAACACAAATTTAAAATATAAATTTGAATATTTTTATTATGAAAAATTATGAATACTTAATTTGGTCTAAAAAATAATATTTCATAATTAAATATAATAATAATAGTAGTACTAATAATAATAATAAATATTTTATATGTAAAATTAAATATTTATAATGTCATATTTACGTTAGTAATTCAACAAGTAGTTTTAATTATTGAATAACTTGGCCTAATAATTTTTAATCCTCTACTATTTTTGGGTTGCTGTTCAATCCGACTTTTAAAACATATATGGGTATAAACTATACTAGTGTAGTACGGATAGGAACTTCCAATTTGGTGCATTCTCATGTAAACACTGAAATCCAATTGAGGCTGCAAAATACGTGTGCAGTTGCGCTCGCGTTAGGCTAACACCTGTGACTCGTGACAGTGCCTTCCATATACTTGGCCTCGGGAATTGAAGCACATGCATGGTTGTGTTCGAGGGAGATCGCGTTTTAAGTAACTGTGCTCACAAGTGTCTCGGAGAAAAATAAATTAATAAATTATTTTCATATAAAAACTGCTTCAGTTTTAGAGTTTTTTTTTTTTTTTTTTTACAAGCATCGTGAACAACAGTTTAATATTGAATACAAAAACAGAATCTTTAGTCCTTTAATATGATATTAAAATTTGGTTAATTTTTTTAAATTATGATCGACTTACTGCTCATGCGTTAGTCGGGATAAAATTTCAGTAGAAAGCTTCTCATTGATGCCTCGTGAGGATTATAACTTTTAGATAGAGACAAAACTAACGCATGACAATGTGTTAGAATTGAGAAGCAACTAAGTTTCGAACTTGAGATCTTGAATATCAACCATCAAGTCCTCTGCCAAGTGTGCTATATTCGGTCCATCGTTCAGGACGTAAAGTTGTCTACATTAATATTTAAATATATATTACCATCCTTTCACAAGTAGAGATTGCAACTTGGTTCCAAAATATGGTGTTAATTAAAGGCATATATAGTTTTTTATTGTGGTGATGAAAAGCTTAGAATTTGAGGTTATTGCAAACCTTTTAATTATTTGGCTATTGTTCCATTCAAAAAAAGGAAAAAAACAAAAAAAAACAAAGCTCAGCAAGAAGCTGCTATTGGTAAATAATTTTTGAAAGCAGTCATGTTTGGTTGGATTTGGTTTTCACTAAATTCAACTCTGAGAATTTGGGTTTGGATTCGAAAACTAATTAATTGAGTTTAGATCACAACCAGCCCAAAACCCAAATCAAACCCAACTTCTAAACGAAAATCAGAATAGCAAAACCTGGAGCACTAAACTTACTTAAAATTAATAACTGAATAGAGAAAAAAAAAATGTTGAAAAACCAACAAATCATCTTTTTTGAGTAACCAAAAAAATGATCACAATTAATCCTCTCAGAAAATAATCATGTGGTCCTAATGAATACAAGCATTCATAAAAATCATGAGCAAAAGGTTAATTCTATATTGGTCATGTACAGCACAAAACAAGTTACAACGTGCTAAGCTTTATTTCTCTCTTTTAATTACATGCAGTGTAGGCCATTTGCGAGTCAAAAACAATTAGGTGCTACAACCGACCTACTTATGCAACTAACATGCACCCAAGGATGAAACTAATCATGACCAGTGTGCTTTAATAAGGTTATTAGCTAAAGATGGAGCTTAGTCCTAATCACATTAAAAGGCAAAACTGAACCAAAGGAACAGAAATTTGTACGCAGGTCCCTAAATTTTACAGTAATTTCCATGAAGTCCGTAACTTCCATTTTTTTCCCCTTTATTAATTCCTTTAGTATAATATTTTCTTTTCATTTTGATACATATATATATATATATATGAAGTTTAAAATTATAGTAAAGAGATGCAGCTCGATGCTTACAAGAAAAAAATTGTCAAAAAGAGGATTAAAAGTAAAAATTTCATGAAAAGATGCTCAATAAGAATTTTTATGAGTGAAAAACGAAAAATTCAAAAACTTATATAAAAAAAGGATGAGAATTATATTCTTTTTTGAAATTATCAGAACAGTCAGGGACTCGTACATAAATTATCCAAAGAAGAGAGAGAGAGAGAGAGAGAGAGAGAGAGATTGAGAGAGAATCTTTATGGGAAGAAGATGTGAAGTGAGATTTTTGAGAGTAAAAAATTAAAAAAATAAAAAAATAATTAGTCTAAAGAGGCTATGATTAGATTCGGGATCATGAACACTTGGTGTGGATAATTGCCCTCATGTGTTAAGATCCTTCCCCCCCATCATTCCCCCATTCTTCCAAATTAATAAGCCATTAAAATATGCTTAGAAAGGACAAGCCTCTTTCATTAAAAACCACAGTAAACAAAAGCACTTTTGTGGAACGCACTTTTGAAGGATGGTTGGATATACCTCTCTAGTTCCTACATGCTTTGTTTTGTGTAATGCCAAGGCTACAATTGTCTCTTTGGCTTGGCCAAAGTTAGTATCTCATTGTTTGATGTACTTGTGTAATTAATAGGTATTTATTCATGTTTCTTGCTATGTAGAATGTGAATTAAGTTAAAATATCGAAGTAATTAAGTTTCTTTAAGACCCCTTTCATTATTACTAGATAGCACAGCTGTTGCCAACTGTTCTGAGCGCAAGTGGTAAAGGCAGCTTGATGGTTGGTATCTGACGTCCAAAATTTAAAGTCTAAGCACTTCACATTTCCAACTTATTAAGTAATCTTTTAATAAAAAGAATAACTTAAGCAGTTAGCATGCTTCTGGTATAATTTTCGCCTTTATAGCACTATTTTCTAGCCATTTAAGTTTTCTAATAATTTGTTGTTCTATATGTATGACATTAGAATTTATATTTGGTTCTGAGTTTGAATCCTATCAAATTTCTAATCATATTTATTTATTTTTTTCTATTTAATTTAAATTCACGTGATCAGTAGTGATGACTAATTTTGTAAATTCTAGTTTAATAAATGAATAATCTAACTCAATTCTCAAGGGCTTTGTTGTGACTATTACACAACATTCTTCTAATAGGGAATTATAACATTTTTAGCTCAAAGAGGTTTTAATGTTGTGTGGGTTTTTAGATGATCCACTTTCGCTTGACCAAATAATTAATTAGGAGGATGCATGGATCATTTTGGGGCGAATGAGTTGACTATTATGATAGTATGTTTTGTGTGATCGATTCATCAATATGATTGTTTAAATTGTCCGATTTGGATCGAATTTTGGATCAAATTTTGATACAAACTAAGCCTAAGACACATTATAGCATGTGGTTTCAAGTTCGGGTTCCGGAAAAACCCATTCTAGTTAAACACATTCCAAATCTATTAGTGTAGCTCAAAATCCAATTCAAATTCAAATTTTAATGATATTGAAAAAAAACATTCTATAAAAGAAATACAAAATTAACAATCTCAGGACATCTTAGTGTGGTACAAACAAAATGACAGCTCAAGACATAGATGCCAAAAATATGAAATATCATTTAAGGCCTTCCTTTTGATGTTTATCCGTTATCTCTAACTCGCTAAAAACACTCAGTAGTCTATCAACTCAGCATGGTTGACTCTTCACTATAGATATGCAGAAGCTCGGAGATACTGCCTTCATAGCCTATTAATTGTTGGTTGATGTGGAAAGAAAGAACCGACCGTCCCTAGCGCAAGTGGCAAAGGGCTTGATGATTAGTATCCGAGGTCCCAAGTTCGAATCCTAGTTGATTCACATTTCCAGCCAAGTTTATTTTTATATGAAATAAACGATGCGGGTAGCGTGCTACCTTTCTCTCAAAAAAAAAGAAAAAAAAAGATGTGGAAAGAAAGAAACGCACGCGTCCTAGACCAAATTTTGACGAACCCAGAGGAGCTCGGCAATAGAATTATCAAGGAAGTGCTAAACTAGAAGCGAACCCGAACCATCACAAATAGTTGATAGCTTATTTCTATTCCTTGCTTTTTTATTCTCTCATTTTTTTTCTTTTTTTTTTGTTCACTTTGTCACCATATTTTGTACCTCAAATGCTGAACTTATTTGGTTTCAACTGTTGTAAATATTTTTTAATATATAAACATATAGGGCATATATTTGCCCCTATACCTTCCTCTCAAAAAAAAAAAAAAAGAATATTGCAAATTGTCCTTTAGATAGGTTGCATAACTAGCATAGTTCTAACATTACTATTCTTAAAAATAACAATATTATTCACAATAAATTGTGATCTTTACCAGTAATAATATGTGAGGAAAAAAAGGAGAAAAATAGAATAGGAGCTCCTGCGGAACCTCACCTCTTTTTTGGCATCCACGAGGCACCAAATCCGTTTCTTTCTTCATGTGCTATGTTCACCACCAGGTCAATTAATCTCCACATGAGCAGAGATTGAGCTAGGATTTTATAATTTTTTAAAAAATAATAACCACAGAGGATCGGGTCCAGGTTAATTTCAAAAAATTCCAAAAAATTCGTTTCAAAATATTTACAAAACATGTAATTAGTTTAGTAAATTTACTTGTTAATACTAAAATTACCTCAGTTGATAAGATCACCCGATGAATATTTATTGCTGAGGCAAAAGCCAACACCCTTCTGCGAAAGTGACGAGTGGGAATTATCATATAATTAACTGCCATTTGGAACGTACGTACGTAGCATTTGCATGCATGTATAATGATTAAGTTAACACTCTAATCCATAGGAAATGACAAAAGAGGGAGAAGGGATATTTTGTAAGGTGTTTAACTCACGAGAAGTGTATTAACCAAGCACAAGGAACGTAATCATGCATTCCTCACTACGTAAAACGTTTTTTAAATGATACGGCGTACGTTACCCACGAGGCTCCATACATGAAAAGCATTCTAGGAGAGAGCGACATAAATATATATTCTTTATTATTTATTCGGAGTATTGTTTAATTATAAACTATTCTTACCTAGTATACACTAATACCAAGAGCTAATTAAGAGAGTAATTAGGGTGAAAAATGGTTCTATATTATTTATTTGGAGATGCTTTAATTGATTCACAAGAACTTCTTTTTCTCACAGTAATATCAGTAGAATATACATATATATAGCAAATAGAAAAGGGTCTAATAACTAGGAATAATAATGTTACACTGAAAAAATACTTTCTTAATTTTTCTGTAAATAATTGATGTTTTAACACATTTATATATTGACTTATTAAATTGTGCATATGAAATAATCAAAATTCTTCATATTATAATACCAATATATTAATAATTTAAAAAGCAGCATTAAAAAAAACCCGTAATAGTAATTGAATAATATATAATAAGTTTATTACATGTGGACTTGGGCTTTGTATATCTATCTAGAAAAGAGAATATTATAAGTTATGGCAATGTTAATGGATCAATGATGAATGTCTTGTGATCCTTCTCGTACTTTATATAAATGTCCTTCCGATATGCCCATATGATTAGCAAATAGATATTGGTTTATCGCCATCAAAGGAAAATGTATTGCGTTCCCTATATATCTTTATATATTATTAATTTATTAAAAAATAAATAATGCTATTCATACACTTTATACTATGGTCTAAACCTTACACCGATACATTCTTTGTGGACAATATTTATCCACTTGTCTTATCAAATTTTTTTGATTAAAATCCAAAAAATTAGATGTAAAGGTATAAAATTCGCACTGCTATAAAAAATGTACAGATAGTATTTTATTTAATAAATATATATAGTACTCTCGGAATGAAAACTTAACTGAACCAATAAAAAATCTTTACCTCATATATGCTAACACATTAACTACTCATAACGGCAGCGTTCTAGTGTATCTATAGTAATACTCGCCATCTAAACGAAATAATAATGTACTGACACTTTCAAAAAATTATAAAATTGCGCACCCCACCAATTACATAAACCAATCGTCTCCTCTGTGAATATTTTCTTACTTTAACAGATTACTTCCGCTAATATAACAAATTTTACTAGTTATCTTTATTCTTATATTATTTTTTGATTATAAATTATTATAGAAATATGGATACAAGCATAACAGCACTCCATCTTAATTACCATTATATATAATTGTTTAAACCGTGTAGGAAATTTTTTTTTTTACTTTTCACCCATGGAGGGGAGCTCACGTGTACTTTGGGAAAGAGGGGCATTAAATTCATGCAATTTACTGCAGGGGGAAGCTGATGAAATAATTATTATGAGAGCATTTGTCTCTTTGTGGGGGATGTTTGTTTCCTCTCATGTACTGATCATCCCCACTGCGAGGAAGTCTACAGTGTCACGCTTGCACCACGTCATCAATAACAAGTCAATTATATCTCTTCTTTTCAAAAAAAAGTACAATAAAAATATTTTTTTATAATTATGATGAGACATATATATCTAAAAAAAAAGATTTGATTGGTTTGGGACGCCACGTCAGCATATGCACCCGTTGCATTTTAGAATTTTTCCCCCACTGCACCCTCGCTGTGATTATAAGAGTGGGTTCGGATTCATCGTGTCCACATAAATTGCGCGAAAAATCAGCTATTTCTAGCCGTTGGATTTTGAGACGTTGATGAGCATCATCCAACGGTTGAAACTTATTCGTAGCTGGCTCACTCGGCTTATATATATGAGCCGGAGCCACGGAGCTGAAAAGGATGAGAGATTATTGCATGCACCCGGTGCACGTCGCTCCGTACGCCTAATAACCCATTAGCTACAAAAGTTGCGAGGTAAATGCAAACTGTACTCCCGAAAAATGAGGTGTAGGTTTTACATCTTCAATTTTAGAATTTAGAAAACTCTTTTGAATATTTAGTAGTTTAAAATATAATATTAACCATTGAATAAGAAAGTGTAAGATTTACACCCATTTTAGAGTGTGCAATTAATATTGCTCAAGTCTCAATACCATAATTTAACAAACTGAATGTGTTCTTTGACGTTCCTTTCTATTTGGTTGATTTACGAGACTATTTGATGACTAAGTAATAATTTTAAAAACAAGTTATCAAATGATAATTTATGTGCTGTGAAAAATTTCGATTACAAGACAATTATTGTACTCCAAAAAAGTATTTGGACGGTGAATGCGGTGTGTTGTCAAGACATTTGATCGCACTTTTTATCTACTAAATTCTGCAGGCCATCTGCGTAAATAAAAGAGATACGCATGAGCAAGATCTTCGTGCATCCAAAGTAAAGTATCTGAAATTTTATGGGTGTATGGTGCACCAGGTGCATGCCATATTTATTGGCTTTTAAGTCAATTTTGTAGTCACTCTCTGTGTGTTTTTAACATTTCTCATGGTATTATTATCAGGGGGATGGCTCCAAAGCCAAATGCTACATCCCAAGCCTGCCTCACTTGCCATAGCCCACCCATAAAATCCTAAAGGAAAGCTGCTAAACCTAAAGCAGTTAGAAAGTAGCCTTCCTAATGTGTGTGTGTGTGTGTGCAAAAGAGAGAGAGAGAGAGAGAGAGAGAGAGAGAGGGGGGGCTCAAACACAACACCCCCTAGAAAAACAAATTCCTAGAGAGAGAGAAAGAGAGACCTTTTCTCCCATCTATAGCTGTCCCATTCCTTTGTTTATTCTCTCTTCCTTCCTTTATGACAGCCACCACCCAAGAAGCCCCATAACATAAACATCCCCCATTAGAGCCATTTGCGTAGGTGCTTCACATAATTAACAGCGTCGACATACTTACTAAAAGACCACACAGTAAGTACTAAATTCACCATGCTCCGCTCCGACTCGCCGGCCCCGCCCCCGCCGTCTATCAGCGGTGTCGCCGCCGCTACCGACATCTCCGCGTCCGCCGCCGCGGCCTCTCCGCACCCCTTCCCTTCTCTCCACATCACCACCACCACCAAGAGAAAACGACGGCCGGCCGGAACTCCAGGTAGACACAGATATATAAATATACACATATACGTACATCGTCTATGTATATATATATATGCTCGCTAACGGGAAAAAAGAAAAAATTAATATATGTTAATGATGAGGAGCTAGGAGAATTAATTAATAAATAAATAAAATGAAAATGAAAATAATATTGTGTGTGGATGTCTGGATGGATGGATGTATAGACCCGGACGCGGAGGTGGTGTCGCTGTCGCCGCGGACGCTGCTGGAGTCGGACCGGTACGTGTGCGAGATCTGCAATCAGGGGTTTCAGCGGGACCAGAACCTGCAGATGCACCGGCGGCGGCACAAGGTGCCGTGGAAGCTGCTGAAGAGGGAGGGGGGCGGAGTGGGGGGAGCGGGAGGGGAGGCGAGGAAGCGGGTGTACGTGTGCCCGGAGCCGAGCTGCCTGCACCACGACGCGGGGCACGCGCTGGGCGACCTCGTCGGCATCAAGAAGCACTTCCGCCGCAAGCACAGCAGCCACCGCCAGTGGGTCTGCGCGCGCTGCTCCAAGGCCTACGCCGTGCAGTCCGACTACAAGGCCCACCTCAAGACCTGCGGCACCCGCGGCCACTCCTGCGACTGCGGCCGCGTCTTCTCCAGGTCCCTCCCTCCCTCCCTCCCTTCCGTCCTGCTGCTTTTTCTCCATTCATATTTTGGCTCTATCTAAGAGCTGGCTGTTTCATTCTATTAATTAATAAAATTTCCGTCTTTGAACATAGTGTATGTATTTCTTTTTTGGGACATATTTTAATCAAGTTTCGAAGAGCAAAACACAAGGTGGATTCTGCTTAACCAATATAAAATTTGCGGTTAGAATCTGAGAATGTAGTGATAATTTAACTTCCAACTAAGATCGCTCTCGTTTCTTATATCTAGATGGCTTTAAAAGAGGCAGACACATCAGGCATCTCAAGGAGATCCATCGGGGCGCAATTCCCGAGTGCCGCTGCCCTATTCATTGATTTCTGCAACATTTTATTGTGTATATATATATATATATGTGTTTCGCATCGCATATTCGCATGTACACATTTCGGATTAATCAAAATTCTTAAGACGTTTGCAACGAGTTAACTAAGCACAGCCATTCCCTGCAGGGTGGAGAGCTTCATCGAGCACCAGGACCAATGCACTGCCGGCCGGGCCGGGGCCGGGGCCGGGGCCGAGCTCCAGTCGGCCGCAGCGGCGGCGGTCCAGCACGCATGCCCGTCGCGGACTGCGTCGAGCCCGAGCCCCCCGTCGAGCGACACCAATTTCAGCACGACGGTCTGGCTCCCCTCTCCGCCGCCGCCGCCGGCGGATTGCCGTCCCGCTCATATTCTCGAGCTCCAGCTCCTGCCGCCGTCGAATGCGCTCCGCTCCGCCGAATTATACGCACGCCCCTCCCCGCCGGCCCCCGCATGCGACGAGGCGAAGGCGACGAAGCTGCGGCTCGCGATCGGGCCGGAGGAGCCGGCATTGGCGGCGGCGAGGCTCGAAGAGGAGGCGGCCGGGCAATTCGAGAGGGCGAGGCGGCAGCGGGAGTCGGCGGAGCAGGAGCTCGCGAACGCGCGGCGGATCCGGCACCAGGCGCAGGCGGAGCTCAGCCGCGCCGTCGCCCTCCGCGACCACGCCGTGAAGCAAATCAACGCCACCTTGCTGCAGATCACCTGCTGCTCCTGCAAGAGCCGGTTCCGCGCCAGGGTCGCGAGCTGCAGGCCCGACGGCGACAATTCGCTCGCCGCCAGCTACGTGTCGTCGGCGGTGACCGGCGGGGAGGAGGCGAAGAATCGCGAGCACAACAATAAGGTGGCGAAAATGGCCGCCACGTAGTTGCACGCGCGCAAAGTGTTGGGTGTTCTTCGATTAATTCAGATTATTACTATACTGAGTGGATGTAATTAGGCTTAATCATGATGGTCTAATTAATGTTCAATTTCATGATGGGTCTCATGTGAATTAGAATCTTTATATATGTTTGTTCGTTTGTTTGCTTTTGGAATTCATTTTATTTAATGGAGGGATTAAAAAGGGAGGAGGTGATGGTGTTGTTCATTGTAGTAGTGATGATCATGATGATGATGACGATGATGTAGCCTTCTTTTTGGCGCTGGATATTCTTGTAGTGGGTGTACTTGGATATAGGAAAAAGTCAACACAAATACCATAAATTAAGAAATTAAGAAGAATCTCAGGTGCTTCTCTACATTGAGGAGTCCGCAACAAATCTATTCATTCCAAATGTGTAATAGGTACCCGCATTAATGTCTTGATAATAATAAATAATAATAAAATTAATTGAGAATTGTTTAGCTCAAGTCCACTTTGGATTGCAATAGTTGATTATTGGGAATTCTCCCTATAAATTAGATCAACTATAAAAAAGATGTATAGAGGGTGCTTTGTTTAGTCCTAGACTCACACATATATGTGCCTTAAATTGAGAGAATTAGCTAAATTAAGAATACCTAACCTCCTTTGAATTGAACTTTCAATATACTTTATCTTAAGTGGCTGAAATTAATGTAACATGGAAGGCTTTTTAAATTCGAGTTTGAATATTCCGATTCAATTTGCTAGAGTATTAACAGCGTATGCATGCCGAATTCCTATTCAAATGCTTTTTATATTTAACAAATACGATGTTGGAATGAGGTTTCAGCAAAACTAAAATAACTAATGTAATGGTACTTGAAAATATAGTTTTTATAAAATACTGATATATTGTCGTACTGATGTATCATCACACGCAGCACCGCGTAGTATTGACATAAGTCACAAATACGAAAACCTGTAACTAGTAATAGAGACAATGCCCCTCACTGTAACTTACTAATTTGACAGAATCACACTCCACTCTATACGGCTGTTCTGAGGGGACAAGTGATGAGCCCAAATGGGGAGTAAAACAAAGAACAGGTCTTCTGGGCACTGAACCCCAAAACGCACCATATACAGATAAAATTTTAAACCCCCAAGCCCAACACAGCAGTGAGGAGGGTGGTGAGAGTTGCGTCTCAATGTCACAAACAAGTCCAAACTAAGTAGAGGGGATTGGGAAAGCGAAAGAGGCCACTCTGTTGCTGTGGTACTTCGCTCTTGGCTATATCTCACTCTATTTTAATTTACTCACACACACACACACACACTCTCTCTCTCTCTCTCTTACTCATAGCATATTAGATATTATTATTCCACACAGATATCATGCACAAAGGAACAGATGCATGGTTTTCAGTGCCCACATATTCGCACAGACTCGCTCTTTCTCTCTCGTGTTAAATCTCTGGAGGAGGAGCAGAAGAGTTGCAGAGAGTAGGTGGTGGGTGTGAAACCCAAATGCTTCCTCAGGTACCATCAAAGTTCACCTCCAAACTCTCTCATGTGCTAATAAATTATATATACACAATAATAATAAATTATAATTAAATGGCTAAATTACAGAAAATCTTTATGTTAATATCTGTTTTTTTATTTTTTTTCCTGACTTTTGAAAACCTACAGTTTGCTCACTTAAAATTAAAAAATGTTCACTTCGATTCCCGCCGTCGATGTTCTGTTAGAATTCCGTTTATATTCTATTATTATATTTTTTTTTATTCTAAAAAATCTTTGAAACCCTCGTCGCAGATGCGCCTCCTCCTTCCTCACCGACGTCCTCAGCTACGCCGCCTCGCCCTCGCCCACCTTTCTGTCCGTGCCGACACACACGCCCTCGCCCTCCTCCGCCGCCTCACCTTCGCCCTCGTCCACCTCTCCGTCCACGCCCACCTTGATCTCCTCCCTACAGACGCCGAAATGGAGGGGCGGCGAGGGTGCTGGAGGAGCGAGGGAGCAAGGAGAGGCTGCGGATGAATAGGATTGGAGAGGAGATGAAGAGGATGAGGGATAATTTGGTCATTTTGTCATCAGAGTTAACTTTCGTACCTCCTGTGATTTATTTTTTAAGGGGTCAAAATGTATGTTTTTAAATGACAGGGAGAGAAAAGTGAAAAATCAAATTTTGACGTAATTTTTTTATGTAAAAAAGTCTAATTAAAAATAAAAATTAAATATTCAAACACCACACCTGATAAATAGTAGATTTTACCATCTCAAAGAAAAGTGGTCCCGGTACAAATTTTTGTCTATTTATAGCATAAAATTTATATGGGATCTCTTCCACTGTTATTTAAAAGATTGTTCTAATAGTGAATCCATGTCATACACACAAACAGAAAATGGGGCATAACAGGAGAGACAATAAATTAACCCAAATAAATAAATAAATAAATAAATAAAGAGAAAGCTACGTGATAAGAACTGAGTCTATTATTGTAAAGTTAATATCGACAGTGAAACCAAGCAAATCCGGTACTACTTGCACTGCTTTAAAATTCGAGTTTTGCGCACCATGAAACAGTTTCAGGAGTTAATACCAGCAGGAAAACCCGCAAATCCACTGCTCTGCACTTTTCTAAGACTTCGAGCTTTACGCGTCTCAAAACAGCATTAGTACATTAGTGGATACTTCAGAACCCGCATAAAGAGGTATCCAAAGTATTGTGAATGTTGCATCTCTCTCTCTCTCTGTGTGTGTGTGTGTGTGTGTGTGTGTGTGTGTGTGTGTGTGTGTGTGTGTGTGTGTGTGTGTGTGTACAGGATTACTTTTGATGATACGAAAACGTAACTTTCTCTTCTTTTTAACCTTTCTCTCTCCCCCTCTCTTTCCGTGTTCTCTTTTTCTTTTTTTGTTGCTTCTTTTTACTGCAGTGAATGCGCTCGGACGCTGTTTGTTGCTCCCTTGTGGGGTGTGTGGGGGTTTTTGGGCTTTTTATTTGACAGATTCTTGTGTGGACCGTGGTCTCTGCACCGGAGTCTTGTTCCAACATTGCAAATGGGGTGGCAATCCAGCTCGCTGTTCGCGAGCCAACTCGTGTTCGGCTCGAAATGAGCTCGAGATCAAATCGCTCGTTTATTAAACGAGCCCGAACACGAGCTGAAAATTTTCAGCTCGTTTAATAAACGAGCCGAACACGAGCTGGGGTCAGCTCGCTCGTGTTCGGCTCGATAACAGCTCGAATACATATATTTATTATTTATATTATTTATATAATTTATATTTATATATAAAAAAAAAAAATTATATATATAAATATAAATTTTTATTATTTGATTTTTAGTCCAACCTAAATATAAAGCCCAACTCAATTATAAAAAGTCAATTTATATGTAAATTTCAACCTTTAGATCAAAATCTAATGGATAAAATCTTATAAATTTATTTTCTTTATATATATCTTTTTTAATTATATTAACTTGTTGTTCGTGAGCCAGCTCGTTTTCGGCTCGTGTTCGGTTAATAAACGAGCCGAACATGAGCTGAATTTTTCGACTCGATAATTAAACGAGCCAGCTCGTGTTCGGCTCGTTTATGAAACAAGCCGAACACGAGCCGGCCCCAGCTTGCTCGTGTTCGGCTCGTTTACACCCCTAATTGCAAGCAAGCGAAAATGGGGTGGGTTTCGGCTTAACAGCGTTTAGATAGTCTAAACGCTCATAGCCGTTTGGTTCACGGTTTATAATATTTCGATAATTTTTTATATTTTCTATTATTATTATTCATCTCAAGTTTGATAGTTATAAAAGGTATTAACGAAATAGTGGAATCATAATTATAGATTCTTCAGTATTCTCATTTTCAAGCTTGAATGAGAGTCATTAATAGTTCATTAGGTAGAATATATACTAATTCTTAACCATCATCCAACCCAGTAGCTTGGCGGTCCCTCAATGCAAAATAAGTTATAAATATTGTAAATCCAATATTCAGGTTGGAATGTTCTGGAGCGGAAAAACAAGCGAATATGGGGTGGGTTTTAAGAGTCTATGATACCTTATTGTTATCTCCTTTTCATTTAATAGTGTTAGACATCTCTCAGTATTAAATAGACTCTGAATATTCTTGATCAGGCACCGAAAATGGTATATTTTGTATTCGAGCCCAAGTGTAAGTGAAAAAGAGGTGGGTTTCTGAGGTACGTCTAGGGTGTTTGGTATTATTATTATTTTTTTTGGTTTAATAGTGTGTTAGATAGCTCTCAGTTAACTATACGGGTACTATGTATTGTAGATCCTTATCGAACCAAAATGGTGTAAAATTTAATTTTAACACTGCTATTTTTCAGTTTTGAAGTGTCCGGATTAATAGACCATGGTCCACGCAATAATTTCTTCTTGGCATTTGCAGCTTGTTCAGAGAAAAATGGCAGCGAGAGTTTGTCTCTTTGGCTTGGATGTATTTATTTAGCCTTTGGACATTTCTTTTTGCAGTCCCTTTTTCATCTTTTTGTTTTTATAGGTAAAAAAAAAAAAGTGAATTGCACAAAGGTTGAATAAATGGGGTTGTAGAGAACTCGAACGAACCTGGGTAGGAATATTAAGTTTTCCATGGGCCCTCCTGCAAAAAAAAAGAGAAAAAAAGTTACTTTGGAGTAGGCCATCACAAAACATAAAATAATCATAATCATGTACTTTCTTAAGCTTAAGCAATACAAAAAAAAAAGTATTTAATTATTTATATTCAACATTTCTTGTCGCATTTGGGACTTTTTCTCATAACTATATAATATGAAAAAAATGTGAAATAATCGTTTATCTTCTAAAACTTAAGTTATGAAAAAATTAATGATGATTTGATCTATTAATATTCAACATGCTACGTATTTGGGTGCTGACTATGAAATCGAAATTCGAGCTGCATTTGAGTTTAAACTAGGCTGAAAATATAGATACATTATCCAATGATAAGGTTTACTGCAAAATCAAAAAAGGTGGGAAAAAAAGAAAGGAAAAGGAAAAGCATATGCTTATACGGTCGAAACAAGAAAATCGCATAGCCGCTCATGTATGTGAGACGCAGAGCACAAATTATTATTGCTAGGAATACAAAACACACGACCCAAGGACATATTAATTTGATAGTCTATCATATGGAACAAAGAAGGGCTTGTTTGGCCATGTTGCACGATTTACTGCTATCTAATAAAATATTATTTTTGTAACAGAATCAGAAGCTCTAAATTAGAGTTATGTGGTGATTTCTATTAATATGCACTTGAGATTTGTCCTTTATTATTTTCATCTAGTAATGATTTGTAATTGACTTTTTGATCATCTTTGGTCAAAACATTGAATATCTATGGATGAATGAAGAATCATTTGCAACAAAGATCATCAATACCTTGTGAAAAAGAATCACAAAGGGAGGGGATGTTATGTTGTAATGGGCCCAAATTTTGTGGGTTAGGCCCCCATGATGTCATTTTGGGCCTTATGGACTTGTAACCATCGAGTTTGTGCATGAGAAAGCCCATTAATTCCTTGAAGAAGATAATACTAGGCCCAACAATTGTGGCCTACTGGTCCGATCAAATCGATCGTTCTATGAAAATTGTCGAAATTATTTCGAACAGTTTCTTGTTAAATCGATCTTTTGGATAATATATTTGGTTGGTTGCAGAAGGTTCTGAATTCAAATCTCCATTTCCAAAACCTAAGAGAGTGCCTACCAAGACGCCGTAGCAAAGGCTAGTAATTCACAACACAATTGTTATCTTTTGCCTACTCCCCATGCTTGATTAAGGGTATAGCCACTATAACCATATTACAATAAATATAAAATTTTTGAGGAACCGACCGTCCCTAGCGCAAGTGGCAAAGGGCTTGGTTGTTGGTACCGAGGTCCCAAGTTCGAAGCCTAGCTGTTTCACATTTCCAGCTAAGTTTATTTCTATAATAAATAAACGAATGAGGTATCATGCTACCTTTTGCTCAAAAAAAAGAATTTGGATACTAAGATTTAGAAAAAAAAAAAATTCCAAACTCAATAGAGAAGAAGATATAAGAGATGATCCTCAAAACTAACAAGAGAAGAAAATAATAAGATATAAAGATAGGTCTACTTTGATAATCTTATTATGCTACTACTTAGAAAGCCCAAGTACCCCATTACTCTATATTTAGCGACTAGATTAAAGGTATTTCTTAATCATGTGGATCAGGGTGTGACACAGCTTTTTGCTAAAATTTGAGCCGCTTCTCTCAAACGTAGAATTGGTTCATTGCTCAATTTGGCAAAAGGAGATAATCATAATCAAGCACGCTTCGATTGTATGAGTTCTAAGTTGGAAAATGGCTTCTTAATTTATTGTTTCCACAGCTGTGGCATCATTTTGGCACATATCCTCTCAATAGGGCTGGAAATTTGGAATGGCTCAAATCATAATAAACCAATTAATATTGGTGTTCAAAATTAGTGCCAGGTTTATGAGCTTCAATTTTGAGCAATGGATGAGGTTCCAAATGGAGCTACAGTAGAGAACAACTTTTAATGAATTTTATACTAAAAATTATATTATATTTGGGACGCGTTAACAAAGTTGTTGAAAGAAAAACTACATGCAATTTTTTTATTGATCGAATTTGTGGCTTTAGAGTCTGCTTAAAGAACAATAAACCCATAAATCTGGGCGGATTTATTGGCGGATTATTCCATGTAGGCCAATTCTTTACACGAAATTGTGATTTTAGAATCTCAAAAACATATTTGCTTTATCTTCCTAGTTTCAAAAAATATGTAATTAACTAATATATCTGTTCAAAATAATCCTTCTCTTGAAATACGATGATACATAATATCACTGGATGTAGTTATGTGACATCCCAATTATGATTGAAAATATAAAAATCAGGGCTTACAAGTTATATCTAATCCTAAGAATTGAGTAGAATTATAATTGAAAATATAAGGATCAGAAACTCTATTTCTAATAAATGGGCCTACCATTTATATCTCATCAAAGGTTTTGCATTTTGTTTGTTTGAGAAGGTGTGACTCTTACATTAATTGATGTATCCTAATTAGTATTCATTCGTTTGATAGAGATAATAAAAATTAACATGATGTTTTCTTGAAAAACAAAAATAACCATTCTCTTCTAACCGTAAATTTCGCTGAACTGCACGATAAAATTGTTATCATGCTTTAATCTTTAGTGTTAATTGGCTGAACATAAAACAGACGGAGAAAATGGAACCAAAAGGGCGGCTCATACAACTACAATTTGGGCTTGACTTAGACCATGCTTAACTTATGACATTCTTAGACCGAGTTAGACCGAGTTAACACTGCTGGAGACGGCTCGACCCATGAACAAACTGATTCATTATTATTAATACTACTAACTAAAGTAATCGTCGACAGAATAATACGTGTCTCAAATTGGCCAAGTTGGATTCCTGAACGTTGAAGTTTGATTTGTTCTTGAAGCAAGGCTAATTCCCGAGAAGGAAAAGCAAAATATACAATGAAGACAATATGGTAGAAGCAAAATAATGGGTACCCTACGAAACCAATGAGCATATTGTAGCTTTAATGGATTCAGAATATTAATAAAAGCAACCCCTTCTCTTTATTTTCCTTTAATTCGCCCTCTTCTATTTTAGCTTATTACAATTTGATTCTATTTTCCATCCGAGTTTGTAGTGTTTGTTGTCCAGTCATAATTATTGTTTTAAAAAATTAAAACGAAGAGCACGAAGAATTGCTTAATTTAGTAGTGTTTTAAGTGTCAATTGGGACATATATAGTGGTAATACGAATACTATTCCAAGAAGAAAATGAAAATATTAACACCAGAGTCTACTAAGTATTAATGCATAATAATCAGGCTAATACCACGAATAAACGCCATACCTATGAATGCTTGATGGAGATTAGCGAATTTCGAAGCTGTACGGAGCCCATCACCATATTAATCGCATTAGATCTTTGATTGGACAGATCCTCGCCGTCGAAGTTTTACATGCACGTAAAACGAGTTCGTGAGTATAATTAATATAATATTATTATTCACGATGCCACAAATTTAGATATTAACCACACGAACACAAGGCACTTCAAAAAAAAAATCAAAAAAATGAGAGAAATTTTTTTAAAAAAAAATTCAAAAAATAAAATAAAGAAAAGGATTCAGAGAATAAAATTAACCAAGTTGACCTGGCCCTCCTTTTCCCTTCCACCGTCCCCCCAAAGTTTCCAACCAACCAAAACCACGAGTACTCTTCTCTCTCCCTCCCATTCCCATTCCCATTCCCCTCCCCCATCCTCCTCACCTGCTTCTTCGTGCCCCCCACGTTCCCCCCCTCCCCCCAAATGTTCCCTCAACAATGGTGATCCCTACAAGCAAATGCGAGATGAATGAAAGACCGGATACTTCTCCCTTACCTTATTATTAGGGGGCATTTGGGAAGGCTCTGCAAAAGGATGACGTCGCCGCGGCAGTGGTGGCGGCGAGCGGCGGCGGCGGTGAAGGACAAGCGGAGCCTCTGCCTGGCACGGGTGGCGGGGCCGGCGCGCGAGGCGGAGATGGAGGCGGCGGTGATCCGGGCGACGAGCCACGACGAGGGCGCGGTGGACTACGCGAGCGCGGCGCGGGTGTTCGCGTGGGCGCGGGCGTCGCCGGCGTTCCTGCGGCCGCTGATGCGCGCGGTGTCGCGGCGCGCGGGGCGGACGCGGTGCTGGGCGGTGGCGCTGAAGGCCCTCATGCTCGCCCACGGCCTCCTCCTCCGCTCCGACGCAGCCCCGCCCCGCGCCCGCCTCGGCCGCCTCCCCTTCGACCTCTCCGACTTCCGCGACCGCTCCGCCCACCCCCCCGCCATGTCCCCCCCCTTCTCCGCCTTCGTCCGCGCCTACTTCGCCTTCCTCGACCACCGCTCCCTCTTCGCCGCCCTCCTCGACCATCCCAACCCCCACCACGACGACGACGACGACGACGACGGCGGCGACGCGCTCCTCGACCGCATCCAGAAGCTCCAGATCCTCCTCGACCTCCTGATGCAGATCCGGCCCTACGCCGACGGGATGGAGGTGGGGCTCGTCCTCGAGGCCATGGACTGCGTCGCCGTCGAGATCTTCGAGGTCTACAGCGAGATCTGCGACGGGATCGCCCGATTCCTCGTGGGGATCCTCTCCTCCTCCTCCTCCTCCTCCTCCTCGGACCATCATCCCCCGCGAGGACCAGGCGAGGCCGAAGAGGCGCGGCGGCGGCGGCGGCGGCGGCGGCGGAGGCGAGGGTTGATCGGGATCAGGATCGTGCGGAAGGCGACGGCGCAGAGCGCGCTCTTATCCTCCTACTTCGACCTGTGCCGATCCCTGGGGGTCCTCAACGCCACGGATTTCCCCGCCGTGGAGACGATCCCCGAGGAGGACATTAGGGACCTCGAGAGGCTCGTCGTGGAGGGCGGCGCTCCATCGCCGGAGAAGACCATCGTCGTCGTCGGCGCCGGCGCCGGCGCCGGAGGAGGAAGAGGAGAAGGAAGGGGAATCGACATGGAAGAGGAGGAGAGGGGCGGCAATGGCGGGGGCGCGAGGTCGCGGACGGTGGTGACGAAGGAGTGGGTGGTGTTCGAGGAGGAGGAAGCAGGGGAGAGGCAGGGGTATTTTGGGAAGAGCGTCGTAGGGCAGGGGCATTCCGGGAATCCGTTTGCGTGCTCCCCCGAGAAGTCGTGGGCTTGCATGGTGGGCCCCACGGCGGGCGCGCCCTTCGGGAGTAACGGTAACCTGATCGAGCTCATTTGAAATTTAATTTTTAATTTTTTCTCCCATTAATTGCTCTAAGTAATAATAATATAATTATTATAATTACTATTACTCTCACTGTTATATATAATGCGATGATATTAGATTGTAATGCTTATATATACTATTTTTGGGTGTTGATTAAACGGAATTATACTATACTACAAAAGGACAATGATATATGATATTTATAATGTAATTGGGATTGTAAATAGTTTCAACTTGAGGAGGAGGGGGAAAAATGATTAATTCTACACATGAGTGTGATCATGACCAAGTTGCATTGAGGGGAAATTTGAGACTCATAGTAGCAATCTTTTTTTCTAACTTTTTTTCTTTCTTTCTTTCTCAATATTTAGATAGTGGTTTGTTTCCTTATGCCCCTAATTATGGATCAAGCAATTCCAAACTAAGATCTTAAATTGCGTTAGGTATATAATGGCATTATAATATCTACACTTAGGCTTTATTCAGATGTATGAACATCTTTTTAATCATATCTTTTTAATTTATTTTAAAAAAATAATTATGTTTAGTAAATAATATACGAGTGTGATTAAATATCTAAAATAGAGTACCATTTTTAACTTTTGATTTATTTTTTTGAAATAAAATTAATCATCCCATCAATAAAATATTTTATTCTATTAAAGCATGAATTTTGAGACTTTCTAGAAAACAAAATTTAAACATTTTGTTTTCAATAAAAAAAAATTTATATCGAATAAATTATCAATGAATAACTTATTCCGACTTCTAAACAAAGCTTTAGTAATTATAGAATTAGTTGAATTAGATACTTAATATGATTTTGGTAATTACGTTTACATTTTGAAATTGTACTACCTCAAGTATTTTATTTGAGACAACAAAAAAAACACAACAATTTTTTATAATAATTTTCAAAATAGTGGATTTTCATTTCATATGTTCATATTTAAATAGATAAATTGCACATTTGCTACTCAAACTTTAATTTATTATAATTATTAGCTCAAACTTTTAGAATTATTGTAATTAAGTCTTATAATCCAATTTAGTTAATGAAATGTCGATATATTGATAATACGGAAGTGATATAGCCGTATTGTAATTGATGATACCCCAATAATTAAGATGTCACATCACTTTTATATTAGCTACACGTCAATACTTAGTCAATTAAATTGGGTTGAGAGACTTGATTGTAATAATTCTAATAGTTTGAACCAGAAATTACAACAAATAAAAGTTTAAGGATCAAACTATCGCGTGCTTCACAGTTTGAGAACCAAGCATGCAATTTATCCTATTTAAATAATGAGCAATGCTACATCCACAACCCATTTTAGGTTGTAGATCTTACAAGTAGCCTATCCGAAAGCTAATTTTCTCTCACTTATCACATCATGTTCTTTGTAAACTAAAATTAATTTTGAATTTTTAAACCCCAAAAGGAGGGGAGGGTTGTAATTCTTACAACTCTTGTTGAATTGAGACTTAGTATTTCTCTTAAAGAGTAATCAACTACATAATATTAAGTACCCTTTCCCCTGAGAAATTCATGTGGTCTTGAATGTGGCGTCTGAAAAAATATATGGTTAATATCTATATTTGCTTTATGATGGGAGAAAACCTCGAGTGGGGAGCTCTCCAAGGACGCCTGGTTGGGGAGCTCCAATTCATCGCCACGTTTCATTTTATCTCTATTCGTAGTTGAAATCATTCTCTTTAGGGTTTAAAATATTCTTTTTAGATTTAAAGTAGGCAAAATTAACACATGATAGAGGATCGGAGGTTCCCCATAGAGGCGTCGTTTGGGAACTTCCAACTGAAGTTTTATCTGGTGCTACTAACTAATCACCCTAAAAAAAAAAAAATCAAAAAAAAATTGTGGTTACACTCCATTATGTATCCATTTAACAAGTAAAGATATTGAGGATGATCTTTTATACAAACCATGCTGATATAAAACCTATGAAGCCATCAGAGGTCTCTTCAGGAAGTTTCCTGTAAGAATCTGCTATTAAATTACTCTTTACAGCTGACCGTCCCTAGCGCAAGTGGCAAAGGGTTTGGTGGTAGGTACCCGAGGAATCCTAGTTGATTCACATTTTCAGTTAAGTTTATTTCTAAAAAAAATAAACGAAGCGGGTAGCGTGCTACCTTTCTCTCAAAAAACAAAAAATTACTCTTTACATGATTGCAGAAAAGAGTTAATGAATTTTATCTAAGTTTGCGCCAGGTTCGCCAACCTGCCTATTGTTACAGATAACTGTGGGAAAAAAGGAAAAAAAAAAAAAAAAAAAGGAAATTTAGAAGAAAAGGTAAATATCGATTTTTTTTTTTCAAAACTGAAGAGAAAGGAAGAGAGTTATTTTTTTTTTCTTTAATATAAACTATAAGAGAGAATTACTTTTGTTTTTTTTCTTTTCTCTTCTTAATTATCCAAAAGAAGCATAAAGAGATAAAAACAAAGAGGTGCAAATAGCTAGCTAGAGCCTTTTTATGTTTCCAAACAAAATTCACCAGTCTAAGGATTAGAACTAATCTACAACTCATTTAATTATATAAAATTTAGAATTATAAGAATAAGAAACCCTAATTAGGAAATAAATAAACAAATATATATATATATATATATATATATAGAACTAGGCTACTATACTATTAATAGCACCAAATCATTGGTGCTATTAGGTTTTTGGCCCTTAGATGAAGTGATGTGCGGTTAGGATGATAGCGGTCCCCTAGGGTTGAGTGGTGGTTGGTTGAATAGTATGATTTAACGGGTAAAAATGGTCAAAAGATAGATCTAACGGCAGTATATATATATATATATATATATATATATATAGAGTTGGGCTGGAATGCTATCGATAGCACCAGCCCTTTTTTGCCACCAACTTTTTTAGCCCTTAGATAAAAAATCGTAGGGTTGAGATAATAGTTGTTTGTTAGGATTGAGTGGTCCCCCTAGGGTTGAGTGGTCCCCACTGGGTTATAGTATTTAATCCAATGGCTAGAATGATCAAAGGGACTTATCCTAAGGCTAAAAACTTGATAGCAAAATGGGCTAAATACTATTAATAGTATTCTAGCTCAACTCTATATATATATATATATAAATATAATGCTACTTGTAGACCTATAAGTAGGTTAAATTTTGCATCATACTCATCATAAGATTTATAAACACTTTGTGAAATTTTAGTATTTTTTTTTTAAAAAAAAAAAAGTTGGTAAGATAAGTGAAAAAATAATAGTCTTTGGATGTATAGAACATAAAATTTACGCTCTATAAAGAGGTATAGAGATAGTATTGCTCATAACTTCATACTCTAACAAGATTAAAATAAGAGTACAAACTACCAGAAAAAAGCATCTGGTCTGAGCTTCTCTGCAAAAACAGTAAAACATCGAAGTCGGTAACTTCGACTGTGTTAATCCCAAGTTAGGTCTAAGAAAAATTTGAATGTTTGTGCATTAAAGTTTTTTCCTTCTGTGCTTTGCAACAAGTCCAAATTAAGATGACCTCAATCCGAATCCAATGAGCCAAAAATATTTTAAACTTGAGTTTAAATCAGAAAGGGCTATTTTAGTAATATACATTTCATTTGTAAATGGGCTTGGGACATGGCCTGGCCCAGACCAGTTCACTTTGTAATAAGATTAATGTTGGTTTAGGCCCGGAGATGATACACCTCAAATCTGGCCCGGCCCGGTTTATTCGGCTTGGGTCTTATTGGTATGTAATTTAAATTTAGCATTTCCCATCAATAGGATGGGTTAGGGATGCAAACAGATCCTGATCGGTGGAACTCTCGTCCCGATTCACCCCAAATGGAGCGATAAGTGGGATAAAAAAAAATATAAAAAAATATAACCCGGCCAGAATCCGCCCCGATCTGCCAAGTAAATGAAGTGAGAGATAAGAGACCCCTTTCTTCTTTTGATCTGTCCCAATCTGCCAAAATTCTATTCCAATCCCGATCCGCTTCGAACGGAGCGATAAGTGGGGGCCAAAAATAGAACTAAATTTAACCGGCTCGAATCCACCTCGACCCAACAAAAAACGAAGCGGGAGGTAGAGGACTCCTCCGGTCCCTAGATCCGCACAATTTGCATCTCTAGGATGGGTGGGGTATAAGATTTAGACCTAGTGAGATAATGCTGTGGCCAAAAATACTTTTTTTATACTATATATATATGGTCCAAAAAATCTCAAAATAATTACAATATATTCTTCTTTTACACTATTAAATTGCGATTATAACTGCCACTGAAGAAGCATGTGGCTATTAAGTTATAAGCGCTTTTGAAATCTTTAAGACTTCTGTAGTATAAAAATGATATTTTTAACCACTTATTACTAAATTAGACCTTACACCCAATTTTCAATGAATATACAGCATAGCTCTAAATTAAAAAAGATAATTTCATATGTATCCCCATAAAATTTCAAAATTATAAATTCATCCATGTAAAATTTTAGTTATTAAATATATTTCTCTAAAACTCTAAATATGCAAAATTTTTGTTAAAGGTTGACTACAGATTGTTGACGGCTAGATTCTCATCATTAGAACTGTTATGCGTTTGTAAAATAGTAGTTTTTATAAAAAGAAAATTTAGTTAAAAAAAATAGGATTTATACTTTGATGATTTACGGAAAATTGCATCTTAAACTATATATAGAGAGAGAGAGAGAGCCCAGCTAGTATATTTTTGTTAGCATAGACAAAAAAATTTCTATTATAAGACATCCGAATCGATAATCAGTTCTATTAGATATGATCTACCTATTAGAAGGATTTAAAAACTAAATTTTATATTTTTTAAACATCATTTGACTATATATAGAAGAATAGTTTCAAAATAAACGGCTAAAAATAAAAAATCTCATAAAAATAATAATAATAAACTTAGATTTCATACTAGAAGTGTCAATCTTATTCTAAATAATGAAAAAAAAAATTCTATCAAAATTTTACAGGATTTAAATTGTTCTACACCGTTATACTTAAAAGTACATTCTATCGATTTTTAAAACTGTTTAATGTTGAGACTTTTTTATCACTATTTAAATGATGTCAAAAAAATATAAAATTTTAGTTTATAAGTACCTCAATAACGTAAATCATTTCTGAAAGAACCTATCGTCGATTCAAATATCTCATTATTAAAAATAAATTTGTTAATACAAAAGGCTCCGTGCTAACGAAAACATGCATGTTAGCTAGACTCTACACTATACAGATTATTGATGCAAAAATGCACAATGTTATTTTGCCTCCACAACATCGCTTAGATCGTTTCGGACGGAGTCGATCATCAATTTGAATATCTGGACTCTATATATTATATATAAAGAGAGAGAGGTTAAGATGCAAAAATGTACAACTTTATTTTGCCTCCACAACATATATAGCTAGGTCTTATTTAAAACTTTAACATTAAATGCCAAATTTTATAAAAATAAATAAAAATCAAATTTAGTTGATTTTGGGCTGTTGTTTTTTCTTTCATTTTTCACGATTATTTCTCTAAATTCCTCTCATACCCATCCACAAAATTAAACAAGCCCTCGTGCTCACGTCTAAAATTGCCTTGTCCAAAATTAGAAGTAACCAATTTTGCACCACATGACATGAGCTATTTCATACTATACACAAAAAACATTACACAAAGCATGCGTGTGGTTGTAGATGCCCATGCCTCTCTTATCATTTGCTCTAGAGTAAATCCACACAACTTTTAATAAGCTTCATGTAACAACTCCTCATGAATCAAAATGATAGCTATATTTGTATAAATGTGTGTCCAAAACAAAAGAAAACTAGTACATGTAGTGCTTCAATTGGAGTAGCACACTTATAAATGCTTACATTTATTAGAAACAAATCATACATTTATCAGAAAGAGATTTACTCCTCCTATGCCTTTTGAATTCTATCTCTAACAAACTCACATGCCAAATTGGCGCGAAAATGGCCGACGACAATCTTAATGCTCTACTCTTATCTGTCCATGTGCATCTTGTTCGAATCTGATCCGTATTTCTGTATGTATATGTATGTATATGTATGTTATGTGTTGAAATCTTGCATCGACGCATTATTTTCCTCATCTTCTTCATTTTTTTTTACTTCTTATGGTCGAGTAACCCTCGATCGTTTGCAAAAGATCTTGCATTGTTCAAACACTATGTGGCTTCGTCAACTCAGAAGTGTTGTACGTACTATGAGTTAAAGCTATGAATAAACCTAATAATTTTTGCATTAAAATAGATTGTAAAGCTTCTCCCTTATTATAGTCTCAAATTATATATATACCATCTCAATTAAGTTATATACTCTAAGTATAGCATTTTAACTAGTAGTAGTTTCAACCTAGTTTAAAAACTAATCAACAAATTAATAAAAATAGAAACATACATATATATATATATGCCATATTGGTTTTAATTTTTAAAATTTGAAGTTGAAATTTGTGAGTACAAGTTATAATGGGCTAGGGCAAGTTGAGAGTTTTGGCAGGTGAACTAATGAATTTCCCCAGAGCCTTAGATTTATTGGGGCCTTTTAACTCTTAGCATATTAAGAGAGTGCCCAGAGAGGTGGCAAAATGATGCAGAGCATTTATTGATAATTCAATACTCAATAAATCTCATTAAGTTCCTCAACCTTTTCATCTAATATGTATATAAATCTTAAATGTTTCAATGATAAGTACCTTGTCTAGTGAAAATAAATGTGTAAGAAAAAATTCATAAAAAAATTGACTAAGAATTACTTTATACAACTTTGACTAGATTTTTTTTTAAAAAAAATAAATAAATAAATTGGGGTCTAGTTGTGAACCAACTGTTTGTTTTTAAAGTTTAAGCTGTCAGAGAACGATATTTTTCATATTTTATATTTATAGCATATGAGTCAATTGTTTATCTCTAGATGCTTCAGCTGTCAGAAAATAATATTTTTAATATTCTATATTCAACACCACCAATAAGTGAAATTGCCGTGCACTGATTGTTCTGCTTATTAGTTATGTGTAATTTATTTATTTTTTGTTTATTTGTAAAATTCTGCATTAGAACAATATTTTCGGAATGCTTTGGTGTTTTCCTGCATCTTGAACACTATTTAATTTCCTAGATTATTTTAACTTATAAAAGCTCTTAATTTTTGCCAAGTAATCATAAAAAATAAGACCGACTGTCCCTAACGCAAGTGGCAAAAGGCTTGATGGTGGGTACCCGAGGTCCCAAGTTTGAATTCTAGTTGATTCACATTTCTAGCTAAGTTTATTTTTAAAAAAAATAAACAAAACGGTTAGCATGCTACCTTCCTCTCAAAAAAAAATCATAAAAAATAAGAAAGCAAAAAACTTATCCAAATCATTTATCGCATTTTATATTTTTACTCAATAGCATTACATAAAGTAAAATAATCACTCTTCACTAAAAACTTAAACGGTCAAACGATAATATTTTATACTCTGATACCGTGTGGAATAAAGTGAAATAATTATTGTTCTTCAAAAACTGAAGCTGTTATATACACAAACAAATGGTAACAAAAAGTTTATAACACATCGCCAATTAATACTAGGATTTGCCTCTATTTTGGGCAAATTTGCATATCATCTCACCAATAAATAGTATATTTCGCCTTTAATTCCGCATAAATTACGCAAAGACATTTAATTAGTCCTTAATTGAGACAACACAAAATTGGTCAAAAATTAAATGGCATTATATCCCAAGCACTTTGCAACCAATTTAATGTTTAGGAAGGACCACCCTATTATTGCAGGCCCCTGTAACATCAATTTACATCCCATGCACAACATCACTAGCAACTCATGTGCTCTTTATACCACATTGTTTAAAATATACAGAGACCCCCCTCAGCTAAAGCCCGTTCTGAAATTGCCCCTAAAGCCCGTTCTCAACTCCTAATTTTTTACCAAAATTAAGATCTTCAATAACTTTTTATATATAAAACTGGTAAATTAATTATGTGTAAAAATTTTAGAGATAGGGAGAGTTTTGATCAAACGAAAAATAGTTGAAATGGCTATTTCAGAATCGCTTATATATTTTTAAAAAATTCTACTAGTACACTCCAAAAGGGGGTGTTAATGGTGTTGACAAAAATTAAAATAATTTTATCACAAATAAAAAATTAATGAATCTTAAATGGAGCGAACATAAAATGTACGCCTGACTTTATGATGTATCAATAGTATTGCTCATTGCTATATATTTTTACCTAGCATATTCAAAACTCCACCAATCAATATAGCAAAAAGGCAAAAATAAATAAATAAATAAACAAAACAAAACAAAACATGTAGATTCAACTTCCACAGAAGCCAATCTTTCAACGAATGCTCATAAAAAGTGTTAAATTGATAGAAGTCAATACCCGAACCATACATACATCCTCATGGAGAGAGAAAGATGAGTGAGAGAGAAACAACAACAAAAAAACAAAAAAAAAAAAACAAAAAAAAAAAAAGAGGGACAAGTATGGTGCGTTCTTGACTCCTCCCTTCCAAGGCTTTCTAAATGTAATAAAATGTAACTTCACTCCTGTTAACAAAAAAATAATAATAATAATAATAATAATAATAATAATAATAAAATAAAATAAAATAAAATGAACAAAAATGAAGTTGTTATGAGCTGAGCCCCGGCACGGCAGAAGCAGCAGCAGCATTAGTAGAAGAAGCAGGTTTAAGACCAAAGCTCCAGTTCCGGCTCTTGAATGTGTGCATTGATGTTCCCAACCAACCCCAAAGCAAAACCCAATTAAACCCCCCCACCCCCTCTTCAATGCCCGCCACAATCAAAAGCACTTTTCCTCACCGCAGCCCCATACTGCTTTGTCCTGCAGCTGCAAGTTAAAAAGAAAAAGGAAAAAAAAAAGAACACTAAAGAAGCTCTCCTAGTCTCCGTCCGGCGGCCGCGCGCGCGGTCACCCGTCGGGGCAATTCAGCGCGGCTTTTATCTGCTGCACCGTCGTGCTGATGAGGTTGTTGACGGTCGCCACCGACTCGACGTTCAGCTTCGAGGACGGCAGGCTGCTGACGAGTATCTGAAACGCGACCGTGATCAGCGACCCGAGGGACGCGCCCATCGGGTTCGAGCTCGTCGAGGCGCCGCCGCCCCCGCCGGGCCGCCCGTCGGGGAGGATTGTGAACCCCGACGGCAGCAGTGCCACGTTCGACGGATCCTCCCCGCTCATCACCACGTTGACCGCCGGGATGTCGATCGGCGCGTAGATCACCAGCGATCCCGACGCGTCCGTGCAGCTCTCCTGGAGTATCAGCATGCTATTCTGGCTCGCGTTTAGTCCCTGTAGCATATGTATTCACACCGTAAGAACTATAACTAAAATAAAAGAATGGTCTTGAATCGAAGAAATTTTTAAAATACGAACACGCAGGAGAGAGATGCAGCTCCCCGGATGCGAACCGCTCGTGATTCGCGCGACTTCTTGCACCGAATTGCCGCTCGAGAGAACGTCCCACTGAATAACAGTAACAACGATTTAGAGTAACAAAAGATGCGAAAGAGCATGAACTACTACGAAACGGATCGGATCGGATTATGCGAATAAAAGGGACCTGCGATCTCATCGTCTCGTCTCTGAAAAAGCTGAAGACCCTCTCGCACGAAACGGGCAGCCACAGCGAGGTCGCCGCGCTGAGAACGACGCCGTTGGGCTGGCCCGGATCCGAGCTCCTGTGAACCGTGACTCGAACGCCCACGTCGTTCAGACCCGACAGCGTCGTCCATCGGTGCATGTGAGACGCGCTCAGGCTCGCGCAGAAGTTGTTCACCATTCTCTGCGAAAGCTTCATCATGCTTCTTTTCCCGTCCGGCGACGGAATAACTAGAAAGAAATTGCGCACGAAATCACAGTAAATAGAAGTTCTTTCGCTTTCAAACAGCTAGATGCGTAAAATTCGTCGCGAAATCACCTCCTCCGATGTCCCTAGGAGACGTGCCGGCGGCCATTAAACATGCAAACCTCTCGCAAGTTCGTTGTAGAGTGGTGAGCCATCGGTGAGCTCCGAAAGCGGCCCCGCTGCCGACGAGATCTCTGAACAGTAGGTGGATCGGGGCCTTTTCTTCGATCTCCATGTGCTCGATCCAAGTAACCTGGGTCGAGAATTTTCGCTTACATGCCGATCAGTATACGAATCGAAGGAAGATGGAAAATAGAGAGCGCGAATTATTACCTTGGAATAACCATTTGGCATATCTTGGATCAAGCAACCGGATGGGAGCCGCCGCGACCGAGAAGGGGCATTGAACTGACTGCTTTCTCTGGACAAGTCGACCGAAACGTCGGCGATAGCCCACAAGCCCTGCTCGATTTGCTGACAGTAACGCAGGAAACAGAACTCGCGCGTCGGGACGACCGGCGAGAGCACATGCAGCTCTTCATACATCTAGAGTTTCGTTCGAGTAAAAAACAATCACATCAAATTGCATGTAAAACACGAGGCGAAAGCGAAATGACGAGTTCGGAATGATACCAAAAGCAAGGATCCGCTCCGTCCCGCCATTCCCGTCGCTAGGACTTCGACGGTCCTCGTCTTGCAAATGATAGTCGGGAAAAACTCGAACCACTTGCTCTGAAACAAAGAACAATGAGTACATATGGCTCCGAATCGAAATGCGACGAAACCAAGCCGAGAAATAGAGCTCACCGAGTCCATAAACATATCGACCAACGCCACCGAATTCATGAACACGAGCCCGGAATCCCTCGAGGCTTCTACGCGAATGTCGGGACCTCTGAACTGGTTACCGGGCTTCGGGAAGATCCGGTCGTAGGTTTCGATGCCGAGAACCTCCCTTCCGTCGCTCCCGTGTTTGATCCACAGAGGTTCGTCGGTCTGAACTAGCCTGATCAGCTCCTCCATCGCGCCCGCGGCCATCGCGGCCATCAAGGGCTTCTCCATTTCGGAGACCGCGGTCGGGAAAGGAAGCGTCATGGACGCAGAAGCCCCGGTAAGGAGATCGAGGTCGAGCGAAGGGCCGAGCGACGGAGCCGCGAATCCCCCGACCGACAAGTCCAGCGAAGAAATCGGCACCGGCTGAACCGGGGGAAGTTGTGTGATAGGCCTTCCTAAGTATTTCGATGTTAAGCTCGAAACTCGATCGAGCTGCATCGTTATGAATCAAAATAAAAGCGCTTCAATCGCATTGTTAGAGATCACAAAACATGCTTCTTCATCTATTTTTTCCTTACTTTTAAAATCAAACGTTGCTATCTCGTCGAATATACTCCACCTGGGAGGAGAAAATGACTCTCTTAAGGAGTTTGGATGTACATGATGATAAATCCAAAAGAAGAGGGAAAAATTTTTCTCTTTTTTCGTCCTTTTGGTTTGTCTTCGGAAAATGATTCTCTCTCCCAACTTTGTATCAGTCGAACTGAAGACTATTTTCAAAATGTAACACTGCCATTGCTGCGACAACGAGTTTATAAACACGAACAATTATAGAGAGAGTAATATAAGAAGGAAGTGAAGTGCACCTCTTCTTTCAATCGGGCATTCTCCATGCGGAGCTTCTGCTCGTCGAAGTAGGCGTCGTCGGCGACGGGCGGGCCGCCGCACGTGGGGCAGACGACGTTGCGGAGCGCCTCCCGGATGGCGATGTTCTCGCACCGGATCTTGTCGTTCTCCGCCCGCAGCGCGCAGTTGTCGGCGCGCTCGTGCTGCGCCTGCGGTGCAGCAGCAGCAGCAGCAGCAGCAGCAGAAGAAGAAGAACAAACCAAATTCACAACACTCTCTCATGCTCTGGAAAACAAATATAGGGAAAAAAACGAAAAACGAAAACAAGAAAAAACAATGTTTTATTACTTTGATGGGGATACCTTCATTTGGGTTCTTCTGTTCTGGAACCAGAATTTTATCTGCCGAGGCTCCAGACCCAATTCTCGGCTCAGATGCATCCTCTGCTTCTCATCTGGGTGGGGGCATTCCTTAAACATGCTAAAACCACACACGAACACAAAATTAGCCAAAGAACAAAAAAAAAAAAAAAAAAAAAAAAAGGGAAAAAAATCCACGGAAATATGTCATAAAAACTGCGGTGGCTTACGCTTCAAGCTGTTGTATTTGCCGCGGAGTGTGGCGGTGGTAGCGCTTCTTCTTCCGCTGCCCATCCGAGCCCTCTGGCTCGTCTCCAAAATCCATTTTTTAAAAACTCTCTTCTTCTTCTTTTTGTTGTTGTTTTTGGGACTAAAAACTACACTTTCTCTCGCGCTATACTAAAAACCAACAAGTGGGTATGCTCGGTTCTTCTCAAGATCATGTTTTTACACCTCTAACGGTGTAAAAACCCCTCCTTTATTGGGTTTTTTTTTTCCCCCGGATTCAAACTCAAAAAAAAAAGGAAAAAAAAAAAAAGAGAGAGAGCTAGGATTGAAGCAGGGGAGAGGAGCACACAATCCGCGGCGGAGACACACACCCCCCCTACTGCTATTAAGGCAAAAATATTTGTGGGTATCTCTACACACACAATTAATAGCTCTCTCTCTCTCTCAGAATAGAGTGAGAACCTCTGATTTGTAAACAGAGAGAGAAAGAGAGAGAGAGTGAGGAGTAACGGATGCGAATTAAGGGACGGGGTTTCTAAATATTTGCGCTCGTTTCGAGGGTCTCTCTCTCTTCGCCTCACTCGTCTCTTCTTTCTTTCTTTCTTTCTTTCTCCTGTTGACGGGTTGGGTTGGCACAGCTGGAGCAATTAAGGCGGGACACGAATAGAACGGGTCGGGTTCGGATCTTGTTCCTTTTTCCGTACACGCTACGTTAGCATACAGTAAGCGTTGATGCGGAGATATTACTCCCTGGACCTGGTGAAAATGTCTTTCAACAAAGGAGTTAAGTGTCTTGGCATAGCATCGGTACTGCAGTGCATTTCGTATCGTATCAATTTGTATCATTCATAAAAATACATGTGTACTGACATATTACGGTATAAAATATATATATTTTCTTGCTTATTATTTATCTGCATCAAATTTTGTGAACTTCTATTCGTTAAATATTTTGGCTGATTTCGAAAAAAAAAAGATTTTGATCTATAACATTGGCACGAGAGTTGTATCATAACAATATCTCGTCGGTATGGTACAGCACGATCAACAAGAGTCGTGCTGATAGATACTTAAATTTTACTTTCAATTTAGGATCTGTTTGGTACTGAGAATTATCTAACACTTATGAATCAAGTAGAATTAGTAGAAAAATTTATAAAAATATATTTCTTCGTACCCAATAAAATCGTAAAGTTATCACTCATGAACCAACTGATTTCTTCTTCTTCTTCTTTCCTTGTATTTTTTTTGCTGCATGCATGATGACATGCAACCCAAAACGAGTTTTTATAACAGACGTCTTAAAAGCTAAATGAAAATCATCATATAGGATTTATGACATCTTAGAATTTTATATTGAGAACAACAAATTTTGAATAATTATATTTACTACCATAAATAAATAAGGTTTGTTTAATACCTGCGCAATAGATTTTCAAATTGTATTATTCTTAATTCATAGAGTAATTAAGTGTAATATATGAGATCTTACGATTTATATTTTGAAAAAAATAATATCTGTATAGTCTAAAATGATATGCATATTTTACACTTCGTCCATAAAGAATTAGAACAACTGGGCTGAAATTTTAGTAGTAAAAAAATAAAATTGTAATAATACTAGTGAGATAAAATTGACCCTTAGATTAGTACAGTATAAGATTTACAGCTATTTTTTGGTACACAAGGAGTAGTCTCCTACATTTTTAATTTAAATACTTTTTTCTTATGGACCAAGTCCAGGCAATAATTTCTCGTCTCTATGAATACACACTCGAAAACAACCAACGGGTCGGATTCGGATCTATGTTGCAAAAAAGATCCGGCAGCAAGATAGAAATGAAGGTAATAATGAGACTTTATCTGTTGCTTTTCAAATAGTGAGAGTATTAAACAAGGTTGAATTTCGAATTTTTATTGTCAATCAATAAGATCTTTGTCTTTGTCTTTGTTACGTGGTAATTGGGTGTTAAACACGAGAAGAGTTTACATTTAATCTTAGATTCTTTGGATAATTAATCTTGTCGACGAATTGCGCAGCTGAGTATCATAAAATTGCAATTGAGGATTAAGGCATGAATTTTGCGCCAAAAAAAAAGGCTAAATTCACAAAAATCAACCCTACACTTTAGCCAGGATCTCAATTATCTTTCTGTATTAAAAATTTATTACTTTTCATCTTACACATTATCACGGTATTAAATAGATCTAAAAATACAAAACAATTATCGAATTGGTTGTCAAACTTTACTCCATGAGTTAACAAAGATAAGTTTTACTTAAGTACTTAAATAAGCTAACTAATACCATCTGCGAACGTATTTCTATAAAATTTTACAGCTAAATTCAGTAGTTATCTCAAATTTTAATTTTTTTTGAGATAGAAATAAAATGTGGGGTGAAAATTGATGTAAATTTTATTGTAAAGGAGCAGGTAATACGAGCTAAAATGCAGTAGATATTTTTATAATTTAGCCAAAAAAAACTATTATGGGCAAAATTCTCATCAACCTTCGTGAATTTAGAATAAACCATTTTGAGTGAAAATAGTATAAAGTGCGTAATTAAAAATAAAAAAGAGAAGGGAAAAAAAGAGTGTTTTCCCGTTACATAGTTGTATCATTTCTATATGGTCCTCACAATATGGAGTTTGTGTACCATTAAAAAGAGAACCCAGGCATACTACCTACGCAACTCCAAATTAAGTTGGTATAAATCATATTTCTTCTCTGGCCTAGCTAGGGTAAAATTATTTTACTGGTTATATTGATGTGATGAGTAAAAACATCGAATGCTTAGAATAAATAGAGTGTATAGAGAAAAAAAAAAAACTCGCATTTTTCTAATCAGAAAGAGTCAAAAGATGCATTAAGAAAAACTTGATGTAAAATAATTTTGCAAGATGAGATATTATTCACATAATCCCATGCATTTCCAACCGAAGTTGAATAAAACACAATTTCCTTCGAAAATCGAGTTAGGGTTTTGACCTCGCCCAGCTTGAAGATGTGTACATGACCAAACCTGAGCTGAGGTCAAAGTCAGTTCAGATCGGACCAGACTCGAGCCCAACACCAGGCCTCGTGTGTTTCATACTTAGGAGGCAAATCTCCTTATTTTTATCGAGTCAAATGCTTATGTAGTTTGATTCCTATGTACTTGATCACACGTGGTCATGTTAGCTAAAATAATTAAGATCGCCGAGTACTAGATCTCACTTGATGCAACCTCTTGAGCACTACTAATAAAGTATTGTGCGGCTAAAATAAGGTGACATATTAATAAAGACACAAAATTAATTATATATATGTAGGTGATTTAGGGCATCAATTTCAAACATGTAATAACACTGACCGTACCATCCCATTGGCTAAATTATGGAAAATGATTGGTGGTTTTGATGCCATAATTAAACAATTTTAAGGCCAATGTTTTTTGATCTTAGTGAATGTATAAGTTAGGTAGTATAAATGGTTGTTATGGGTTTTAAAGGATAGATAAATTTATGTAGGTCTGAGTAGTGTTGTGGGTGCATGAATTAATTTGTGTTGCATAGAAAAGTACCACGAACCATGTGGTCACTTCATCCCAACTGCAAGTTACCATATTACCCAAGTGAACATTTTAGATTAACCTCTCTTTTTTTTGTATATATATATATATAGAGAGAGAGAGTGAGAGAGTTCGGCTAGAATATTATTAATAGTATATATTATTTATTTTTTTATTCTTGAATCATTACTATTACACCAACCACACACTCAACCTTGAGCATTCAATAGTTACAAGTGGATAGTATCATACTATTAATAATATTTCGGTACAATTCTAAACATATATATAGAATTAGACTATTATACTGTTAATAGTACCAAGCGTTTAGTGTTATTAGATTTTTCAGCTCTTGAATGAAGGATATGCAATTAAGACGATAGTAATCCCTTAGGATTAACAGGGTGGTTGGTTGAATAGTATAATTTAACAGACGAAAATGATCAAAGGAGTAGATCTAATGGCAAAAAACTCGATAGCACCAAACACTTGATACTATCGATAGTATAGTAGCCGGACTATATATATATATATATATATATATATATCAAGACTAATATCTTGTTCATCAATTTTTCTATCAATTTTTTTTTTCTTTTAATGAAGTATTCGTCTACCGATCGCAAATGGAAAGAAAAAAAAGAATAGCAAGTTGGAATATTTTGCGATCAAGAATGACCTTATTAGTGTGTCGATCAAGTCGCTGACTGATTGAAACATTTAGATAGAACTAGCAGAATGATATTTTGTCAAGATGTAACCAATTTCAAAAAAAAAAACATGTAAATATATGTCATTAAAAACATAGCTTCAGCTTTATGAATGCTAAATTAAGCCAAACATACAGGATGTGTAAACTTATGGTATTGTATTTGGTGTTTCCACATAGGCTAATAGCAATATTTAAGTAGATAACAACCCAAGTGAGTGTTTTGGGACCAGAAACTAAATACCACACCACAAGTGTAAAATGGGACCACAGGAATTGGTGGTGAGATGCAAAATAGTCAACCTTGTTTCCACCTACAGTTATATGTCCTTGTACCCTGTTCTAACCCATCCTTTTCCCCTCTAAGAATTTTCTAAATTGTCCTGTAACTTCTTATAAATGTTGTATACTTCGATTGGGAAATGCTTTGACTCGTCGCAATGCATGCCTTTGTATTGCTGGTGTGTCGACAAATTTATGGATGATCAGTTATAATTTTAGTGAAAACTAATTTGCTTTCTAATATCTGTTTTTTTTTTATAAAAAATCAATGTTTATTATTGACTATTATACGGAGAGAATTGTTAATAGACAAATTTATATGGCATATAGAATTATGTACGTAAATCAATCAAATCTTTTTAAATTATGCATATCGGCCTATTGAAAAAAAAAAAAATATATATATATATATATAGTCCGGCTACTATGCTATTGATAGTATCAAACACTTGGTGCTACCAAGTTTTCTGCCGTTAGATCTTCTCCCTTGATCATTTTCATCCGTTAGATTATACTATTCAACCAACCACCCACTTAACCCTTCGGGGCCCACATCATCCTAGCCACACATCTTTTAATCTAAGGGCTAAAAACTTAATAGCACCAATGACTTTGTGCTATTAATAGTATAGTAGCCTAGTTCTATATATATATATATATGGAGTTCGGTTGGGGTGCTTCTAATAGCACCAAGCATTTTGTGCTACCAAGTTTTCCACCGTTAGATTTACCTCTTTAATCATTTATATCCGTTAAATCATATTATTCAACCAATCATCCACTCAACCCTAGGGGACTATTATCATACTAACCGCACATACCTTCATCCAAGGACCGAAAATCTAATAGCACCAATGACTTGGTGCTATTAAAAGCATTCTAGCCTAATTCTATATATATATATATATATATATATATATATATATATAGAGAGAGAGAGAGAGAGAGAGAGAGATTTGTTAGAATACTATCGGTAGTAAACGGCTCGGTTTACTACCGATTTGTTTTCGATGATAGAGCTTCCAAATTGACGATCGGCACCGTTAAACATGATCTAAATCATTTAAACTATTTGAAAATCAAATTTCACATTTTTTCGATATTGTTCTCTTGTCCATCAAGTGAACAAAAATTGAAAGGCTGAAAATAAATATCCTTCAAAAAGTGATGATACAATTTTTGTATTTAAGATCTACAATTTAGATCTTATTTTAAATAGTTTAAAAAATTTTCTAACAAAAATTTAGTTAATTTGGACTCTTCTATACCGTTAAACGAGCAAACGCACCATATCAGTCATTAAAATTACAGATTTTGTGATCCTTTGATCGTTCGGTTAGTGATGTCAAAAACTCATAAAATTTGATATCTAGATAGTTTAAATGATCTAGATCATGTTCAACGGTGCCGATCGTCGATTTGGAAGCTCTATCATCGAAAATAAATCGGTAATAAATCGAGCCGTTTACCACTGATAGTAGCCCAGTCAAGCGCTATATATATATATATATATATATATATATATATATATATATATATATATATATATATAGTGTAGAGCTATACTATACTATCGGAAGCATAAGCGAGTTGGTATTTCCGATTTTTTAGCCCTTGGATCAAAGATTCTACGGTTGGGATGATAGCGGTCCCCTTAGGGTTGAGTGGTCCCCCTAGGGTTGAGTGGTCCCCATTGGTTAATAATATTAATCCAATGGTTAGAAATGATCAATAGGATTGATCCAAGGGTCAGAATGTTAGAAGCACCAACTACTTTATGCTTCCGATAGTATAATAGCTCTACTATATATATATATATATATATATATATATATATATATATATATATAAGAGCATTAGCTCAACAACTTTGTGTGAAGGTTGATCTTTTTTTTATTTTTTTTTGAGAGAAAGATAGCACGCTACCCGCTTCGTTTATTTTAAAAATAAATTTAATTAGAAATGTGAATCAACTAGGATTCGAACTCGGGACCTCGGGTACCAACCACCAAATTCTTTGCCACTTGCGCTAGGGACGGTCGGTGAAGGTTGATCTTTATTATGACACCTTTCTCATCTATATTTGGGGAAAGTAAGTTCATGTACATTGACTGTCCTGCATATAAACAATCAATGCTAGCCATTGTCTTCCACTATTTGAAAGCAAAATTAAAGGGGAAAAAAAAAAAAGACTCTGTACTTGCAAAATGAGATTTGGGACTGAACGGAAGCGGAGAAGTCGGAGAGCTTTGTCATCTTCGTATAATTGTGAGCAAAAAAATGATCAATTTTGTGACTTCAGTGCTGCAAAACATACACACATTTGGACTGTTCAGCAGTCACGCGTTTGCCCTTTGGGATCCACGCAAATAGAAAGTCTCCAATTGTGAATATGAGGTTGACTTTTCTAAAAAGTAAACTTTAATTAATTTGCTTCTTTATAGTTTAGCATATTTTTATTTTATCATTATCAGTTTAAAAATTTATACTTAACTATATATTTTATAATTTTAATTTTATTTGTCTTAAATATCTATCGTTAAACAAGATATTAAAGTGACATTTTTTACGAGCCACAACATAGTAAAGTGTAGGGTAATAAGATATTATAGTGTGTTGTCCTGTGTTTAACAAAATGCACCACTTTACTATTTTATTTAACAATAAATTCTGACAATAAATTAGCAACAAAATTATATTATAATATAATATTTAAATCGTAGAATGACTAAGTAAAAATACGCTGGAATCGACAAATTGAAGTTTATGATTTTCTAAATAAGTGCACTTTTGGTTCTCAAACTTTAAGGCCCTGGCATTTGGTTCTCAAACATCAAATTACTATAATTAAGTATTACAGTTCAATTTAGTTGATTAGCTATTGATAATTCACTAATGTAATAGTAATGCAGAAGTATCTTAATAACTACTACGTTTATCTATTACAATATCACCGTATCAGAACTATAGTAGTGATGCATCACTTATTAACCAACTAAATTGAATTATTGGACTTGATTGTAATAATTTAAAAGTTCGAGCGAAAATTAAATAAATTAAAGTTTGGGTTCTAAAATATCACGCGTCTTAGTCTTAATGTTTGAGGACCGAAAGTGCAATTTAGCGATAATAATATATAAACAATGCTATTTATAAACTCTAAAAGTAATGTAAATCATACGACTTTTCATTCGAAAGGCTAAATTTTGGTTGGGACGTATATTTTGTATCCGTTTTCGGAGTGTATCACTGAGCAGGACTATTGTGCTATTAGGAGCACAGCAGTTCTTGTGCTCCTAAGTTTCTAACCATTCATTAATTTTGATGGGTAGTTAGGATTAATATCTCTTCTCTTTAAATTTCTCTCTAATTTTTTCTTCTTTCTCTCACGCTAACCATCCATCAAAATTGATGAATAGTTAAAAATTTTGAAGCACAAGAACTGCTGTGCTTCTAATAGTACAGCAGCACAGCTCGTGTATAAATAGCAATTTTTATTATAATATATTAACTCTAAAAACAACTTTATGAAAAGTAATGCGTCGCAATCTCGCGGCCGTACGATGTCCGTCGTAACAACGTTTCTTAATGGGCGATGGACGGAGGTTTGGTGGCTAAAAGTCGAATCGCATTCAATGGCCCCGCCCGCTTCTTTTTATTTATTATTATTTTTTCTTTCATCAGGACCGTCGGATCCGATGCGGAAGAATCCAACGGTCGGATGATCTCGAGACGGTCGCGTCGAGGCGCTTCGGGCGTGGCTCGCGATGCTTCGAATCTCATTCTCGGCCGGCGTAGATACGCGAATCTTTTAACTTAAACCCTAAACCAGATTCTAATCGGAAATAGAGCCACTAGATCTGTATTTTAACATTCAAAATTAATAAAAACTCGCAAAATCTATCGAAATTATAAATTTTTTTGAATCGATTATGTAGATTTTTAAACTTTTAATTTTACTGTCTAATTTTTTAATTTCTTTGATTTGAATTGGTCAATAATATTTTAACTTTAAAATTTTATAGTTACGAAAAGTGCACAAAATATGCTAACTAAGCCTACAAAGATAAACTAGGTATTCAAATTTTGAAATCAAACTGACATTGAGTGAATCGAATCAAACAATTGAAAAATTGAATAGTAAAATCAAAATTTTGAAAGATAGCCAAATCATAATGGTCTATAATTCAGATAAATTATGTACGTTTTTTACCTTCAAAATTTATGTGTTTCATATATGCTTATTTATCTCCTTAATCATAATTACTAACTAACTATTTTGATTTTATATCGTGCATATAATTCTGCGAGACTTTAAAATATAAAGAAAATTATTTTTAGCTTCCAAATTTAATAATTGAGCGTGAGGATTAGCGGATCTTCAATTCTTATTATTTTTAAATAAAGTATATAAAACTTATCTCAACTATCACTCTTTTGGATCTGATTACGTAATTCTTTTTAAAAAAAAATTTGATTTTACTATCTCACCTTTTAATTTATTTGATTTGAGCCAATTAGCGATTTCTTATTTTCAAATCTGAATGCATCGTTTATCTTTGTAGGTGTAATTAGTATATTTATGTTATTTACGTAACAGTAAATTCACTAAAGTAAGCAATAAGTTTAAATTTTGTATCCAAATAGCCATCAAGTTATTTAAATCAAATAAATTAAAAAATTGAGTATTAAAATCAAATATTTAAAAGATTAGATAGTCACATAAAAAAGGTTTATAGTTCAGATAAGTTATGTATAGTTTTACCTTATTTTAATAAATATTAGGATAGAATTTTTTTTTTTGTATTTTAAAGCTTCATAAAATTATAGTTGAGGGGCCTGTTTTAGAGGGGGTCTCCATAGCTTGTTACCTAAATCTATTTTCTTTCTAAAGTGTCTTGCAGAGCAAAAAATTATTAAAAAAAACTTTTTTGCATAAAAAATTTGTTTTGAGTTGATTTTATCATCTATTTGTGTCGGGATGCATCCGTAGATTTTGGATGCGAACAGCTTAAATAAGTCTTGCTGTAGATGGGCAGCAGGATTATCTCGTGCACATATGAGACCGCAAGCGCGCAGTACTATCCAACTTTTTGATTAAATGATTTTACTGTTCTGTACGTTTGGTTGGACTTATGGCGCTTACGATTTGGTTTGATTCAATCTTATTAGTGAAAACCAAATTGAAAGCCATTTTTTTGGCTTTCAAAATGATTGAATCGATACGAATTCATTGTGATAGAAAATGAAGTTGCACTGTTAATGCGACTTTCGTACCTGAATTACTATATCTGCATGCATTATAATAGTTTTTAGGTGGCGATATTGTACTTAAGTAAAATAAACTTTCAGTAAGTTTGATAATAACTATCCAAACTATCAAAATTTTGATTTTTGGTTTCTAAAAATTTATTATCTACGCCTAGTTCATCCGAACATTTGTGCACCAGGCTTTTATTCACCGTTAATGCATTTCGTGTGGTTTATTCCAACCATTTGATATTTTAGTATAAAAATTTGCAACTAATTAAGCAAGGGTGATTGAATAATCAAATAGCTAGGTGCATGGTGTAGGAATGTGTGGATGCACTAATTGCAGAATAATTTTTTTTTTTGAAAATGAATCAAATCAAACAAATCAAAAGGTTAGATATATAGTAGAATCAAAATCGTTAAATTAGATAGTTACTTCAAAAAAACCCTAGCGTTATGGCTTTGTAGTTGACCTAGATTGAACCTAAACATAACTCTACGGTACTATTTAGTTGGAGAATTTTTATTTCGGGAATAGAGACAAAAATCCTTAAGAGGAATTAGCAATTTTAGCGGATACTCTCATTTATTTGGTTGGAAATACGAATACTTGATCATATGTAGAATAGAATGAAAATGTTTTATCCATGAATTGGATTCGCCTTCGAAATTCTTTGGCTCCCTAACTATTCCAGTTAGAAAACTTAAGGCCTTGTTATTGAGTTTGATGTGGATAGTAAGAATACGTATCCTAAACCATATTTTATTTTCCGTGCAAACACTTCTGAGATAAAATTGACAGACCAGATCCCAAATAATTACTATCTTTAATTTCAAAATAAAACTAAATGAAAGGAATGAGTGACAGAATTAAATTCTTTTAAGTTCTAGATGATATGACGCTGAAGGATAACGAAAGAAAAGAAATATATATATATATATATATATATATATATATAGCTACACTGGTGGTCCAATATGTGGGACACTATGACATTAATAATATGTATATCTCTATAGGAAATTTTGATCACGTATATAATTATGTTGTATAACTCTTATGTAGTTTATTAATCCCAAGATATCAATTAACCTAATTCAACCTCATTCAACACTCGCACAGGGTCTGGTCAAGTTCTCAATTAATTGCTCGTCTCCACTGACACAAAAGAATCTACGATCCTATTTGACTTTGTCCGTATAATTAGTGCACGTACATGCATTTTAATGATAATTCATGCATAAATATATATATATATATATACAACATGCACAATGGATAATGGATTTGTACAATTAACATAGTAGTATCCAATGTAACAGCCCAAAAAACAAATTTTATTAACCAGGACACTAATAATAAATAGTAATATTTTATGTGCGTTGGGCTTTTCTAATAAAATCCATATTTTCATTTTAATTATACCTGATAATTTGATGAGCCGTGTGATTCATGATATTATTGAATCTCAAAATTGCGTTTAATACAAAAGTTTTTTGTTGAAATCTTAATACCTTTGTGGAAAATGGATTAGAAGAGGACCCAGATAAGAAAGAATAACACACTTTTCTCTTCTCTTTTTTTCTGCTTCCTTTTTTTGGCCAAGTGGAGGAAACTTAAATGTCTATGTGTTAATAATTTATAATTTTTAAAAATATTTTTCTCACTTAATAAAATAGTCGTCATTTTTACCTCCGATAAATTTTGACGCTCTCTGGTGTCTAAACATTGATTATTTTACTGCAAACACAATTTATTTCATGTGTTCCTATTCAAAAACTACGTTGAATATACTACATGTTACATATAAGTATGCAAATTGCAAATTATCAATGCAAATTTTTTTGGGTAATTATATGTAAGTATGCAAATTATGCATACTCTTCCCGCCATTTTTATACTCATGCCTTTGTATTAGAATGAACACACATAGTATGTATAGGGCTGACAAACCAGCTCGCTGTTTATGAGTCAGCTCATATTCAGCTCGAAATGAGCTCGAAATTGATCACTCATTTAATAAACGAGCCAAATGCGAGTTAGAATTAGCTTGCTCGTGTTCAGTTCGATATAGTTTGAATATATATATATATATATATATAAAATGAGTTCGGCTATTAAATTTTTCACTATTAGATCTATCTCTTGACCAATAACATTCTTTAAATCATACTATTCCACCAACCATCCACTAAACCTTAGGGGGACCACTATCATTCTAGCCCTACAAATCTTTATCCAATGGCCGAAAACCTATAAGCACCAATAACTTGGTGCTATTAGAAGCATTTTAGCCCAGTTCTATATATAGAGTCCGGCTATAGTGTTTCTAATAGCACTAAGCGCTTAGTGCTATCAAGTTTTCCACCATTAGATCTGCCTTTTTGACCAATTCCATTTCCACCCCTTAAATCACAGCTATAGAAACAAATAGCAAAATAAAAATAATTTTTATCTAAATTATAATTATATAAAAATTTATTTCAATCTGAATTTTATCTTTTGCCGAAACAAACAGAAAAGATGGATGGGGTGGTCTTTCATTAGGGAGAGTCCACGCCAAATCTTTTTTCGTTTTGTTTTGTTTTGTTTTGTTTTGGTTTTTTAATCCTCTCTCTAAATGGGCCAAAATGGGTCCACGCTTAATGGGCCAAGGATTCTCTGGGCTTAGTATGAGTTGTAGATCACCATTTCTACTATATATACCATTGTCGACCTTTTTCTCTCTCTCTCTCCTCTCTCTCTCTTCAAAACCGTGCTCTTGTTTATTAAGAAGGGGAGTGAACTGCTTCTTCTATTTGCGAATCAGTAAGTTTTCGATCTGAAACCCTTTTTTGATTTGGGTTACTGCTTGTGATAATAGGGAGTGGAGATTTTGGAGATAAAATTTGATTGTGAACCCTAATAAGTTTTCGATCAGTAATTCCTTTTTTTTCTTTTTTTATTTGTAGAATTTGAGAGAATATGGCGGCTGCTGCTGCTGCTGCTGCTTATGAACTGGTTCACTCAGGTTTAGTACTTTTTCTCTTAAAATTATTGTTATTTTTTTAGTGAAAAATGCAAATAGGTAGATACATTGACGCTCCCTCAACATTTGATTCTTTTAATCTGAGTCATTTCCATCAATTATGTGAAATTCTGGGATTGCGGATTTTGCTAATTGCCATCTATTTTCATTATTTTTTAATTAATCTCGATTCAATTGCGGAAAACAATTCAAATCAAAACGGCTAAAACTCGCCTTAAAATATAAATTTAAAACATTTGATGTGATCTAGGCCGCTTAAAAGGTCTACATATCGAAAATTATAATTGCTGTTCACATTTTTCTTGTGTGACGAATCACAGGTTTTTTTAATATGATTTTTGGGCACTACTTGATGCCTGATTACTAGGTTTTCGTATGTAAGCTCTTCGGAGGTTGTAGATCAGATTTAATAGTTTATGTTTAAGATTTTGATTTTAGGGTTTTGAGATCCCCATACTTATATCGGGGTGCATGTTATAATTTCTTGGAGTTGAGGGGGTCTTCCTACATTTTTTACCTCACTTTTTTTAAAAATAATTAGGTACATATTATTTATGTACAATATATTTGTTAACAAAAAATTACTTCATTTATAGGTCTATTATTTAGCAGACCGCGACCATTAGTCTCCAATCAGCTATCCAGCAGGGTCAAGTTCCACTTTGTCAAGGTTCTTTAGATTAAGAATTACTATTTTCCAGTAATTTTAACATCTTTGAGCATTGTTTTTTATTCTTTGTTTTACGGATTATATCTGTTGCATCTGCAGATTTCACGGCCGCTAGTTCGACAATCATTTCCATTATCCAGGCTCGTAAGATGTGCGGCAGCAGGAACAAATGGTCGTGAAAGGTTATTCTCTGATGAGGGGTTTGAACATGAGCCTTTTTGGTTGAGTCTGGTGAAGGATGCAGTCTGGTATTCCATAAGTTTCTGTTCTGTCTGTAGATTTTGATACTTTTTTTTTTTTTTTTGTTGAGGTTGTATATTTGGCAAAATTATTATTTTTGCTTCCCTGTTACCTGTAGGGGGTTAAGAGCGCTTGCTGTTTTTCTGGCTGAGCAGCCGAGTCAATTGAAGTACATAGAGTGGCCGACCTTTCAAAGCACGGTATGTTGGTGACCAGGCTGTTTGGATGCATGAAAATCTTGTTCGGCAAATTTCATCTGTTTAGACGAGGGTCTTGCAATAATTGGTAGATAGGAGTACGATTAAATGTAGTCTTCAAATGACATAAGATGTGCGACATCTATGTCATTTTCTTAGAATAAGATGAATCACCTTATACGTGGTATGCACTATCCTAAAAAATATGACTCCTAGACCTTGTAATGGAGTAAATGTAATGATATAAGAAATCCCCCTAGTACAAGTTATCACATGTTTCAGCATCCAAACAGGGCCTTAGAAAAAAAATAAAAAAAGAGAGCTAGAAAAAGGAAAAAATTTCATTGAATTAACACTTATTTTGTGAATCATCATAATTTCTAACTGAACTGTATTACTGCCTTCCTAAGATATATAGTTGGTGGATGTAATTTCATGTCTTACATGACTTCAATAACTGAATGCATCTCAGACTAAATGACAGTAGTACCAAAATGCGAATGCATCACGTGCTGTTAAATTTTATCAGATTTACTGCTTGGCGATATACATATACATTGTGCACAAAGTTGCCTTATACTATGTCAGTAAGTATCATATTTTAGAGTAGATATATCCATGCAACATTTTTTTAATTCATCAGTAGAAAAGTTTTGTAAATTTAACATTCTGATATAGACACTGTGCTGATTGAAGAAGAAATCTTAAGCGGCCTCATTTTGTATTTCTAATGATATTTTATTTTCGAAGTTGAGTTCTGGTGAGTAATTATTGCTGCATCTTGCTAGAAATCAAAACTCTATGTAAGAGGTGAACCTGATTCATCCTGGTGATTATGTCAGTTCATATACAGTTAAAAATATTGGAAAGAGACGAATTCTGAAGATTCTATGCTTTTTCTTGAGTTATTTTCTTGCTAATGATAGCCAGACTGCTAAATTTTTCTATGTACTATCCCTTTCTCTTTTATCTTTTCATAGCTTTTTGGAATTATAATTCTTATCCATGTCTAACTTTTTCGATCCGCCTCCATTTGTTTTCATTGCTACGGCTTTAAACATTGTATATGCTTGTGAATTACTGGCCTGCGAAATTCTCTATTTTTCCTGATTCAATCAAATAATTCCGGTGATTTGCAGCTGAAGACGGCTTGCCTCACTCTTATCCTCGTAGCGTTGCTCATCGTAGCTTTGTGCTCTATTGATTCTGCCCTCTGTTACATATTGGCTTGGCTACTCAGAAAATCTGCATAAACTATTGGTATTGTATCTCCCTCATTTAATACTTTGTACTGCTTAGTGATGCTTGTAGTTAAACATATAGTCTGATTAGTTTGCTTGTAGTTTTAACAAGATAATCACTTGTAGTGAAAACCATAACACATGCAAATTTGGAAGTAAAGTAGTTGTAATGAATTTTATGTGCCTATAGGCAGATCATCACTTTATGTTTTTAAACAGGCGGTGGATCACAATTTTGGAGGTTGGCTTTTCATTTTGTGTGGCGCCTTCGCGACTGTTCCTCATGAAGTGTGCATCTACTTGTGGAAGAGTAACTCAGCAGCTTGACGAGTTTGATGCTTTTGCTGGACAATGAATAGAGCAGTTTTTTTTAATGGCATGGTCAGGGTTTTATGGCTCGGTACGATTATGTGTTTGTTTTGTAGAATTTATCCGAGTTGTTATCTGTTGGCATAACGGACGTTACTATGATTGCACAAAGAATGTGTAAATGAACTTTTATAGGAGCAAAAGGATTTTGGGGTTTAGTAGTTGTTTCGATTTCGATATTGACTATCTATCTGATGCTGCAGAAAATGAATGATGGAAAGTTCAGTGTAATGAATATGAATGTTTTGCAAAACATAACAAAATGAAATGAATTACAATACAAAAATGAAAATCAACTTGCACTCTGCCCCATCATTAGAAATATCATCATCAGAAATGAGATTGTATAACATTAAAGATTAGGTATCCAACTGTAACAATTGAAAAATTGGAAAAGATTGCAGTGTAAGATCCAACAAGATCACCGGTGCACCACACAATACACGGGACTACCTAAAACTTCCATGTGGAGTATATATCATTCTTGAAGTGAATATGTTATGATTTTGCTGATATATAAGTTACAGATGAAAAATATAACAACAAAATGGCGGAAGAGCAGAATCATTCTACAAGGGAAATACAGAGGGCGACAAGCGTTCCTAGTAACAAAGACGTCAATTGCACTACAGTGCTTTTGATAGTTGTCTTTCCATCATTCATTTCTGGGAGTACTCCCGCGACTGCTATGTAAACGAAGCCACCGGCGGTAAATCCCTGAAGTAACAGTAGGAACCTATGTAATTGAATCACTTTTGATAGGGAAAATTCGAAATATAGGCTATAGCAAAAGATAGAGAATATTTACCTCAATTAACGAGGAGTGCCCTGGATCTTTTCCTAAAACCAAAGCCTGCAAAATAGAAAAAAGAAAAAGGAAAAGGAAAGCGCTACCTGCGTTGTTATATATATTTTTTAAAATCATTAGAGCTAAAAAATGGAAGGAAAAAACTTACTAGTGCTGTCCCAGCCAATGCCACCAGTGCAGAAAGAAAATTGAAAAACAGAGCTTTGGAGACTGTGAATCCTGACCGCACCAAGATTCCGAAATCACCGACCTAGCCGAAAGGACAAGTTAATAACACCAGATAGATTAGGCCTTCATGTTACTCTCATTACTGTACTATTATTGCAAGATTTATCTAATAGAGTATTAGTAGTCCAATTCAAGATGATTGAAATGAAATGAAAGTTTGCACTAAAAGCAAGCACAAGGAACATTTGCTACGAACAACTTGCTCAAGTTTTCAGAGAAGTGGAGGAGAAAATAACCTCTTGAGGAAGTTCATGAGCTAGCAGAAACAATGTTCTAGACCACCCTCCAACCGAACCATGCAGTAAAAAAGCGCTTCCCAGAGCCATACCATCAGTAAAATTATGCTGCATTATTCACACATTTGATCTCTGAACTATCAGAACAATAGTGTAAACCTAAAAATTCTGAATGTTCAATATCACGCAATAAATCATCACTCAATAAAGTAAGAAAAATTCACGATCAGAACTCACAACTCCATCAGAGAAAAGATTAAGATAGCCAAACACCAAGCTTGAGTGTGAAGAGGGAAGATCTTTCTCATGCTGTAATGGCTTCTCCATGGCAGGAGCATTTGGAGCATTTACAACTTCTCCATCAGTTATGTTGCCACCTCCAGAAGTGCTTCTCTGTTTTGATGCTCGAAAAAAAGGGGAAAAAAAAAACCTCATGGTCAGATTGATTTGTCAGATATTAAACTCCTAAAATCGATTAAATAATATATGTATTTGTCATCAAGTGCATGCATGTAGGAACTAGACAACATATCATAGCATGCATATAGAAAATAGACCACATATCATATTGATGCACTAATAATTTCTCAGCTAAGGGTTTTTTGTATATCATAAAGGGAGAGAGTAGAAAATGCTACATGGCATAATTGAGAACAGTTTCATGTGCAAATCTCGGATGTACCTTACGCAGAAGGGCTTTGTGTTCAGTAAGATTGCCATCACTAACTTGTTCATCAGCTTCATCAACTGAAGCTTTTTGTGATTGTGTATCACCTATGTCCCTAGTCTTGTCATCAGTATGCTTGGAATTGAACTCATCATTGTTGTCATCATCATCATCGACTTTGTTATGGTGTTTATGGTGGTGGTGGTGGTGTCCATGACTCAAATGACTGGTCCCCTTTCTAGAATTATCTTCAACATACCTTACAACCTTCTCAACAAGGAAAAAAAGTACAATCCCAACTGCAAAATGAAGGTTTAAAATAGGAAACACAATGATTTTTTTTTCTTTTTTTTTGAAGGAGAAACAATGAAACTATTACAGTGTATAATCAAGTAGATCAACGACAGTACAAGTAGTTGTCCAACGGCAGATAATTGCAAAGAAGGGGGGAAAAAAAAAGCTTTTTCTGAAATTTAACGAGTGATGAAACAAGTGATTCTTATCACTGGTCAAATTGAAATTTAACAAGATAGACAAAAGCGAAGAGAAGCATAATTAGCATTCATTTGGAAACCTTCTCGTATTTAACAGACATGGAAGTGATCCTTCTACAAGGGAACAAAACAAGCGTAGGAGGAAAAATAGCAATTATAGCAGCCACATGCTAACGTTCTCACTAAGGTACATAAGCTACTGTTAGGCCTAGGCAGAGCTTCTGCAGAAGTGATTTCTGTGTACAGTTGTTGGAAGAAATACAAAAGATGTATAATTGATAGAGGCTCAGAAATTCACTTCGGTTTTGACAGGAGGAAGTATGGCCTTTTTGTTGTCAGATACACAGCTCATGCTTCTCTAATGGTCACAGTAGTACCAATATAAATTCACTAATCTATGAAGTATATGAACTTAAAGCTACGAAAACTAATTCTTAAACTCATATAATTATCACTACAAAACTTCAGCAGTAGTATATCTTGGTACTTAGTGGCATGCAAAGACAACTTATACAATCATGATCAATTTATGATCACACGTAGATGAGCATCACCATTTAGGATAATACCATGAGGGCTCTAAGAGTGTATGTTTGTTAACAAGCAAACTGCAATAGTAAAAAATCAATCGCCTGCACAGAGATTTGAACCAGTTTATAACAATTCATTTTTAGGATGTGAAGCGAGCTTCGTCATTCAGAATATATGAGCTCCAAATGGTAACCTAAATTATTTTCCTTCAGATAATTATAATTGGACTTGAACTGAAGAAAGAAAGCTAATGCCCTAAGTTTTAAATGAAATGCAGGAGACTTGTGAGGCCAGAATAAAACCAATTACGATTGAAAAGACAAATACCATAGAACAAGTACACGGTTACAAGATACTCACACAAAATAGATAAACCAACAGAAAGATCTTGTAAAGAATGAGCATGCAAGTGTCCGTGATCATGCTGGTGATCGTGATTGTCATGCGAATGAGAATGCCCCCCACCTGAAAATTGTCAAAAGAGCAGATTAGGTGACAATAAAGTACATGTAGTAGATCAACATATATTAAGCACAAGCTGCATGAAGAGAATAGATATCTTTATATCAAGTAGATTACGAGCAACAAATAAAATATAACAGGAAAGCAATGAGGTATAATTAGTTGCCCATCATCATTTCATCCGTCCCTATAACACTACAACTTCAGAGTACAGCAGAAGCAATGAATCTATGCCATGAATGGTTAATGTTATATAAATTAGGGGAAAAAAAGAAGAAGAAGAAGTCAAAGAACGTGTGATATATAAAGTAATTATACCAAATGCGTGTGGCAATTGATGAAGAAAAGCATCCCCAAGCATTGCCCCTGCCTGCAAGCAAATTGTCAATCAAAATAAGCGAACTAATAAACCTCAAGCTCATGGATATTTTAAAACAAAATCGACGCATCCAGTGTAGAATAATTTAAAAGCAGGCATCACTACAAACTGAACATATATAATTAAATGTGTACTTACAAACCGAACCAACAATTGAGTAAACTAAGCAGACATGATTTGGTTCATATTTTGGCTCAATTTTCTGCACTAATTCACCTTAAAGCTATTGGATTTTGATACCGAAATTACATTGTAAAACACTACGAGAGCAGGATTCAAACTTGAATTGGTTTAGGATGAATAATCTTTACTATGTAAATTGTTTACATCAATAAAATTATAAGTGCTCTCCAGGAGTGAACTGCGACAAAAACTTGTTGTTCTCAATGAATCCAATTAGAAAAAAAAAAGGACTTTTAACTAATCTAGAATTTCAACTGGGTACTCTTCCAAGATATCAACTAACACAGCAAAAGAGCTCTTCTATATCTATAATATAATTTAAAACCAATCCAAAGTTACTGTAGTATCCAATTTTCATTATTTTCAGCTTCAAAACCAATTCAAAAAGGCAGAGCGATTCCAGATAATTGGCTTACCCCAAACAACGCCAAAGAATCGACTACGGCCTTGGACGGCTTCCCCTGAACTGTAACAAATCAAAATTCCAAACAATTGGATAATGCATTAGCTAGAAGAAGACGAGGAGGAGGAGGAGGAGGAGGAGGAGGAGGAGGAGCATATAGATTGAGCTAAAATCACGTACAGAAGAACACAGGAAGGAGAATGAGGCAAATGAGCGACGCCATGCTAACGAGAAGCGAGCACCCCATTGCCCTTAACCAAACACCTTTATCGCGTCCCCACAAAAAAAACAACAAGAGCCAATACTTCAAACCCCAATTCCAACACAATTATAGAAAGATCGCACCTCTGAAGAGGAATTCACCCAAAGGAGATGTCTCAGCATCGAGATCCCCATGCGAGTGGTAATGATGATGGCGATGATCGTCATCGTGATCGTGATGGTGGTGATGATGATTGTGCCCTAATCCGTCGAGCATCAGATCCTCCTCCTCCGCGAGCTCTTCCGGAAGCTTCCGGGGCCGGATCTCGGCATCTTGATCATGGTGGTGGTGGTGGTGATGATCGTCGTGGTGGTGATGGTGATCGAATCCGGCGGGGGTGGAGAAGGGGCAAGCCCCCGAGTCCTCCGTGTGCGCGGCGACGACAGAAGAAGCGGCGGCGGCGGCGGCGGCGGCGGCGGCGAGGAGGAGAAGGAGGGGGCGGCCCCGCCGCGGCGGAGGCGAGGAGAGGGGCATGCTTAACCCGGGCAGGGTTTAGGGTTTAGGGTTAGGAGGAGGAGGAGGAGGAGGAGGAGCGTTTGCAAACGCCCTCGAGAGTAATGAAGAGGACGAGGAGGAAGAGGAGGACGACGATGCCCACGATCACGCCGAAGGTGACCACATCCATCTTAATCTCACCTCACTTATTATTATAATTTACTTATATTTCGTTATCATTAATTCATTTACTTATATTTCTACAAACCAATATAAAAGGAAAATGGGCCAAAATAAAGATTACTAATTTTCCGTACGGTTTTTTTCTCTGTCACGCTCAGATTTGAGATAGAGAGAGAGAGAGAGAGAGTACTCTTCTTCGGAAACGAGAGAGAGAGAGTGAGAGAAGATTCCTTGGAGTTCGTGGGAGTTGATGTTGGGATGGGGTTACCGCTCACCGGGGAGTGAGGAGAAACCCCTTCTTTATCGGGAACGGAGACAACGAGCCCTAGTTTCTCTCTCTCTCTCTCTCTGTCTCGGTGGAGTACGGTGCTGGGATCTGCTACAAGTTAGGCTTTTTTAAATGGTACGTACAACCCCACCCACCAGGCTTAATTACACCCTCATGATTTTTTTTTTCTTTGGTTAATTGCATACAACTCTCTGTAAACATACCGAATATTAAATATATCCTTATAAAGTTTAATTTTTTATTTTTATTCCTGTAAAAATCTAGTGATGTTCATATTTTCCCCTCTGGTTTGCTGTCGATAGAGCACCGTTTATTTTTTAACAGCAGATAAGTGAAATGATATTTTTGTCCTTATAAATATATCCCTCTAAAAGTCCCAATTGTTAGAATTATGCAGAAATATCCTTCCAAAAAAATATTTTACTCAATAATATATGAGGGATAAAAAGATTAATTTAATTCATTCACTAACCAGGATTAGATATTTTACTTATGGTTGACTATATTTTTCTAACAGATCCTAGCATAAGGGATATATTTGAAAATATTAAAACTTTTGCAGCGATAAAAGTAAAAGATTAAACTTTATAGGAATATATCTACTATTTGATATGTTTACAGGGAGCTGTATGCAATTAACCCTTTTTTTGTTATGTTATATATACCTTTTTCTTTCTTCCAAAGATACTACTAAATTTATTTTCGTTTTATTTTTTTATTTCTCAAATAGTAATGACTATCATTTTTCGCCCGATCTCTATAATATTGTCGATAAATATGTTATTTTGGATGAAAAGTAACTACTCTATCGGAAAAACACTAATTAGACAATGAAAACAAAAGCAAAATGAGCCTACCAAATTGATTCATTAGAAGATTCTATTAAATTATTTTTAACTATTTTTAATTTTTTTTTATTTCTATATCAAAATAGGCTAAATTTATGGTCTGTTATTTTCAACCAATGTGTATAACATAGCTGCTAGCTTGTGTATAAACTTATAGATTTATTACTTTTAGTGTAGATATTAACAAAACAAAAAAAAAAAAAAAAAAAAAAAAAAAGATGGCTTAGTGATATCTTTGAAAAAAAAAGAAAGTACACTCTAGGAAATTAAAAAAATTTAAAATATAGTAATAGTATTGTGTAATTAAGCCTATAAAAAACTATGGTTATATTTTTTATCAATTGCATAATTTACTTTCCTATGTCGCTTCTGAAACTATTGAGTAAGTTTTTTTTTTTTTTTTTTGTCCCACATATTTGCCTTTTAGATGTTTGTAGCTCCTGTCTATTTTGATTATAAGTAACAAATCTGAGGGGCAAATATAAATATCACTGGACTTTTGAAGAAATAAATCTAAAAATTTAAACTTTGTAGGAATACATTTGCTATTCGATATGTTTAAAGAGAGTGGTATAAAATTAACCTATGATTATAAGATGATCATGCATATGATACATGGATAAACCCGGTCCACTTGAAAGGGTTCATAAGGAACCTACCCTTTACCGCCCACTTGCTTGGGCTTTTTCTTTGCTCAACAACTTATTTAAAAACATTTTTGAAAGCTAAAAAAAATAAAAATTCAAAGTTTTTATTTTTTATTGCTAAACAAACATCTTGGATGTAAAAGTTACAAGTAATCCACCCTTCTCTCCGACAATATCAACAACGAAGCCAAACGAAGCCCGACTCTTAACATTTTTTTCTATTAAAATCTTCCAGTAAAAGTTTCAACTTCAAAATTCTCTTTTTATTAGACAACATTAATCCTCTTTTTTTATTTTTCACAAACTAGCTTTTTCCTGCCACAAGAAATATTAAAAACCGACGTCGGTCCCTAACGTAAGTGACAAAGAACTTGGTAGTTGATACCCGAGGTCCCAAGTTCGAATCCTAGTTGATTCATATTTTCAGATAAATTTATTTCTAAAAAAAATAAAAGAAGCGGGTGCCGGATAGCATGCTATCTTTCTCTCAAAAAAAAGAAAAAAGAAAAATTAAAAGAGGATAAGGTACGTTGTTGGCCTTTTCAACTACTGTCACAAGTAGTTGCTTAGTTACATCATATAGATTTTATACTCAGAAAATCTAATGTGTTTCAAGTCCCACGTATTATTTGCGTCACAGAGTAATTCCACTGAAAAAAGAATGAAAATAACACTTCACATGAAATGTAATATCCTCATAAGATAACAAGTGCCACACTTTAATAAAACCCACACAGGAATACAATTTACGAAGGAATATGTACATGAAATTGTAACAAACCAACAGTAAAGAGATATTATACTAGGGTGTCCTCAAACAACTGAAGCAATCGCATGAAGTATATTACACAATCCAGTTAGCTCCACCGAGTTAAAACTCCCTACACATACATCTAAAATGTCAACCTACTCAAAGCACTAATTCTCAAACCGTTAAACGACTCGCGATATTAAGTCCTATTAAAACAATACACAGCAAGCAACTACTGTACATCCACAGTAAACTGCGCGCGCGTACGTAACTCAATCGCCGCAACACGACACGACCCTGTCGGAGAAAGAAATTTGTATTATATATAAGCTTATTAGTCACGCTACACGTAAAACACTTACAGGATACATTCTCATTCTATTCAGATAAGGCGCTCGCAAAATATGAATTCTCACATCTATACTCGGCGCGCTTTTTCGCAATATTGGATCACCTTCATGAGTAAAATGGTTTCGAATTAAAAAGTATTATAAAAGGTTTGCTTTGTAAGAAAAAATGAGCTTCGAAGTGACACATATGAGATATCAGATATTGGAGTTTGTGCACGGAAGTCCACAAAAATAAAATGGTAAGATAGTGTACCGGCAGATATTTGGATTTAGACTTGTGACGGAGACTCTGGTTCCGAACCGCTGATAGACGTGAATGTCGACATGGAGTCCTCTTTCGGCATAGCAACGAAGTTCAACGGCATAGTCGAGAGCCGCCTCATCTCCCTGCTAAAGTACCCATTGTGTCGACCGGAATAAGATCGCGGTGTGAGGAGTTCGGGGGTGGCGCTACCAACAGAGAGCCGACGGGGACTAGGGGTCATGAACCCATTCCCATTTCCGTTCGCATAGTATCCATTCGGCTTCCTATTGAAGCTGTTGTTCTTTTTTGGGCTCGGTCTGGACCCGAACATCGCTTCTCTCTCAGTAAGTAGCAGAGCATGCAGCTTCTTCTGGTCCTGCAATGGGGCAAATGAATAATTAACAAATTGAATCCATTAAGAGGAAAAGGTCAGAAGCAAATATATTTGAAAAGAAATGGCTACTCGATATCGTCTCTTCTCCTCTTCTTTTTGTTGTCGAGTAAGCTTGTACTCTTCTAGAATAGATACTAAGCGAACCTGGAGCAATTATGAAGAAAAAGGATATTAAATTAAAAATATTCCATTAAAACACATATAGAAAGAAGATCATAGGAACTGAACACACCCCGTCATACAGGAAAGGCATGTTTCTTTCATCCTCCCAGGCGAAAGTCTTGCTCATCAGGTTGTCCACCATAGCTAAAACAAAGTCAAAAGTCAGCTCCAGAAGTATTTATTTCCCACACTAGAGGGTTTGACGCGACAATTACCTGGGATCTTAGTGACTGTAATCCGTGCTCTCTCCGCCCTTTTAAGGTTAATATGCGTACCTCTACTAGCGGTATACCTGTTCTCGTCCTGCATTTCAGAAGGTGAAGAGCCAAGTAAACCAACTTGAAGTTGGTAGATAATAGTAAGGTCCCTAAAGAAAAGAACTTTTCCCTGCTCCTTTTCATGAGAAAAACAAAGCACTTCAAATTGATGACGATAGCATTGGATCATTCGTAAGGGGAAAATAAATGCGAAATTTTTTTTGCGTACACATAATTAGTATATAAAATCAGCAAGAACATGCTTACTTTGTTGTATTCTTCAAGCCACTTCTCTTCGTCAGAAGCTGCGAGCCATTTGTTTATCCTATCCATAATTTCTTTCCTGCCCACCGCCTCTTCTTTCGCTTTCGCTATCTGGGCCTCAATATTTGCTAGAAGTTCAGAAGGATCTACGAGACCTGATAACCGAACATCTTGAGAAATAAGTCGCAAGCTAGGCGAAACACTCTCACTAAAGAAGCTGATTTCTGAAAGGATACCGGAATCAATCAATGCACTAGTTTTCTCAGGTGCGGTGCTAATGTCAGGTTCTGTATGGGCTCTTTTGCATATCTCTTCAAGTTCTGACCTTCTCTTCAAAACAAGCTCTTTCAATCTGTTGGCTTTTAGCTTTGTCAGCCTCTCGACCTCAGCTTCGGTCTGCCAAAACAGCAAAAAGAATCTAAGTTTGTTTATATATATATATATATATATATATATATATATATAGAATTGGACTGGAATACTGTTAATAGCACAAATTCAGAGTATTAAGAGTATTTTCTAAGAAACTCGGCTTTTGAAGGGTATTACACGCAAATTCAGAGTTTACAGGTGCATATACAAAAATAGATGATTGCACAGGGATACATGCAAAAAGTCTATTTACATTAAAGTGAGCAGAGAACCATGGAAGGCCACGAAAAGCAAACCTGATCAATCATCTCTTGCGAAAGAATTCCAGAATATGTTATGGTCTCTTCAGGTGATTGAATAATGCTCGTTAATCTTCCAAAACGCCTCCTCTCTTCTTCCGAAGAATCCATTAGTTTCCAGAGTTGGAATAGTGATCCGACAGTTTCTCTCAGCTACAGCAAAAGAATGTTTCAAGATATAACTACGTATGCAGCAATACCGATATGAAGGGGTTTTGCAGAAACAAAATCAATCATTTTTGGATTTTCAATTTTTACCAACTTTCTTTTCTGTTTTCTCAGTTTTGGACAGAAATATTCTTTCTGTACCAAAATGCCCCTGGCTCTCCTAGTGATGAATATACAAAACAAGCGATTTTCACTTAAGGGTTCCGAGCCAAAATTGTAAAAGCAAAAAAAGTGAACCGAAGTTGCAAAATCAGAAAAGAAAGTAGATTTCTTTTGCAAAATAGGCCTAATTTGAAACTCCCAAGAATTATGATTACCTTTTCTATCCGGAGTTTTCTTTCTGCCTTTAACTTTTGGACAGCTTGAGCGAGGCCTTCCAATGTGTTGTTACTAATGTTTGTCGACTGCCCTGACCCGGTCTCATGCAGACTGGGGTGCACATCATCAACTGTCTTCCTAAAGTCGAGTCCAAGTACGCCGCATAGAGAATGCACTTCATTCACGCACTCCAGAACCTTCTGAAGGCGATCAGACTGGAAATAATGAAAAGAAAATGTCAAAAAAGATTGTTCGCATAGAGAAGAAAAGACCAAACTTATTATCTGTAAAATGCAGCTCATGTACATGATAAACTATGTTTTAGCCTCACTAATCAAAATAAATAGGAATTTACTGACCAAGGCAAAACAAAGAATTTGACAAAAAATTAACCTTGTTGACAGAAGTCTTCTAAAGAATATCCACACAGATCAAAACAAAGAATCGCCAGACAAATTTATTCCTTGTTAATACAAGTTTTCAAAGAGTCAAATCAAGATACTCTGAATTACTTGTCAAAGAATTAAGGTAAAACATGACCTTCCAAAACCACCAATGCTATTACGCTTTTAGATTTTGATCAAATCATAATGGAATCTGAATAATGGATTGGCAGCGCAAAGGGATTTGTTTTGGCCGAGGAGAATATATTAATCGATGCTTTATTGTAATGTACTAATGGTCATAAAATTGTCTAAAAGATAAACACTTTGTTCAGTCGTTGAATTGTTGTTGGGGGTGCTCAATATGCTAGAGGGTAGTTCAATACTAAGATAAATCTTTGTCTGGAGAAAGGAATCCATGCCAGTTGTCGGCAAGGTTTGGCACGTGCCAACATATAAAAGAGGGTGTGTGCCAACGCGTGCTACAACGCTGTGCCTTGCGAATCGTACACCAGCACGCTCCGTACCCACGGCATGGCACTCCTTGCTTTGGAGATTGATCACATGAATAATAACTTTGGGATATTTCGGAAGGAAAGAAAATAGTAAAGTGGATAGAACAAGTCTGATGGCTTACAGAAAGCGTAAGAGAAGAAAACATAAGAGTCATATTGTGTGAGACAGAATTTTTTTGAAGGGATACCTATTATCTGGATGAAGATAAATGTCAAGTTACCTTCTCTTTCTGGAAGGCACGAAGATCTGCCTGATACTGGTTAAGCTTCCTTAGCGACAGATCATTTTCATCAACAATAGGAACAGTAATAGCATCATTCGGATGATTGTATTCTGTTATCTCGGCACTGATCTTCTCAATCTGGGATCTTATATCAGAAAACTGTTTAATCCTTTCCTCTTTCTTGGCTCTTAGATTGTTCAATAAAGGCGCAACGGTAGCGAGTTGCTCCTTTAACGATGCCATCTTGCTGTCTTTCTGCGTACAGAAGCGGAGAAGAATCAGTAATTACAAGATTTTGTAATTATTACATTTTTAAAAATATATATAAGACAGTACATGGTTAGGTTAATTGTGGGGTCTAAAATACCCATGACAAACTTTATCGCAATTCATAAGTACTATGATAGATGCTTAGCACCGTGATCAACGGGCAATGCTTAAATGTTCAAAAAAAAAAAAACATTGAACGGACCGTTATCACAAATGTAGATTTTACATATTAACATCTCGCAACTACGATCTATATGTAAGACGTGCTAGAATTTACAGTAAAGGTAGTTAATAAGCGGTATCATAACTCCACAGTAGTATTTTGCGAGAGTTTATTATGCTTTGCGATGTTTAATAGCATTGTGTAATATGGATGGAGACGAAACTATCCACAATATTAGTCCAGTACGATTCAGCTTGGACTCCACTGATGAAACCTCCAATCTTTCTCTCAACATTTAATATCGAGAATCAGCAGTAAATTCGGAGGAGTATTGAGGGGAGAAACTTAGGTGACAATCACTCATTGATATCGATACGCTACTTTAAACATCATGCAAAGTACGAAAGACGGCAAATCAAGTTAGTGCACACTGCTTATCAGAGTTAGATGTAAGCATATACTGATACATATAATGCACTATTCAACAACTGAGCTAAAAAATGTACATGTAAGCACATATATCGAAGGCTACATAAATGTACCTTCTGATGCAGCATGTGCTCCCCGAGGGAGGCGAGGAGAGCTGCGACCTCCGCTTCTTTAGCCGCCAGAGACTGGAGGAGCTGCGCCTTCGCCCTGCTCGCTTCGTCCACTTTCTTTTGATATACTTTCAAGCATTCTCTCTCGATTTCCGACAGCATGCGATCCTTGTCGCCCTCGCTCTCTCCTATCTCTGCCCAGATATGCTGTTTCCAAACAATTAAGAGTACATGAATACATGGTCTATAACAGAATTCTCAATGAATGGGTGTGTGATATAATTCTTATAATCAACAAGTAGAGACACTAAAAATGAAAACAAAGTAAAAGATCAACTAGTACAGGTATACAAATTGAAATAAAGAAAAAAGTAATTGCAGTAATTTAGACCATACAGGAACAAAACATCATGTTAGAACGTTCCTAACTTAAGAAAAGAAATAATAATTTTGTGAATATACAATTAAAAAAGAAAAAAGAAAAAGTTTTACACAACCCAATCATGATATTTTCCTGAGTTCATTTAAGAAGTTAATTATCTTTCATTATTAGTACATTGAAAGGAATCAAAGTACAGAAACAAAACAATTAAGACACTTGTAAAGGAAAAGTCTCTTTGCCAAATAGAGAATTTAAAACAAAAACCAACAGAAAATTAAAGAAAAGGCAAAAAAAGCAAAGTTTTAAGCAAATTACTTTTTTGTAATAAAAAGTTTAAAACAATCAAATCTTTACTTTCTTGAGAATACATAAATTCTTGACTAAGAAATGAAAATCATAAGAACTATATTCATTTGATTCAGAGTTTAAAAATGGAAAAACAAAAAAACACTAGAGAAATGAGAGAGGAAAGCCATTCCCTTTAAAATTAGAGCGTTTTAAAGAAAAAAAACCCAACAACCTAAACTAAAGAAGCCAATATCAGAAAGAAAAAAAAACAAAAAACAAAAACTAGGTTGCAAAAACAAGAAGATTATTCAAGAAATGGGGGGAAAAAAAGAAGAGAGAGAAAAAGAGAAAGAAGAATCACAATCTCCAAAACCAAGAAGAGTCTACATGTACTTCAAAACCCAAAACAAAGAGAAAGGGAAACCCCCAAACAGAGACCCTGCGAACCAAAGAAGCAAGATAATAGCCATTGAGAGAGAGCGTGAGAGAGAGAAAGAGAGAGAGACCTGTAGCTCTCTGAGCAAAGCTCCACAGCTTGTATCCATGTCCACACTAGTGAGGCTCCTTCCCCCAACCCCAATCCCCACCATCTCCAAGCCCCAAAACCCCCAAACCCCAAAACCAAGAACCTAAAAGGAGAAGATAAGGCCCAAACACGCAACAAAAGGACAGATTTTTACAAAGCCTAAGACCTAAAGAACACTAGGGAGAGAGAGAGGGGGAGAGAGAGAGAGAGCTAGGAAGAGAGAGAAAGAGGGGAAGGGAGGTGACATAGAAGAGAAAGGTAGAGAGAGAGAAAAAGCAGCATTTTTTTTGGGCTTCTTCTCCTCCTCCTCTGTCTCTTGGGGGGAAAATGTGAGCTTTTTAGGGGAATCGGAATGAGATATGCAAACCCAATAAAGCAAAGAGTAGGTACTCTAATTGGAAGTTGGGGAAAAGAAAAATGCTGGTGTAGTGACTAGTGAGTGAGAGAGATCATTTGAGAGGCCAAAGAAGAGACCTTTTTTTATTTATTTATTTATATATTTATTTTTTTCTTGGTCTTTTTTTTTGGAGGGACGAGAAAAAGTAAGGGAAAAGAAGAAAGGGACTGAGGTGGGCTTTTTGGTGGGTAGAGAAAACAACAGGAAGAAGAAGAAGAAGAAGAAGAAGCTGGGAGATGGGGGAGGGGGTGCTGAGGAGAAAACAGCAGTCAATAAGGAAATGGGGTTTTTTAGCAGTCTGCTGTTGCAAAAAGGTGAATGGGCAAAAGAATCACTGACAGGTGCTGGGGCTCACCAGCAGTTTTGTAGTGTTCTGCACTGCAGCACTGAAGGCTGAAAGCTTTTGCAGTTGAGATTTCCTGGAAACACTGTTTTTTCTTCTTCAGATAGAAATGCCAGCAGGCATGGAAATACATTTATTTTTCTTTTCATTAGATTAGGAATGAGTACTGCTGCATTTCCTAACAATATCATCTTCGTGTTGTTACAGATGTCAACATATTAATAATATATAAAAATAATTTTGTAAAAAATTTAAACCATTTCCCTAAGAATTTAAAATTTTATTGCAGCAGCAGCTTGTTTCGTAAAATTTACTTTAAAGAATAAAATAAAAAAGGTTGTTTGAAAGGTAAAGATAGTTAGGCGATTTATTCTCTCTGTAGATAATTTGGCTAGAAAAATATTAGAGAAAGAAAGTCGAGATTTTTTAAATTCATATCTAAATTCGAAAGATTAAATACTTTTATGTGCTGGAGAACTAGAATGAACAACGAATATCCTAAGAGATCACCTTTCGCAATCCTTTTGTACAGAAACTTTTGTGTATTATTTGATTGAGATATATATACATCAAAATGAGGGATCGATTGTTAGTACTATATCTTACTTTTCATCATATCATTATATGTAGGTGTCGAAAAATTCGAATTTCGTCCTTTGGACAATCTACCTAATTGAGTGACGGTGTTCAATCTGTTTTCTGTTTATGATAGAAGTTGAACTAAAGTGATTAATTTTCTTTAGACGGTAAAAATCCTAATCTTAGAATTTACATAAATTCTTTTACAATTCATTGATATAAAACCTAATCTAAAAATTCTTTTCTTATCAGAAAATAAATGTCACATCAAATAAATAGGAACTTGGTCCCATATCTTGTTGGTGGAGGGTTAATTTGCTAAAGTACAATTTCTAATATTTGGACCTGGAATATGTGGGGTTCTAATTGTCGACAAATTTATGCGTAAACTGTTAGATTTTTGGCGGAATTCGGACGGTGCGAATTCATTACATGAAAAATTAAAGACCGGATGAACTCCGTGAATAAAAAATCCTACGCACAGAATTATCGAAAATTTACTTCTGAATATGTGGCCATGAACTATGTATTGCCTATTTATTGCATTACAATTCCCAAATAATTGTTACTCTTTGCTCTATTTTCTGTTAATTTTATAACTTTTAATTAAATGTTAACACGATATTGGTCTATTTTGAAAGGAGCAATACAATATTGATACTCTATTAGCCATGACCAATCATAATCAATTATTTAGAAATGCCACTAATGGTAGTTAAGAAAGAGATATCATATTAGAGAAGAGATGCTTTAAAATCACATATTTTATTTTCCATATCCCGTTTTGTATCCGATATGAAGGACGGGATATTTGAATTGCCTGGATAGAGCTATTTGATAGAAGCGTGTTGTCACATGTTAAATAAAAATATTAATGTCCTTTTCATTAATATTTAAAATTTTAAAATAAATAATTAGTTTATTTAATATTAAAATATTATATAAATTTGCCAACAAAATAATTAAAGCGTATGTGGCATTTCTGTTTTGATTCAGTTCGTATATATATTTCAAGATTCTATGCGTGTTCATCAGCATATTAATAACTAATAGAATATTTTTTTTATGATAACTAACGTTACTTTTCTTAGTAAAAAAAATTTCAAAATGTAGATAAAATATATTTTAGTTTTTGTGATTTTACCGTAATGAATTGTTGATGTATTGATAAAAATTTTAACTATGTGTCTAAAGTGATCGAAATTCTTTACATGAATATATATGTGTTAAAGAAGAAAAAAAAAATTATTCAAAACCAGTGGGAGTGCTCAGGTAGGAATTAAAAAACCATGGACTTAAACAACTTATTTTTGGGGCAATCAAAATCCTCTAATTGATGTTCATAAACCAAACATATATAGTAACGCATGTCCAATTGGGGACATTTTTTGAGTATGTTTATTTCACCGAATGTAAAAAAAAGGTGTAGTTGTTGTTTTTCACTGTAAATGCCCGTCTTCGTTGTTTATTTCGTTGAAAATTCGTAACTCTATTTTTTAAAAATACTATAATTGATTTTTCCTTATGTGGCAGTAAAGTCAATTATGAGAAAGAAAGAGATAGAAGAAAAAATAGAAATTAACTGGTTTAAATTTTATTACACCCTCTTATCTCACTCTATCATACTAGGGAGCCATGAACTGCAAAGTACAGATTTTTACCATTGGAACAAGGTTATTCTATTTATAAAATTAGAAACTACAAACTTCTATCATGCCCTGTTTGAAAACTCTGAAATCTAATTCAGATTATACTCACCTAAATCAACATTATCTTTTTGTTGAGAGATGCTACATGATTCGTTCATTTTTCTAGAAATAAACTTAGCTGGAAATGTGAAGCAACTAAGCTTCGAATTAACTTGGAATCTCGGGTGTCAACCATCAAATCTTTTGTCGCTTGCGCTAGGGACGGTCAGTTAAAAAAATATTATCTTATTTGAAAAAACTTGGTATTTAAGGTGTTTGGATCACTCCCGGTTACTATGAATTTTACCAAAAAAAACAAACCTTATTTTTAGAAAGTTAAAGAGAGAGCGATTAAAATAATTTACTCACTGTATTCCAAAATTTCATAGTTTGAGCATTTTTTTTGTTTTACCTCAAAATTATATAGAAATAAAATTATTTTGTTGTATTTTATAATAGGGTTAATTTCATACAGGTCCCCACAAACATAGTGAATATCAGAAATATCCCTGCAAAGTCCAACTTTCATTAGTTATCCCTACAAAAGTCGTAATGTATGCAGATATGTCCCTCTAGTTTGTTGCCGTTTGAAATCTGTTTATTTTTTAACAGTAGGAATGTGAAATGACCGTTTTGCCCTCACAAATATGTCCCTCCAAAAGAAGGATACGAGGAAGAAGAAAGAGGCGGCGGTGGCGGCAGCGGCGCGCGGCGGGGCTCCCGCTTCCCCGCGGACGGCGGAGCGGGCGGACGAGGGCGGAGCGGGCGGACGAGGGCGGCGGGGGGAGGGCGGCGGCGGCCGCGGGAGGAGGGGCCGAGGAGGGGGGGGGGGGGGGGGGGGGGGGGGAGGGCGACGGGGAGAGGAGAAGTAGAGGAAGAGGGCGGCGGGGAGGCGGAGGGCGCGGCGGCGGGGAGGAGGCGGAGGAGGAGGAGGGGGGGCCGGGGGGGGGGGGGCGGATGAGGATGAGGAAGATGGAGAGGGTGAGGAAGATGGATGAGGAAGATGGAGAGGGTGAGGAAGATGGAGAGGGGCAAAAATATAATTTCAACTTATTAATTAATCATGATTAAGTATTTTAACTGTGGTTAACTAAAATTTTCTAACGGTGACTGACGGTAGGGACATATCTGCATACATTACGACTTTTGCAGGGATAACTAATGAAAGTTGGACTTTGCAGAAATATTTCTGCTATTCACTATATTTGCGGGGACATGTATGCAATTAACCCTTTATAATATTACAAAAGCCAAGCAAATAATTCTTCTAAAAAAAATACAATACTAGTCAAAATACTCTGATTTTAGTAAATACCTCACTTTTTAAGGTTCCCAAATAGAGCCTTATTGTGCTAGTGTGAAATGCACTTTATAACTTCATTGTGACAAAAACTATCCTAACCCATAAATATTATCTTACTTAGGTTGTACAAAAACTTGTACCACTAAAGAGTGTAGTTTCATTTTTGTAATAATAACAAGAAAGCTACCTAACAATGATTGTTTGGGATTCTCTTTGTTGTACCAACCAAAGCATACATACATTTTAGTAGGTTAAGAGAACATATTCTCCAAACAACCATTAGAGCTCACCAAATGCTATTCAAAAAATAGAGTTTGTAAACTCAAAGTTCACACCAAATTTGGTGGAGATAGAGTTTGTAAACTCAAAGTTCACACCAAATTTGGTGGAGATATGGAACACACACATTTAGCTAGCATTTGTCTCCCAATAAAACTCAAAATAATTAAGCAAATAAATGTTTAGAAATGGAAAAACATGTGGAGAGACTCGCTGAATTTCACTAATTTTGCAAGCAACTGCATGGACTTTTAATTTTGATAATAAAGCTCTCCTAACTTAATCAAATAGTTCAATAGATTTTTTTTTCTTGAGCAAAATAACTAATTTAATAGCTGTTTTGATTGTGTGTCTTACATATGATTTGTATAACTTCAAAATACAAAAAAATACAAAAAATCTATTTTTCCTTTTATTGTTGTGATAACTATGTTTAAGATTAAAGAATAATGTGAATCTATTTTTAACTTTATTGCTTTTTTCATATGTTAGAGTAAAAAGAATTTTTTTATCTATATTTAAAGTTTTCTAAGATTATATGCAATACAAGCTACCAAAATAACTACATAATTAGTAAATTTAGTTGAAAAGAATGACCTATTAAACTATTTAATAAAATTTAAATGACTTAATTATCAAAACTGAAAAGTTTATGCCCCCGCTTAATAAGCTAAAGCTCTCTGTTGGGCCTTTCTAATTTTTTTCGAATTAATTACACTTTTGATCCTCAAACTATGAGGAGTGTGATACATTGGTCTTCAAAATTTAATTTGTTATAATTTCTAGCTTCGATTTTCTAAATTATTTTAATTAAATTTTACAATTCAATTTAATTTGTTAAATATTGACATGTAGAATTAATGTGAAAGTATTGTGATCGATGATGCGACAATAATTAAGATATTATATCAATTCTATATCAACAACTTATTAATATTTAGCCTGTTAATTTAAATTATAAAATTTAATTATAATAATTTATAAATTTAAATTAAAAATTATAATAAATTAAAATTTGACGACCAAAATACCGTATATCTTATAATATTTTTTTTTTGAGAAAAAGATAGCACGCTATCCGCTTCGTTTATTTTTTTAAAAAATAAACTTAACTGGAAATGTAAATCAACTAGGATTCGAATTCGGGATCTCGAATATCAACCACCAAATTCTTTGCTACTTGTGCTAGGGACAGTCGGTGCATATTTTATAGTTTGACGAGCAAAAGTATGATTTTACCCAATTTTTAAGGTGCGTGGATGGGGCCCACATGAATGTCACCCTGCAAGGAGATTGTGGGTCCCTCGTATCCTTTTAACTTACTATTGTGGCCATAAAATAATAATCAATAGGTATAGGTATAGTGGTGACAGGTAGGGAGTTAATAGTGAGAGAAAAAGGGCAGCACACTGCTTCTTGTTGTTCTGGGACCCCTGCAGATTCCAGCCGTTCTATGGATGTGACTTCCCATCTGTTTCCTGCTCCCCAGCTCTTGCATCATATCAATTTTTTTTTTTTCATTTTTTTCTTATTTTATTTTATTTTGGTAAACAAAAAAAATTGTATGGAGAATGCATTTAAGTGAGAGTAGGGGGTGTCAATGAGCCAAACACGAGCGAGCTGGGGTCGGCGAGCCGAACACGAGCTGGCTCGTTTAAATATCGAGCCGAAAAATTTAGCTCGTGTTCAGCTCGTTTATTAACGAGCCGAATACGAACTGGCTCATGAATAAAAATTTAAAAAAATTAGAAAGAATATATATATATATAATATATTTATAAAATCTTACCTATTGCACTTTGATCTAATGGTTGAAATTTTATATATAAATGAATTATTTTATAATTGAGTTGAGCTTTGTATTTAGATCGGGCGAAAAATCAAATAATAAAAATTTATATTATATAATATATAATTATTTATTTATATATATATATATATATAAATATAAAATATATATATTCGAGCCGTTATCGAGCCGAAACGAGCGAGCTGACCCCAGCTCGTGTTCGGCTCGTTTATTAAACGAGCTGAAAATTTCAGCTCGTGTTCGGCTCGTTTACTAAACGAGCGATTCGATCTCGAGCTCATTTCGAGCCGAAAACGAGCTAACTCGCGAACAGCGAGCTGGATTGCCACCCCTAAGTGAGAGTGCTGCTACAGGTATCCTAGAATACCACGCTATAATGTTATTGATAACATGACAATATTATTATTTTATTCTAAATCCCAGATATTATTATTATTAAATTCTAAGCACCAAACCAACCGTCCCTAGTGCAAGTGGCAAAGGGCTTGGTGGTTGGTACCCAAGGTCTCGAGTTCGAATCCTAATTGATTCACATTTCTAACTAAGTTTATTTTTAAAAGAAAATAAACGAAACGGGTAGAGTGCTGCTACCTTTCTCTCAAAATAATAATAATAATAATAATCTAAGCATCACCATTGTACCCTAAATCCTAAAGCCTAAGTCCTCTATATGTATATGTAGACACATCAGCAATATATTAAGATACCATAATCGTACGATAAGCTAAAGCTGTTAAAAAAAATTATTTTTAATATTTACAATCAACGGTCTATTTCACACGTGAGTGAAAGATATTTCAATATGTCCAAGATATAAGCTAAAATTCAATAAGAATTTAAGTAGCGCTGAGATCTAATAGAATTTGAACTCAAAACATGACTTTGACATTATGTTAGAAAATGTGAAATAATTATTTCATCTTTAAAAACTTAAATTTCTTAGAGAATAATATTTTTAATATTTATATTCAGCAAACCTATTAATTATGGGTCGCTATTAAATAGGCCCCTCAACCTTTAATGTATTGAGACCTCTCCACTTTGACTTTGTTTATAAATTATAAGTCACTATAGTTGCAAATTTTGTTAAATTGAACACCACCTAACTACCCCAATATATATATTTTTTTGAGAGAAAACTACCCCAATAATTAAGTAGCCTCATTGTCTCCTTTTATATAATTAGACCCTTGATTTGGAATGTATACATTGCCTTATTCCAAGGGCACTCTATTAATAATAGATGGATATATCATCATAATAATAGTATCCAAATGCCATATAGGCTTTGTGGAAGGTACTAGCTAGCTATATCTTACACACAAGAGACAAAGGTAACACTTTTATGAAAATAATAATAATGATATAATATATTTGTATAGGCTCTGAAATTTTTTATATACTCTTACAAATTTCAGAAGAACCTTACAAATATGCCCTTTACCCTAGATGAGATAGTGCCTAATCCATATCTATATTTTTCAGACATATTTCTGGAGTTAGATTCTGTTAGTGCACCATTAAAAAAAAAAGTTACCCTGTGAAATAATTATTTTGCCTGTTTAAATATATATTTTACGGTCACTTTTTTTTATTCGCCCTTAGTGCTCTCCTACTTTTCTTATTTGTTCTTAAACAGTTTCTTACTTTTATTTATTTATTCTTGCAATGGTCATCTTTTTTCTCGAGCTGAAGAAGAAGAAGCTTCACATTCTTCAGCCATGGCCGAAAAAGATGAAGCTATTCTTTCTGCCACTGCGTCGTCATCTGTTGGTATCATGAAACCGAACCCTAAATATATAAAAATTCATAGCTAATACAAAAATAAAATAAAATAATAAAATTATGGACACAAATGGATCAAAAAATTCGTGTCACCTTCATTAGAAGATTTGGAAGATTTGGGAAATGGTGATTTGAGTCATCATAATCATGGGGCAATTCTAATAAATGCGAAAATTACTTGAAAAAGATGGAGATATGCATGGTTTCAATCTTAGTTTCTGTTTATGATTAGGACTACGTACTCCCATGCCTTCTCAAATTGGCGTTTTAATTAGGTTATGGTTGTCCAAAATTGAGTTAAAATGCATAATTTGTGCTTGCAATTAATTAAGAGAATAAATAAAGAAGACAAAAAAAATAAATAAGTAAAAGAAGTGCTTGAATATATGTAGAGGCAGTTAATAATGAGAGGGTAATGATACCAAATTTTGTCCATTGGCATTTTCCCTCTAAAGTAGTTAAAGCTAAAAATTTTGTAACATTTTACAAATAATAAGCTACATATATATATTTCATGGATAGAATAAAAATTGTAATAACAAAATATAACTGAATAAAAGCTGTCACAAAATTAAGGATAATTATTGTAGAACTTCCTAGGTTGGGAAAATGTTTTCCTTTTCTATGGGTTACTCTACAAGTAAAATTATGCTACAAAAAACCTATCCATGCATGTATTGATTGAAAAGGCGAGCTAATTAATTTCATAATGCTTCAATTAAGATCATAAAATTTAATTTTTTATATACTTTCAACAGCATAGATTATGTTTAACGAAGTCAATCATCGATTCGAATATCTCATTTCCGCATTTCAATAGTACAATCTGAACTCTACATATACAAAAATGAAAAAATCGATGAGGAATATTTTATATATAACTGTCGAATAAATTCTTTATAAAAGGGAAAAAAACGAGGGTACCCGAGGTTCCGAGTTCGAATCCTAGTTGATTCACATTATCAGCTAAGTTTATTTCTAAAAAAAATAAACGAAGCGGATAGTGTGCTACCTTTCTCTAAAAAAAAAAAAAAAAAAGGAAAAAAACTGCAGCAAAAGACTCCTACATGCATGGGAACCTTCTGAAGCATCTTATGCAGTGTCAGGAGAGAGACACATTGATTTTTCTTTTTTGTGTGCAATATTTTGTATTAATTACCTCACATCGATCGATTCGACATCGATCGATTCGACATGCATCGAGGGATTAAATATGAAAAAATAAAAAAGCTTCAGATTAACATCCATACATATAAATTGTGTACATAGACCACAAATTTATTGAATTAATAAGAGATGAGGATCCCCTGCTGCCTCACTCTATGTAGCTAAATTTATTGTCTGAATGAATGAAGCAGGTAGCGTGCTACCTTTTTTCTCAAAAAATAAAAGATGAGGATCCTAACTAAGGTTAAAAATTCGATAGCAAAAAAGCTCAAATACTATCAATAGTATTCCAGCCTAACTCTCTCTCTCTATATATATATATATATATATATATGATTGTTTAAACATGGCAATAGAATTAAAGGTTATCATACTATGAATTCAAGTGTACTTAATAAATCATTATTAAGGTACTGCTTCTCTCTACTACTGAAGTAATAATCCTTTGGTTTGATGATTTTTTTGCATCATGTACTTAGTTCTCTTTGGTTTGTGATACTTCAACCAAACAAACATGTTTAACATAAGCAAATTAATACATGAGGCTAAATATCCAAAGGTTCTACTCATCCCAAGGCTTATCAAGTGGGAAATGCTCAAAAGATTCTATACTTTTCGCTTATTGAGACTATTTTGCATAATATTTTCTATTTAATAGATCGTTTGGATAATCTAGTGGTATCAGAATTATGTTATTTTAGCATTAATTTTTACCTATTATTCTGCTATAAATTTCATTAAATTTTCTTCTTTTTTTTTTGTCGGTGCACGTACGCAACATGATTCGTATTAAGTTTACTTTTAACTGGTTCATTTTTGTACCTGACCGCGCGAACGTCTGAACGATACTATTAATATATTAATAAGTTGATACGGCATTTTGATGACAAAATGCCTTGATATATCGATTGTCAACTTTCACATTAACTTTTTTTGTACCAAAAAAAAAAAAATTATTTCAGAATCGACTCTCAGCAGCCCAAGCGTGCAAGAAATGGGTGGCCAGGGTTTGCAAGTTGATTAATATCCGTGCACTTAATCAATAATTACTTGCTGAACTATATAGATAAATTAATTAATGCAAGATATAAGTGTAACGCATAGTCTATATAATCCTGTCCTGCTGTCCACTTATTAAAGGTCAACGCGATGAAGCATCTCAGCAATTAATAAACTAAAAATCCACGTCAGCAAGTGCATCCACAGATGATTGGGTTTCGGTGGGAAATCTAATCGAAAGGACTCTGGACTTAGACACTGTGACTACCATGGCTTAACTACCACCACCACGTCTTGTCACCAAAAAAAAAAAAAATACAAAAATTTTTGGCTAAAATATAAAAAAAATCTTCAACAAATATTCGCTCTTTTATTTTATTCCCATACTGTCAAAATCCTATATTTTAACTCCTCAAAATTTCAAGTTAATGTAATTAAGCATCCTCTGTCAGTATTCCGTCACTATTCTGTATATTTGTTATAATTTATATCGAAAATACTCTTAAAAATAACATAAATATATTAAAAAATTATGTTTTTACGTTTTAAAATAAGTAAGGATAATTTGATTATTTTGCTATTTTCATTAACGTTGTAAACTTCTGAAAATATTTCTGAAATTTTAAGGAGGCAAATATAGATTTTTGAAAGTTAGGAAAAAAGAGTAAAAATCTGATATTTGTAAAGGGGTTTTCTGTATTTTAGCCGAGACTTTTTGAACTTTGGCACTCTCGGAGACACAGGTTTGAATTTTTAATTTTAGCAATTTAATTTTTTTGAACTTAGGTAAAAACATACAGAATTTATCTGAATTATAGATTATTTTGAGTCAGTTATCCAACCTTTCAAAATTTTGATCTTACTATCAAACCTTTCATTTTATTTGATTTGAGTAAGTCCACAGCATTTTGACATCAAAATTTAAACTAACTGTTTACTTTAGTAAATTTATAATTGCGAGAATTACATGAAGTATACTAACTAAATCTGTAAAGGTAATCGATAGTGATTTAAATCAAATAAATTAAAATGTTGGATAGTAAAATAAATTTTTTTGAAAGTTTGGATAGTCGATTTAAAATAATCCACAGTTCATATAAATTCTATAAGTTTTTATCTTCAACTTATTGAATAGTTCAATAGACCTTGCCATGTTTTGGTTGACTGTATAGCATATAATTTTGCACAATCATGATGCTCAATTAATCATAACTAGTGGAAAAAAAAACATGGTTTCTTTGCATTTTATGGCTTTAAAAAAATTATACATAATATAGGCAATTGACTAAACTAACTGTATAATCAATAACTTCGATTGAGAATTATAGCCAATTAAACTATTTGATAAAATCTGAAGGGTCATATTGTAAGAATCTAAAAGTTCAGACTTCTATTTGCAGAAGCGCTAAAATTCAAACCGGCTTTTTATACATTTTCTTTCTAAGAAAAGCATAAAATTTAACAAATAAATACTAGTTAAATAAAACAATTAAATAAATTATAAATATATTTACAAAAGGGACATCTCAAAAATATATATTATAAAAATCTTCTCAACAATTTCTCACTACGTGAAGTGAGAAAAATTAGAAACACAAACTTTCTAAACTTTTCGGTCTAATAAAAATTCAAAATTTACCAATTATCGAATATTTAATTAGTTAATACTTTTTAAATTAAGTAGAAAAGTTTGTTCGTTTAAACTATACGAAAATTATTCTTAAGAATACTATAAAAACATGTATATAAAAAAATACTATGAAAGCATAATATACAATAGAAACATTAAATAGCATAAATATAAGGAATAAAAAGAAATAACAATATTATCTCCATTTCTTCTTATCCACAACCACGAAGCATCACGCGTGCAAAGTAGGATTATGTGTGCACAAAACATTGGTATCATCACAAGTGTTTTATATGGATATATAGGAAAATTTTCTATTAAGTCTCGAAATTATAAGACCAATTTTTTTATTTGTTATTTATTGTTATTATTATTTTTATCTGTGAAGGATCTAATGGCATTATCATTATAATAAAGATGATAGTGAATATAAGATCAGAAATTTAATTTATGTTTGTGCGTTTATAAATGAGGCTTGTACCTCTGATTTCTTGATTAATATAAAAATATGAGGTACTTTAGGGTTCCGTTTAGAGGGCATACGAATAATTAAGCTCAAATGAAAATAAAGAAAAAGAAATTGAGGTAGGTTATAAATGATTAAATACTTCGCACAACTCAATTTCTTCTATTATAAATCAAATTCATTTTTTTCATAAAATCTATAAAAAAAATCCCCAAAGGTGCTTAGTTTTTTGAAAATTATCCGAGAAAAAATTTTCCTGGCTGAAAAAATTATTTTCTATTTGTTAGATTCCTAGAAAATATAGTATATTTTGGGAACTTTTTTTCAGATTGAAAATTAGTGTTTTCGTTTTCTGAATTTTTTTATCTGAAAAACAAAAAACTCTTAAAAGGGTTTTCCCTATAAATTATTTTTTCTTTATCCAAAACCAGCTTTCCTCCGAGGAACTAAACAATTCTTACATGTTTTTGTAGATTAATACTTTTTTGGATGAGGATTAAGTCTATTAGTTGTCGAGAACCAATTTTTCACTCTGGTATAGAGATATATGAATACTGTTGACATAGCAGCGATGTGCCGATATCCCTATAGTCAAAGTTTAGAAGTCCCCACGCATACGAGATTATTACTCATGGGTCAGACTGTATTTATGCAAAGAATATTAAAATTATTTTTTATATTTTATTGAATTTCTATCATGTCAGCGGTACGAAAAAATATGATTTCTTCTTAGACTAATATTTTGCTCCAAACAGTAATAAAAGAACTATCTTACAAATATTGTATGTTCTAATTCCTTCAATTATTAGGTGCTAAATGATTGCAAGACCCTACCATTTACTAAAAAAAGCTGCAGATAAAGGCCGCGTACACAAAGATTTTTTGTATATTATTATTAGGTGATTGATCATCAATCTGAAAATGATGTCACAGAATCAAATGTCGCAATAATAATTGTGTCGAATCATCCTCCACTAAACCATTCATATCTAGTTTCCTTTTTAATTTCCTCCCCACCTCTTCCTATGAATTTACACCAATGGTAAGACCTGTTTGGAAGTACTGTAAAAATAAAGTATTAAAAAGAAAGAACTTTTACTTATTTATTTCTAACTACTATTTTATTTTTTAAAATTTTATTAGTAAATTTTAAGATTTTGAGGATATTTGAAATTTATTTTGAAAATAAATAAGGACATTTTGGACGATCAGAACTATATTAGGTATTTTTTAAGTTTTGAAGCATATATTAAAATATTATTCCTGAAAAAAGAAATAGAGTATTTTTAGTGTTTTGAAGTAATTTTTACGGTCGATCACACATTTGGTACTCAAACTATGAGACGGGTGACACTTTGATTCTCAAACTTTAATTTGTTCAATTTCTAACTTTAACTTTCAGAATTGTTAAAATTAAGTCCACTAACCTAATTTAGTTGACTAAATATTGACGTATTGTTGAGGTAAAAATGTGTAGCCTATTAATTATTATCGAATTATCAATCATAATATTTTTACATCCTTCTATATTAATGATTTGTCGATATTTGGCCAACTAAATTGGATTGTGAGACTTGCTTGCAATATTTTTACATCATTGTATTAATAATTTATTAATATTTGACCAACTAAATTAGATTGTGAGACTTGCTTGCAACAATTTCGAAAGTTTAAGTAAAAAATTATAACAAATTAAAGTTTGAGAACCAAAAATATAATTTACCCTAATTTTTAGAAGATGATGTTTGGATATCGTTTTACAATTTTAAAATACATAAACTAAATCCTAAAATTATATAATTTTGCAGCAAAATTGATATGAGATTTTACATCTAGAATAAAAAATAAATAAAGGTGCTATCCTCTTTCTCTCTCTATATGGAGTAGCCAATTTTTTTTCCTCAAAAATGTTTTAGATGTAACATATACGGTTAATTCATTTTTGTCAAAATTGTTAATTTGCAATGTACCTTTTTCCAATTTGAGATGTATTAATATATATAGAGTCCGGCTGGGATATTATCGATAGCACCAAGCGCTTGGTACTATCAAATTTTCTGCCGTTAGATTTATCCCTTTCATCATTTCTAGCCGTTAGATCATACTATTCAACCAACCACCCACTCAATCCTAGGTGACCACTATCAACCTAACCGGGGACCACTATCATTCTAATCACACATTTTTTCATCCAAGGGTCGAAAATCTAATAGTACCAATGACTTGGTGCTATTAATAATATTCCAGTCAAATTATATATATATATATATATATATATATATATATATATATATATATATATATATATATATATATATATATATATATAGTGTAGAGCTATTATGCTATCGGAAGTATAAGGGAATTGGTGCTTTCGACTTTTTGACCATTGGATCAAGAATTATACGGATAGGATGATAATGGTCCCCCTTAGGATTGAGTAGTCCTCCTAGGGTTGAGTGATTTTTATTAGGTAATAATATTAATCTAATGGTTAAAAATGATCAAAGGAGTTGATCTAAGGACCAAAAAATTGAAAGCACCAACTCATTTATGCTTTCGATAGCATAATAGCTCTACTATATATATATATATATATATATATATATATATATAGTTTTGCTAGAATACTATCGGTAGTAAACCGCTCGGTTTACTACCGATTTGTTTTCGATGCTGGAGCTTCCAAATCGACGATCGGCACCGTTGAACATGATCTAGACCATTCAAACTATCTGGAAATCAAATTTCACGCTTTTTCGATATTGTTCTCTTGTCCATCAAGTGAACAGAAAATGAATGGCTGAAAATGAATATCCTATAAAAAGTGATGATAGAAGCCTTGTAATCAAGATCAAGAGTATAGATCTTATTTTAAATAGTTCAAAGAATTTTCTAACAAAAATTTAGTTGATTTGGATTCTTCTATACCGTTAAACGAGCAAACACACCATATCGGCCATTAAAATTACAGATTTTGTAACCCTTTGATCGTTCGGTTAATGATATCAAAAAAGCATGAAATTTGATTTCTAGATAGTTTAAATGGTCTAGATCATGTTCAACGGTGCCGATCGTCAATTTGGAAGCTCCAGCATCGAAAACAAATCGGTAGTAAACGAGGCGGTTTACTACCGATAGTAGCCCAGTCAAGCTCTATATATATATATAGAGCTAGACTGGTATACTATCGGTAGCACGGAGGCCTCCGTGCTACCAAGTTGTTTTCGATGTTGCGGCTTCCAAATCGACGATCGGCTCCGCTAGACTTGATCTACACTATTGAAAGTGTTTGGAAACTAAATTTCATAATTTTTCGACATTATTTGGCTAGTGATCAAAGGGTCTCAAAATTGACAATTTCAATAGTAGATGAGATGCGTTTGTAAGTTTAACGGTGTAAAACAATCCAAATCTGATAAAATTTTTATAGAAAATTCTTTGAACTATTTAGAGTAAGATCAGTATCTCTGATCTTAAATTTAAGCCTTTTATCATCATTTTTCTGAAATTTTTATTTTCAGCCATTCATTTTTCGACTACTCGTTTGATAGGTAAATGATATCGAAAAATTATGAAATTTAGTTTCCAAACACTTTCAATAGTGTAGATCAAGTCTAGCGGAGCCGATCGTCGATTTGGAAGCCGCATCATCGAAAACAACTTGGTAGCACGGAGGCCTCCGTGCTACCGATAGTATACCAGCCGGACTCTATATATATATATATATATATATATATATATAGAGTTGAGCTAGAATACTATCGATAGCAAACGGATACTTTTGCCATCCATTTGTATTCGATGATGGAGCTTCCAAATCGACGATCGGTACCGTTGAACATGATCTAGAGCATTTAAAGTATCTAGAAATCAAATTTCATGCCTTTTCGATATTATTTTCTTGTCCATCAAGTAGACACAAAAATGAATGGTTGAAAATAAATATTCTTTAAAAAGTGATGATAGGAGTTTTGTAATCAAGATCAAGAGTATAGATCTTGTTTTAAATAGTTTAAAGAATTTTCAAACAAAAATTCAATTGATTTGGATATCTTTACACCGTTAAACAAGAAAACGTCTCATATCGACCATTAAAATTACAAAATTTGAAACCCTTTGATCATTAGGCCAATAATGTCGAAAAAGCATGAAATTTGGTTTCTAGATACTTTAAATGCTTTAGATCATGTTCAACGGTGCCGATCGTCGATTTGAAAGCTCCATCATAAAAAATAAATAGGTGGCAAAAATACCCGTTTGCTATCGATAGTATTCTAGCTCAACTATATATATATATATATATATATATATATATATATATATATATATAAAGAAATTTGGTGGGATATCTCTGAATGTGAGACTATTTTATTCCCTGTGGATCATGCAAGTTATACGAATTTCAAAGCGATGTGGTCAGTTGATAAGACACAGATAAGTCGATTTTATGTCGAAAATTGCGCCCACCATTTATACATATATGTATATCTTGTTTTCACACGTGCAGTCGTCCATTTTCTCCTCCTTTCCCCACCACCGTCAGAAATCTAGCTGGCCTTTCTTGTCCTTCTACACATCTCTTCTTCTTCTCCCCCCCCTCCCCCTCTGCATATAATGCTGTTTCTTGTGAGCTTTGTATTTGCTCACAACAACCATGGATTTAACCTCTTAGTTGGTGCACAAATCATTCCCTGCGCCGGGCATATAAGTACATCTGATATACCGCATTTTTTTAACTCATCAAATGTGCTCTACGCACAAAAGTCGTAAATTTTACATTCCCAACTTTCACGAACCAAATAATGATCTTTCCTCTAAGATTTCAGAATATATAACTTCTTATACGTAGACTCGTGAATTTGCATATGATACACTCGAAATTTTGATTTTAAGATATTGAGTGTGTGTGTGTGTGTGTGTGTGTACAGAGGAAAAATTCTAAAATGCAACGGGTGCATATGCTGACGTGGTGTCTCAAATCAATCAAATATTTTTTTTTGGGTATATATGTCCCATCATAATTATAAAAAAATATTTTTATTGTATTTTTTTTTGAAAAGGAGAGATGTGATTGGTTTGTTATTGATGACGTGGTGCAAGCGTGACACAGTAGACTTCCTCGTGTACAGAGGGTGCAGGCAATAATTCCTCTTGTTGGTGGCGGCTCTGTGTCGGCAGTATGGAATCTATGGCATTTACTCCAAAAAGTATTTTATTTTAGACTTGAGTACTGGTGCAACTAATGCTCAATTATATTATATGCTAGAAATATAGAATAGAAGATTCGAGCCCACAATGGTCTATATAAGTAATGCTATACCCACCAACACATCCATAAACTTCTTTGTGATTGACGACTGATGACTGGAAGTAGAACATGATCTTAAGAAGTAACAGCGTTTACGGCGATGGAGAGGAGCCGAACTCCTCAGCTTTCAAAGCAAAGTTTTCCGAATTTAAATTGGGGACAGGTCCAGACATTGCGCTTTGGCGATGGAGCCTGGATAATCGCTTTTCGGTGAAATCGACTTATTCGATGCTGGTCGACGGGGTGTGAGGGACTACAGAGCCAACAGAATATGAAAACTCACTATACCCTTGAAAGTAAAAGTATTTTGTTGGCTCGTACTCAAGAAACGGACCCTTACAGCTGATAACTTGAAGAAAAGAGGATGGACTGGAAACACAACTTGTATGCTATGTGGGGTCGACGAGGAGACGGTCGACCACTTATTCGCACAGTGCATCTTTTCCAGATTCTTGGTGATGAAGACCCTGGAGGATGTCCAACTCAGGGATCTGAAAAAAGAGATGAATTTGGTATGGGATAAATAGACGACAAATAGTAAATTACAACCACTGCGACGTAATCTTATCAACTTAATAGTCTGTTGGTGGATAACTTGGGAGACGAGAAATGACGTTATCTTTAGAAAGGGTCCATCGGACCCAAACCAAGCAGCTCACGAGACTGTGGGACCAAATCCTACCAGCTAATCAGCATTAGCTAATCAGCTAATCAGCATTTTTTTTTTTTTCGTCGTCGCCACTTTGTAGGCCTAAAGTTGCATCACCCCTGTAGCCTAATTCATCAATTCAATGAATGAAGCGGGTAGCGTGCTACCTTTCCCTCAGAAAAAAATAAACTTCTTTGTGAACAGTAGTTTTTGATGGTTGCAAATTAACCGTAAAGCAGTGAATCGAATTGCAGCGATTCGGAATCCATACATCTCAGTAGATTGATTCAGTTCGTAAAGTTAATGTAGGAAGTGATTGTGTAGGGATATCATTTCCCATAATCTACAGCCAATGTTAATAAGTCGAGTATTTGAGTAAACTTATTTATAGTGCTTCTTCAAATAGCACTTTGTCAAATAACACTATGTATTCCCAGAGAACTAGAACAGTAGGGTCTCTCGTATTTCCTGCAATCTTCTACATGATTTCTTGTGTTAAAGAATAAACAAAGAAAAGTAAACAAGAAATGAATCGTGGGATTTAAATGAGATTAGCAATAGTAATAAACGGAGTAATCATCCCATCTTGTATATACAATACAACCCATCCTCTACAGAATACAATATGGAATAGCAAATCTCTATTATGCTCTTGGGCTATGAGCTCTCGCAACAAAATTTAGCCCAAGAATAAAAGAACTAGTAGTAAGGATAATTTGATCAACATATACATTAGTTGTATGTTCACTTTGCACCTAACCCTTGTTTGGTGCCATTTCGCACGGCGAGACTTGTCTAGTTGCTTTCCTGCAGAGGTTCATTACTTTTCAATGTTCGAATAAAGAGAGGAAAAAAAAAGAAAAGAAAGAGAGGCGAGGTTTCGAGGAATGTAACTAATCTTTCAATTTCATGATGCATACATTGGTCCTGATCATGTGTACTTTATCCAGATCATAAAAGAACGATCACACAATAATACATCACAGAGCTTTACAGGAATCTAAGCCACAAAAAATGACATGCTCTAATTATCATTGTGTATATGGTCATAGTGTGATGGCACTTTCATCCTACTTAGCATATACATGGCACCGAAATCGTTCCCTACGCAACAACCATCTACCACAATACGACATGTCCGTGCATTGCTAGTTCCTGATATTCCCTAATGGCGAAGAAACTACTAGGTTTGAACTCTCCAAATCTATGCTATAACCGTTGATAGAATTTCTGAACGGAAAATGAAGAAATATCTCGTGCCTTCCGAAAATGCTAACACTATCTTAGAATGTGTGATGTTTTGTCCAAAGTCAAAGGGAAAATTCAGAGTAAAGAATAAAAAATAAAAGAAGTGTGCTCTCTTGACTTTCCAAACAAACAACCAATAGAAGAGGCCAACACACAAACACACAAATATGCATATGCATCCCTTTCAGGATTCATTTACTACTATAGACAGAATTGAGGTAAAATATTCGGAAAAAAAAAAAGAAAGATACCTCCAGTCTTATTTTTGCTTCCGTATCAAACGCTTTGCATAGAATCTCATAGCTTTTCTCAGCTCCAATCTGACAAAGAAAGTAAACCACTAAAGATATGACTGATTCTCAAACTAGCAAAACAAGCTAAAGACAGAGAAAAAAAAAAAAAAAAACTTTACCAGTGGATCCACCCGTGATGGTGAAATACTTGAAATCACATATCTGACAAGACAAAAATAATTATCTAAGTTACATAAGTGTAAAATCTGCAAAACAAGCCCAGTTTTACAAAGCAATCCTCAACAAACACAATGTCTCGGAGAAACTGGTACAATTACAGCTGCTAATAGTTTACCTGAGCTTATTCATATAGAAATTCATGGCTGCTACATTAGTTTTCTGTACGGTCAGCATCACAGCTCCAACTTGGTTCTGCAAAACATGTAACATAGCACAACAAGGCTTTGTCAACTGTACCTAGAGACATCTGCATCTCACATGCTTTCGTGCTCCAAATTCACTTTATGAAGCAGCCAAAGAAGAACTAAAAACCATATATGAGTGATTACACGAGCTGTATCAACCTTTTTAGGAGGATTCAGTTTAGTCCCCAATGTTTCAATTCTCTATTGGTTGACTAACCTCTGCATTCACTTGCAATATTATTGTTGCCAATAAATTCCTTAGTTAACTTGGATGAAGATGCCACATAGCTGCCATACGCGAAGCCCATATGTTGCTTACGTGGTAGTTAGATGACAATTACTGTCCAATTTGATGGAGTTTGCCAGAAACGGTATATTGCAATGAAATTATGAAATGTAAAGGTAAAGGATCCACACAAAGGTCAGGGACCAAATCGGAAACTGCACTAAGATGTTGAGAACAGCAGGTTGCAATTTACTCATAATAAAATATAACAAGAGAAGGACGACCACATGCAACTGGGAGAAATGTTTATCCCAAATGACACAAGATGTGGTTGAAGCTGATAACATCATCAACAATATAGAATAAAGCCCCATGTCAATAAATGCCAATATATTCAAAAAAGAATTATCACTACCTTTCGAGCTATAAGTTCAATTAGCTGCATTAGAAATTTTCCTAATCCCTTCCCTTGAGCACAAGATTCGAGCTGTAGTTCATACACATAAACAACAGGTACATCTTCCTCGACAATAAATCGGTAATGTACAAAACCAGCAAGACGGTCTCCACCTGCTTTTTCATCAGCTTTTAGAGATTTCTCACCAGAAGTTGAATTTGGAAATTCTCGCACAAAAATATATCGTGCTTCTGGGGCAACCATTTCCCTGCGTTTCACTTTCTCTTCCGTAGGCCACTCTGAACCATACATACCCTCCATATTGGCCTAGATAATCGAGTCAGTAGTTTATATCACTTGCCAGTGTAAGTAGAACAAGCGAATGTTGCAAGAGAGTGCACATCAGAATTAAACTAAGTTTACCTTAAGGAGATTTTGTATATACTTCTTTATAAGAGAGGAGAGTTGGTCTCCGCACCCCGACTCCAAATAGACTGAAAGACCTGATTGTCAATATAAAGAAAAGTTACTTGCACATAAAAAGAACAAAAGTTCAGTAGAATAGACGGTAACGTGATCAGATTGAGAAGGAGATAAATAAAACAAATCCCCTTTGTTTGGAATTTTAACTTAAATTATCCAATCGTACAAATAGCCGTCATCGAAAGATCAAGCGCCATGCATGCAAAGATATATAACTTATTAGCTCTACTAACAGTACTATAAACCTTAGAACATAAAGCACTGGGTTAAGAAGCAATAAATTTTCTTCTAAAGTTTCTATACTCTGATATTATTGGTTACCATTTCGATTGTACCGACAGAAGGGTGGAAAAGAAGCTAGATGATCCTTTACAGCTGCTGCCTTCTTAATAGTATCGTCAATTGCCTTTTTCTTCTCCAACACCTGCACATAATCAAATTAGCTTCAATAGAAAGACGCGACCGAGTATTCCTAGAGCGCAATGTTCAAATTTGTTGTATGCTGCGAAAATCATTTATCCTGAGCAATTTATTTTTACAAGTGAAAATTAGTGAAAATGAAACAAACAGCACAAGTAAATCCTAGGGTGCTGATGTTCAACTCTCTTATATTCCTTTAAAATAACTTCTACAACAAAATTTCGCTCTGATTTATTAACATCAGTAGTAGAATCTATGTCGAAGATGTTTATGGGTAAAATGTTCTTTCCTCGGTCTAACGTCCGCAAAATCTGTGTAAAACATATGATTAATGTACACCAATGGACGCTTAAAACCGCATGTACAAGAAACAGGATTCTGAATCATTTTCAACAAAATCTGTTAACTCTGATTCTTCACATGTAAGATATCCTAGTTGTGTTTGAGCGAAAAGTTTGCATATAGAACTATTGACATTAAAGAAAAATACACATGAATTCAAAAAACAAATTTTAAACCAAAAAAAAAAATGTTATTGGCATATATTAGGAAAATTTGGCAACAAGAATGCATGAAAATCATCCAACGACCCACATCAAGCTCCTAAAATGAAAATCATGAAATGCACAAACTAGTCCAAAATCAATAGTCTCCTCCTAATAGAGTCACCACCACAAATGTAAAAGAAGTTTTTTTGTGTGTGTGTGTGTCTCTAGGGCAAACCAAATTTAGCAAGAAGTGTAGAACATAACCAAAGAAATTAAACAATGAATAAGTGCTCATAATTACTCAAATAATCAATGTAATCAAACATGGTAGTAGCACAACCCTCAAATTTTACAACTTTAACTCCCAACATCTACAAATCTCCAATTAGTCACAAAAAAAAAAATCAAATCAGTTAACAACCGAATCACAGTATCAGGAAAATTACATGCCATTTCTCTCACACATACAGAATCCAATAACACTAAAAATAAAAAATAAAAATAAAAAAACACACCTCCTTTCTCCTAATCTTCTTCCCCTTACTGTTCTGAGCCCTTTTCGACTCCATCGCTCGCAAAACCTCTCACTTTACTCTCCCACGAACCCTCAAAACCCACACCCCCACGAGCGAAACCCTAAATGCCCACCACATCGATCGGCTTTCTCAAGAAGCACCCATCGGATTCTGCTTCCGCTTCTGCTTCTGCTTCTTTTAAAAGCACTTTTCTTGTCTCGCTCCCCCTTTAGAAAGAGGAGAGGGAAAAAAAAAAAAAAAAAAAAAAAAAAGGCCTCGGTGCGTAATAAAGTTGGGCCCCACCACACCGCCACGAGAAATTTTGCACCCGCTTCGTTTTATTTTGTTTAGAAATAAAATGTAAATCAAATAGAGTTTGAACTCAAGACTTCGGTATCAACAATCAAAGTTTTTGCCACTTGCATTAGGAACGATCCATAAAATATTTTTAATTTTTTATATTATAAAATACATGGGCAACTGCTACCACTTAATTTTTTATACTATTTAAGCTTTCAAAATTTTAGTTTTACCACTTAATTTTTTAATTTCTTTGATTTGAGTCAGTCAACGGTACTTTAAGGGCATGTTTGGTTCACCTATTTTAGACCATGAAATCGGAATGGGATTTATCGATTCCAATTGTTGTTGTTTGTTTTAAAGGAATCGGATTCCAACTCCCATTCCACTATAGAATGAAAATGACTAAATCCATTTATGCCCCAATCCGGCTTTGAATACTGGATTGGTCCATTCCAAAGTAAACTACTCAAAATCTTCTTTCATCAAGACCTCTCCTCCTCTTCCTTTATCACTTTCTTCTTTCTTAATCAAAATACCCTCTCAAAAATTCTAAATTTTCATTCTGATACACATTCCAATAATGAACCAAACGTCTTTGAATGATTCGTCATTCCATTTTCCATTCCAAAGCAATCCAATTTCATTTTCCATTCTTATTCCAATCACGAACCAAACATGCCCTAACTTTCAAAATTTAATACATTGTTTAGGCTGTGTTTGGTTCCACGCTCTCTAGTGTTTGGTTTGTAGGGAAAAAAATTAGTTTTTCATTACGGTTGTTTGGTTGGGAGGAAAAAAAAAAAAGAAAAAGTTATAAATAAAAAACTATTATATATATTTTCTTTTCTTATATATTATATATTATATATATTATTACTATATAATAATTATCATATTACATATATTAGTATTATAATTTATTATATTTATAAATAAAATATATTATATAATAATTAAGTATGTAATATAATATATAGTAGTATATATTTAATGCTATAAAATAAAAATTACTATATATGTATAAATAATATTTATAAATAAAATATTATATAATAATGTATTTTTATTAAAAATAAAATACATTCTCTCAATATATATATATATATATATATATATATATATATATATATATATATATATATATATATATATATATATATATAAGAAAAGAGTGGGTGAGAGAGAGGTCCACCGTGGACCTCTCTCTCGCGGTCCACGAGGTGCAGTGCACCTCGTGGACCGCGTGCCCGCTTCAGGCCGAAAACCTAGCTTTGTCACAGAATTCTTAAGAGCAAATAAACACTCGAATTCTACTTTTCAACCGAAAAAAAAAATTCGAATTAATTTTACATGAAACCAAACATATTCTTATATTTACATATTTAGTTAATATAATTCTCACAATTGTAAGTACATTAGAATAAGTGATTAGCTTAAACTTTTGAGTCAGAGTGTCGTTGACTGATTCAAATCAAACAAATTAAAAAATTATATAGTAAAATTAAATTTAAAAAAAATTAGTTATTCAAAACTAAATGATTCATAGTTCATGTAAATGTTATAATTTTTTACTTTTATAGATATATATATATATATATATATATATATATATATATATATGTATATATATATGTATGTATATATATATAGGGTAGGGCTACTATACTCTTATGAGTATAGGACCCTTCGTACTCATAAGTCGTTTTCGATGATGGAGCTTCCGAATCGACGATCCACACCGTTAAATATGATCTAGAGTATTTAAAACTTCTAGAAAATAAATTTCGTAATTTTTCGAAATCGTTATAAAGTCCATCAAGTGGGCATAAAATGAACGGTCAAAATTGAACGACGTCCTAAAAATGGATGATCGGATTCTTCAATTTAAGATCCGAGTTATTGATCTTTATTTACATAGTAAATAGAATTTTCTATCAAAAATTCAACAGATTCCGATTCTTTTACACCGTTAAACGAGCAAGTATCCCATACCGGCCGTTAAAAATTGTCTACTTTGAGATCTTTTGATCATAGGGCAAATGATGTCAAAAAATTATGAAATTTAATTTCTAGAAGTTTTAAATGCTCTAGATAATATTTAACGGTATGGATCGTCGATTCGAAAGCTCCATCATCGAGAAAAACTTATGAGTACGAATACGATCATACTCATAAGAGTATAGTAGCCGGACCCTATATATATATATATATAGATAAAGTAGAGCTAGAATACTTTTAGAAGTATAAGGAAGTTAGTGCTTCCAACCTTTTGGCATTTCGCTCAACCTCTTTGATCATTTTTTATATTTGGATCAATATTATTATCCTAGGGAGACCATTCAATTCTAGAAGAATCACTCAACCTTACGGAAGGTCACTATCATCTCAATCCTACAATTCTTGATCCAAGAGCTAAAAAATTAGAAGCATCAACTCTCTTATACTTTCGATAGCGTAGGAGCTCTACACTATATATATATATATATATATATATATATATATATAATTAGATTTTGATTTTAAGAGATTGGTAGTTAAATATTAGATGTGGTGCACAGAGTGTGCGTGTACACCCGGTGCAGGAAACGATTTCTTGCGCTACAGCGAATAGTCGCCGAGTCTCGGGGGATGCGACGAGGAATCGTAGTTCGGGTCTGGTTTAGAACCTTTGGGCCAGTTGGGCCCCACTAGAGTAGAAATTTACCATGGGCTCTTTGCTAGGTTTATTTTCTTTTTTATTTGTTTTAAAGTCCGAATCCGGCCCAAAATAATTAAACCCGGATTTTCTCGGGCTTACTCTTCACGCCCGATCCAAATTAAAATTCGACCCGATCGGGCGGGGCTTGCTCAGGCCTAATTTTTAACAACACATATCTTCGTAGCACCATTGGCAATTGTCACAGGTGCATATTTATAGGGTTTGATCCTCCGATCTTTTTGGATATTAACAGTAGTTTAGTCTGACCGACCGTCCCTAGCGCAAGTGGCAAAGGGCTTGGTGGTTGGTACCCGAGGTCCCGAGGGATTTGATCCTTTGACCTTCTCCAGTACTCTCAGTAGGTTAGTTTGATGAGATGGGTTTATGGAGTCTATGCACAATGAAAAAAAAACCATATCTTCTAAATAAGGTTAAACACAAGTACACAACTACTAGTTAATAAGAGTAATGCTACATGCATACTAATATATAGAGCGTAAATCTTACATCTGAGTCACCCAAAGGTTAATATACTCACTAATTTTTCTTATCCTCTTTTTTCTAATTTTAAGAACATAAAAAAAAAACCTTAGATGGGTAGGTTTGAAATGTACACCTTACATATAAGTGGGTAACTTTTTCATTAGTTAAAGCTACATGTACCTTAGGAATGTCCCCAGAGACAACATTTGTATATCACATGGCCACAAATTCAACATGTTGTCAAGATACAAATTCTAAAAACTTAGAACTATTTAATAGCTAGTATAATGTGTTGGTTTAAATGGGTCAGCATCCTGTCCTGTGGCGGGAGGTCATGTTGGGCCGAGTCATGTTCGAAATGGCGTGAGGCTCGGTGGGCCGAGTCATGTTCGAAGTGGCGTGAGGCTGGTGGGGCCGAGTCACAATCGAGACCCGTGGGCACTGTATCCGTACGCTTTAAGTGAATTGATTGCGTATTTCTAACAGCTCGAACTTTTAGGATTAATGGTTAGCGCCAACGATCCGACATAATGCTGATTTATTAATACCACTTTAGACTATTTTGGAGTAACGAAGCAAAAACATTTACAGCGTAACATATTTTCATTCATATCAGCTTATTTATCAGGGACGGAGCTATTGAGGGGCCATATTATAAATATGAGTTAGGCTAGAATACTTGTGGAAGTACCGGGGCTCCGGTACTTCCACGTCGTTTTCGATGTTGGGACTTCCGAATCGACGATCGGCTCCGTTAAACTTGATCTAGAGTATTTGAAGTATCTAGAAAATAAATTTCGCGATTTTTCGATATCATTTACCTAGTGATCGAAAGGGCTCAAAATCAATGGCTGAAAATAAAAATCTCACAAAATGTGATAATATGACTCTAAAATTTTAGATCAAAGATATTGATCTTGTTTTATATAGTATAAAGAATTTTCTATCAAAATTTTACGTGATTTGGATATTTCTATACCGTTAAACTTGCAAACGGCTCACCACGACCATTGAAATTGCTGATTTTGAGCCCTTTCGATCACCAGGCAAATGATATCGAAAAATCGCGAAATTTATTTTCTAGATACTTCAAATACTCTAGATCAAGTTTAACGGAGCCGATCGTCGATTCGGAAGTCCCAACATCGAAAACGACGTGGAAGTACCGGAGCCCCGGTACTTCCACAAGTATTCTAGCCTAACTCTTATAAATATTAGGGGCTAAAGTAATTTTGTTTTTTTTGGTAAAGAGCTTGTGCCTTATACATCAAACTTTTATTATAGTTTGGTTTATAATTTTTTTTTTAAGATAAATATATTATGTACTCTTGCCCTCTTCGGATTCAAATTCTGACAAATCAAATTCTGACATCCTCCCTGGTATTTACTGAGACTCGTGGCAACATTAGTAAATACCCCTATAATTAATATTAGTACTATATATACGAGAGCAAATAATAATTTTGAATCTATCAAATTTTCTTCTATAATTCTGCTCAGTTATCAAAATACATCTACATTTAGAATATTTGTATATACTTCCATTTCTCCTTCAATATCTGTTTAAGTTATCAATTGATACAATTTAATTTTTTAAATTTACTTAACTTTAACACATAAATCAAACTTAATAAAATTTTCTAAGGTTCTCTCTTTTTCTCCTTTAAAACTAGATAATTAAAATTGAAGTAAAGTTCATATTTATTACATACACATTAAATTCTACCAAAATATAAAAATAAAATTATTTTTTAATTTTTTAAATAAAGGTTTTTGAATTTTTTTTATGCAAAATGTGCATTACATGTGTGCTTCTACTAATTTACCTGAATGAATACAATAAATTTGTATGGTTGCAACTTTAGAAGTTATGATATTTATATTTCAAAGTATTAGCTGGAAAAAAAAATTCACATATATTAATTTGACACTTGGGTCAAATCATGAAAACAGCCCCCTGTGAAGCCACGTCTCCAACTTATCTATGAGCCAATAGAAATTGGCCAAGTGTCTTCTACAATATTTGGGTGGACCCTTTGCATGCCAATTAATTCATGAGCCAATAGAAACTTGCCGAATGTCTTATAAAATTTTTGGGTGCACCCGTTGCACGCTCTGAAATATGTATAAAAAATAAATTTATATTGTACAATAAACTATTTAAATATTTTCTGTTATATAGTTTATATTATATTTTATTATATAGTATTAATTATTAAATATTTCATCAATCATCTAATTTACTGTGTGGTGTATATAGCGGATATTAGTACAGTAGTTATCTAACACAAGTTGAGGTGTATCTGAAATATGTATAAAAAATAAATTTATATTGTACAATAAACTATTTAAATATTTTCTATTATATAGTTTATATTATATTTTATTATATAGTATTAATTATTAAATATTCCATCAATCATCTAATTTACTGTGTGGTGTATATAGCGGATATTAGTACAGTAGTTATCTAACACAAGTTGAGGTGTATGGAGTATTAATATACACCAGATATATATATTTTTGAATCATCATGTAATACATAATTTGAGAGAACCATCACAACCTCTCATGAGGCCACGTAGCCCATGAAGGTCTTAACCAATGGGGTAATGCCACGTATTCATAAATTTTTTTGGATATGCCGGGTTTATGGTAGACCAACAGCCAATAAAAACTTGCCACTTGCCTCATAGCAATGTTGGACGCACCTGGTGCACCGTACACCAGCTAAGTAATATGTATAAAAAAATAAATTTTTACAGTATAATAAATTATTTAAATACATATATAGTATATTTTATTTTATTTTATCATATTAATTATCATTTATATTATTAATTATCTAATATATCTTACGGTGTATGAAATATTATTGTACACCGGGTGCAAACAAAACAATACACTATATAATTTGACACTCTTCCCCCCCTCACCCGATCCTCTCTCTCTCTCTTTCTCTCTCTTCTTTCTCTCTCTACCCTTCTTTACCTCTTCACTCTTCCCCTTCCCAAAGGTCATTTTTTTCCTATTTGCCTCTTCATTTCCCGAGGGCTCTCTCCCTTAGCATCTCTCTCTCCTCTCTCTAAACTTCTCTCTCTTTCTCTTCCAATTAAAAAAAAAAAAAAAATCTTGCACAAAATCTTGCACAATCATTACAAAGATTGTATAGATTTCTTGCTTTGCTCTATAAATAGCTTAAGAGGAGCTCGGAAGGGGGTCACAGAGGCTGTTGGGCAAAGAGAGAGAGAGAAAAAGAAGTTAGAAGAAAGAAAGAAGAGTAGAAGAGAAATTAAAAAAAATAATTAAAAAATAATGATAAATAAATTTATTTTTTAAAGAGAGAGAAGAACTGTGCTCCCCCTCCCTTCTTCTGTCCGTTGCTGCCGTACTCGCGGCCGAGGCCGTTGTACCCACCGCCCTGTTGCTGCCGTACTCGCGGCCGAGGCCGTTGTACCCACCGCCGCTGCCGCCGCCGCACCTGCTGACGCCGTCCAAAGTCGTCGAGGCCGCCATTCCATCGGCGCCACCGACGCCGACTGAAGCAGCCGACGCCGCTCAACACCGCTGCGTCGTCGCCGCTCAAGCCAAAGACTCAACCCACCAACTAATTTTGTTGGTTGCTCCGGGAGTAAAAAAAAGAACAAAACAAGAGAAGGGGCAGAGTATTTTATTTTTTTTACTTATTCCAAAGTGTACCCCATTTATTTATTATGATATTTTATGTCAAATTTTTTTTAAAAAAAAGATGCTGCGATTCATCTGCAATTTTTTTTTGATAAAAATATATTCTGTAATATTATCGCTTTACCTTCACTTCATCGCAAGAGTTTAAAATTTCTGTATAAATTATTATTTTTTTTGTATTTTTTAAAATTATTGTTTAAAAGTTTTTACATAAAATAGTGGCAAACTATTTAGCTACAGCGAATAATTTTAAAAGTCTTTACGTAAATTAGTCGCAAACTATTTAACCGCAACGAAGCGCGGGTAGTTACCTAGTTATATATAAACCAAAGTTGCATTCTTAGAAAAAAAAATAGTCATTACAGAATTTGAAAACTACAACGCATCATTTCACTGGCAGTAGAGGAGAGTATAATTATTTTTAGTCGTAAATGCTCAATTCCATTATTTAATTTGTCGTTAATTAAGTCACTCTTAACTTTTTCAAAACTTCGTAATTGACTTCGTACAAAGTGGTGACAAAATCAACGGGAGAGAAAGAGATAGAAAAAATAATAAAAAATTAGCTACTATAATTTTTTTCATCCTTTTATGTGTTAGCGTGAAATTTTTTTAGTAATATAAATAAAAATATAGAATAACTACAGTTTCGAAGCTATTGACTTTCTATTAAACAAACAACGGTGATAAATTAACTTTTAACAAATTTTGGTTTAACGAAAAAAATTAATTTTAAACTAAAAATCAGTTGCAAGCAAACAAACATAGCTATAATCTTTAATCTAAAAATAAGGTATAAACAAACAATCAAGTCCGTGTCCTTTTTGCATGCATACTAACATATAAATAGCTAAAAAAGCAATGCTACGCTTACAGCTATAATATTGGTATAAATCTTGTAGCTTAGATTCTTTTGGCCGGGATTTATTTACTTATTTTATTATTATTTTTAGGCTAAATTACAGAAATTTTTTCGGTCAATACCTGTTTTTTCACTTTTTCTTCTGTTTTTCAAAAACCTACACTTTGTCCTCTTAAAAAATAAAAAATGTTCACAGGAGGGTACGATGTGACAAAATGATCAAATTATCCCTTATCCCGTTCGTCTTCTCCCCAATCCTGCCATCCGCAGCCTCTCCTCGACCCCAACTTTGACTCTGTTTCCTCCACCTGCTCTCCTGCTCTTCCAGCACTCTCGTCGCCCCTCCATTTCGGTGACTGTAGGGAGGAGATCGGGATGGACATGGGCCGAAAGATGTGACGAGGGCGAGGGTGAGGCCGCGGAGGAGGGCGAGGGCGTGCATGAGCACGGACAGAGGAGTGCGCAAGGGCGAGCGCAAGGCGGCGCGACCGAGGATCTCGGCGGCCGAGGATCTCGGTGAGGAAGGAGGAAGAAGATGAGGGTTTCAGAGGTATTTTGGGTATAAAAAATAAGATATAAACGGAATCCTAATGGAACACTGATGGCAGGGGCCGAAGTGAACAATTTTTATTTTTTAAGGGGGCAAAGTGTAGGTTTTTGAATGACAGGGGAGAAAGTAAAAAAGCGGGTATTGACAGAAAGATTTTCTGTAATTTAGCCTTTCTTTTAGTACTAAAAATTTGGGATGTTTTTTAGTTCTTAGATAATGAAGTATAAGTATATTATACAATGAGACTCCGTCTGAAATTACAGAGAGATTACATTACATACGGTGAAAAATTATGATAAGAAAATATCATATTTATTTTCGTATGTAATATCGTGTTCTGTATATTGCAATGAATCGATTACTATAAATTTTTTACAGTTCCGGTGAAAAATATAAATGCATACCTCTATATATTTTTATCATAACTTTATTTTAACTACTAGCGTTATATAAGACTCAACACCAAACGGGCCTAAGTATGCTAAAAGCATATGTTTGAAAAATATTCGCTTATACACTCCAAAAGAGGAACGTAGATCTTACATCATCTATTCTAAAATTCACAAAAATCTAAATAAATTTAAAAAAAATAATGTGATAACTGATAAATAAGAAACTAATATGTTTTTTGAATGGATACGATCTAAAATGTACACCTGGTCCTCATGTACCAATTTTTTTTAGCCCAAATTAATTAATTATTTATTTATATAATTCATTCATTGTGACGATGTCAATGACGGTAGACAACATAAAAAAATGGTTCACATCGCATGTGCAGAGCACTGCCCACTCATGAATATGCGTGCCCCGCCCACCCTTTTTTAACTGCATTATCCCCTTTCATTTCGACAACGCGGCCGCGGGAGTCCACGTCGATAGGCTTTGGTGCGGGGTGTCCCCAACCACGCGATACGTGGGCCACTCCCCATCCAGCTAGTAATATTTTCGTGAACCCGGTTTATCCCTACGATGCATGCACCGTATATAATTTTTTTTTGTTTTTTTGACGACCGAAATTATTAGTGTAGACTTGATCTACCGTATTTGAAATATCTAGAAAATAAATTTTGCGATTTTTCGATATCATTTACTTAGTGATCGAAAGAGTTCAAAATCAACGGCTGAAAATAAAAATTTCATAAAAAGTATTGACATAGTACTAAAATTTTCGATCAGAGATATTGATATGGTTGTAGATAGTATAAATAATTTTCTATCATTTGGATACTTTTACACCGTTAAACTTAGAAACGGCAGGCATTAATCATAAAAAATTATTAATTTTGAATCCTTTCGAATGATATAAAAAAATTATAAAATTTATTTTCTAGATACTTCAAATATGCTAGATCAAGTCTAACAGAGTCGATCGTCGATTCGAAAATTTCATCATAAAAAATGGCTTAACAGCACTGAGGCCTGCTCATACTTAGCGCAGCAGCCCTGCTCATACTTATAGATATATTTATACACTCGGTGCAGGCAAAATATGACGCCCCCCGGCCCACGCCTTCGCCGTTTCCCTCCCAAATGCGACAAAACCACCTCACCTTCCCTAGAACGGTACAACCGCCACAACACCACGCACCAATCTCCCACTCCCAGACGCGAAAATTAAAGCACACGTGGCGGAACGAGATCGGTAAAACCGCTACCTCGTACGACGGGTCGAGCACCCGATCCAAACCAACCGTCGTCACGCCGTTTCGTAAGCCCAACGACTCCGTCCCCTCCCATCATTGGCCCGTCCTCTCTCTCTCTCTCTCTCTCTCTCTCTCTCTCTCTTCCCCCCCCCGGCCCTTCTCCTCCGTTAACGTCCTCCGTCTCCCCGGCGCGTCCCGTCACCGTCCCTCTCGAGAAGCGGCGGAGCACCGGATCCCCACAAATTCGAAAATAAAAAATAAAAATCGCCAAGAAGAGGCGGTGGCGAGCGCGGGGACGCGGCGGATCGGTGACGTGGCGGCGCCGCCTCGTCTCCCGCGCGCGCGCGCGCGCGCGTATCGTCCCGAGGACGAGAGGTATAATCGCCCCCGACATGCCTTGTGAGCGAAGCGAACCCCCATTAATTGTTGTGATCGATCGCGTAAAGAGAGCGATAGAGACGTGGCGATAGAGAGAGGGGGGGGGGGGGGGGGGGGGGGGGGGGGGGGAGGGGGGGGGGGGGGGGGGGGGGGGTGGTGAGGCGCCAGAGGCGATTAATTGCTCCGTATTGGTTTAATTAATTGCTCATCTCCTTCCTCGGCATTTGAGCGGGGGCAGTGGATCGAGTCGAGGCGGTGTTTGATTTTGGTTTTGGGAATTTTTGTTCGCGGCGACGTGAATGAGCTGTTTTTGATTCCTACATTAGGTATGCTCTCGGATTTGGTGTTGATTTTGGTTTAATTTTATCTGATCTCGATCAATTTGAGCGAAAGAAAGGGCGTTTTTAGGGTTTTCTTGGGTTTTATGTGATTACAGGCTCAGTGTGATGGAAAAAGATGATGACGATCGTTGTTTCTTTCCTCTCACCAGTTTGCAAATCGGGTATGTATGGCCTATTTCGTTCTTTAAGTCCGTCGGTGGATTCAAGTTAAGTTTTTGGATTTAAAGATTTAATTTTTTGGTAATTTTTTTAATTTGAGCACAGTAATGTCCCATTAGTGTATAATTTTCAACTTAGTTGGGTATAATCGATGAGAAAGAGAGGAAAGAAGAGATAGCACTACTAATTTAGTCTCCATACTGTGACAGGGGTGCATATGCTTTCCAATTTTATTCCAGTTTCTGACTCTAAATATGGGATAAAATTTCCATAAATAGTATTTTGCCACTCTGATATTTTCAAGAAAATCACATCTTTATGTCTAATTGAGTTTTTGGCTTTATGCAACTTCATTCTCTTAATTAGTTGCCAATACTTTACAGCATGATGATAACTTTTAATTGGTGTTTAAAATTGTGTTGTTATCTATCTTACTAGAAATGCTTTGAAATGTCGATGGTCCATAAAAAGAATGTTCTTCTGATTCGTCTTGACTTTACCAGAATATGCATTTATTACAGAAATATGCAAATGTGGTAATTTCATTGTGCTGCTAATATAAATTTTGCAAAAAATTCTAATGCTGTTCTTAGTATTGATCATAATAATAATTACTGGTAATTAATCTCTGTGTCCTGCCCCTGGTGCTTATGATTGATCATATAAAAGTTAGAAAACTTGTATTTATCTTACTTTGTTTTGTTCTTGCAGGGATTTGCAGTCTTATCTTTCGCGTTTAACTCTTTTTTTGGTTCCTAAAAGCAAGAAGTTCCTTATCCTAGTTGACAACCGTCCGTGGTTGATCGACCTGGACACGCGACCTGCTCACCTATGGCAATTGATGGTTACCAAGGTCATATATATACACACCTCCATACTTTAACACTATGATTGTAATAAGTTCTTGGAGTTCTAGATACTCAATTTGTAGTTTTTCTCCTTTCAGTCCAGGTTGTCTCCTTTTGCAAACACTCGCGCCAGGAGGAAGAGGGTCGATAATGGGAAAAGGCTTGACTTCTCAAATAGCTCAGGATCCACTCCAGTTATGCGGAATAAATTATCTAGATGGTATACTGTAATTGATGCTGCAATATCTCAAAAGAAAACTTTGCTTCCGGTGAAGAAACTCAAGGAATCATCTTTTCTCTTGAATAAGGAGTTACATCGTACTTTATATGGTTTTATTGTTTTTGAAGTGGAGTGGGCACATGTTAGGGGTATAAATTACCTGAATGAACTTCAGGTGACATTTTTTCATTATCTTACTAGAAACCTATTAATTCTCCTAAATTCTTTAGATGGCGCATTCTAATTATCTTTTGCATTATATACAGACCGATACATCTATGGCATTGGAGGCTAAGATAATGAAAAGGTGGGAATTTGATAGTATCGAGCAAGCTTCAACCTTCATATCTTCATGGTATTCAGGGAGCTACTACGAGCGTACTCTCTTACGAGATTACTTGGACAGTAATTGTAATAATGGTATGCAAAACTAACCACCTCCCGTTATTTATCTGTATATTACATGTTTGAAAGCATTAATATACTCACTTTTACAGGGGATGTATTTTATGATGCTCAGGAAGATATATCAACCCATAGCAGGGAGGACGATAATCGATGTAATGCAGACTTCCCTGAAGAAAAACTTATTCCTGATAATTCTCGGTTTACTTGTTCTCCTTACATGCCGCCACCTTCCGATGGTCCTTACAAGAGAAGGAAGATAATGAAATCAAATGCATTGGATGAAGATTCAGTGGAAGTTTATAGTGAAATTGTGAGCTCACCAAGATATTCAGAATCATCTTCTTCCTCACCCAGCAGTGATAGCGAGAGCTCAAGTCCAGTTTTTGAGCCTACAATTTACAAGGATGTTCTCATATTATTCAGATTTAATGACCATGACCTTCCATTTAAACTGAAGGATGTAATTATGTCTGATCTGAGATTACTAACATTATTAGAGTACGGCCTTCCTTCTTGGGTCATTTTCTTTCAATCATATCCGGTGTTCTGCAAGATTTACCGCCCATGGATGTGCCCTTTAGCAAGGGCCCTGTACGTGCTGATTTCTATTATCACTGTCCTCATAGGATTTTATGACCTGTATAAGAATGTTCCACTATTAAAGGCAACTGCATCACACCTGTTTGGCCCCTTCTTTGACTGGATAGAAACTTGGGAAATGGTTTCGAGGATTAAATATTTGGGAACTATGCTTTTTCTGCATAACTTTGAGATAGCGCTTAAGTGGTTCCTTTCAATCATGCGGGCTACAAAATCTGTTATTTCGGTTTTGACAAAGCCAATTGCTGGCCCATTGATGGAGCTTGTGGAGTTAATTCTCCCCTTATGGAACATATGTGTTGAAGCGGTAGAAAGTGTTAGTTCAGTGATATGGCTTGTTTTGGGATCTTCATACAGCATTATTGTGGGTACCGTCCAGGTTATTGTTTGGCCTTTCTGGTTTGCCTTTAGTACTTTCTGGAACCTAGGTATGATCTCCTCTAGTTTCTTCGTTTTATCATTTTGTCTACATTTTGAATTAAATCTAATGTGTTGCCTGTGTTTACTATCTCGTGGCAGCAACTTATGTGATATACCCTATTTTTTGGGTCCTTTGGGAAATTCTGGTGGCACCTGTTCAACTGGTTCTTGCATTAGCTAATTTGGTAGCAATGTTCTTTGTCAACATGTATTACCTACTAGGGGAGACTTGGTCATCTATAAGTGCCATGTTTCAATTTGCTTCTACATCTAAAACATCAGTTAGTCGCCTTGAATCTTCCATGTGGCGATCACTTTGGAATGACCTTTTCTCTCAGGTAATAGGACCTCACTGGTATTTTATCTGTATCCATGCTCCTTGTCTTGAAACTTATCTGTTTCTATTTCTCTAGGTTTTTCGTGCACTTCGAAGCATTTTATATGGTTTTGTCGCCTTCTTTGCAACGTGCAACAGACACCGACTGAGGTATAAACTTTCTTTTATTTTTTTCCCCTTGTGAAAAGAAATTTACATATGCGTATAGGCCATCATAGGGATAGGAGAAAAGTTGCTGTCTTGGTAGATATCTTGGATATAATAAACTATCGGCTGGCCCTATTCTGCCACATTATCTGTGAATCAGTCCAATCAAAATTCTGCTCATATTCCTGAATAAGGAAGTTTCGTATTCTTGAATATTTTTGTTGCGCATCCAAATGGTAATATTTCTGAATGGGACGGTCTACTGGGCAGTTCAAGCAATAATTTCTCCTTAGGCATATGCTTCATGTTCTGGTTGCAAATGTTTGATTGCATAGCCTATAGCGTGTCTTTACCTGCAAATTAATTATTTTTCAGAAAGTGAGTGTGAAACAACTGTTGTACTCTAAAAACTTAAGCTGTTAGAGAACGGTGTTTATATATTTTTATATTTAACATTCCCCCTCACGTCAGGGCTCGAGACTTTTTGCAAGGCCCATGACGTGGACTTAAATTAAATGGGAGAAAATTAATAATGCTAGGGGCCTGACGTGATTCGAACTCAGAACTTTCTGCTCTGATACCATGTGAAACAACCGTTGTACTTTAAAAACTTAAGTTGTTAGAGAACGGTGTTTATATATTTTTATATTTAACAGTGAGAGAAGAAATTGTAAATATGGCACTTGCTCAAGGATCAAAGTGCCGCCCCGTGCACGTACCGTGCCCCCAAGAAGGGGGCACGGTACAGGGGGGTCTCGGACCCCCCCTCTGTGCCGCGGCACGCGGCGCCGTGCCGCACGAGACAGCGGCACGACGCAGTATGCCGCGGCACAGTGCTGTGCTTTTTTCTTTTTTTTTATACCTTTTGCTTTTTTTTCTCCTTTGTTTTGTTCTTTGGGATACCCAAAGCATTCTGGTTACCCCACACCCCCTCAAAGATATTGCAAATCGAAAATCTACTTGTTAGGCAAGTCAAAAAAATTATAATTTAATTTTTTTTTGTTTATCAATATACGGGCAAATTATTAATTTATATATCCGATCCATACCGCGGGGGGCTTTGCCCCCCGCACGGCCCCGAGCCCGCAGCCCACCACTGACATCCATTTTTCCTTCACAAATTATTTTTTCAAAATTTGTCGCACCGCGAAACTTTTGGCGAATTAGGGGAACAAAATCGAACTCAGTAAACAAATTTTGAGGCACATCAAACATAGAATTTTATTTTTGCGCTACAAGATTGAAAATACTGATAAAATTAAAAGCTAAATTAAATCAATTGATACTTAAATTTATTTAATTTATTTGTCATATAATTTATTGCTTAATTTTTTTGATAGATCTACTAATTTTTTGAAAAAATTAATTAAAAAATAATTTTTTCAAATACTTCTAAAAATTATTTTAAAAATTATTTTTTTGTATTTTATAAAAGAAAGACTATAATATGGTCAAAAGAAAGAAAGAAAGATGTCTTTGCATTTTAAAAATTCTAACCTGTAAAAATTTCTATTCTGCATCAGATATTTTTACTTTATATACAAAAAAGTTTACAAGTATGTTAATTGATGAGTATAGTAAGCTATACATAGTAAATATTCATAATTATTTGATTAAATTTTTCAAAATAAAATTATAAGAGTTTATTGGAACAAAAAAAACTGAAATAAGTCCGTGCCAAAGCGTGCCAGTAGGAGGTCATGCGTATCCATCGGCACGCAAGCGTACTATGTGTCGGCACGGAAGCGTGCCGGTGCCGTACCGTGCCAGGCAGACAGCGGCACGCCCCCGTGCCACGGCACTTTAAACCTTGCACTTGCTTACTTATTCCATAGATTAGTAGGTTGTTTAAATTTCTTTGAAAAGTATTATGTGGTTACCACATTTCATGAGGCTAAAGCAAAACTTAACAAGATTATACAACCAAAAATAAACTACTTATCATTATCTATAAGGAAGATGCAGTTATGACAGGTCAATAAGATTTACTGACTAAGCATTTAACCATTGGAATACTTGGAAAAGAAAAGAAAATATCAATAATGAAGCGTACAAGAAATTGTCACGTAACTCTTTATATCGTGTTCTTTTATGCGCCATTTCTGTCCTTTGCCGTGCTTGCAATCACTAACTTGTACTCTTAGTCGAGAACAAATTTTCTGTATATCAGATGAGCTTTTTTTGATAATATCTACTTTGAGTCCTTCCTATAATGAAATGCCATCTCTATTCGCTCTTCATGTGTCATGTGTTTGAATCTATTTTTGATTATTTTTTTCTTTCGTTTGCCATGTAATATATTAATGCAAATATGATGACACATTTGTGCGTTACCCCTATTAATTAACCCCTTTTCTTGCAGCATCTACAATCATATTCGAGGGTTTCTCCTACGTGTATCACATGCTACGCAAACGAGACATCCAGCTGCTAGGCAAGGAAGACCGAGCAATTCAAATATAGATCCTGTAAGTGTCTATGGACATCTAACTATCTCTTGGGCTTCTTGGTACAAAACGTTGGCATATTTCAATCTTTTATATTGGGTAATTCTTTAAGTATCGAAGTATTTACCTATTCATTTAGCTTTTGATTCTGATGTCTTAGCATTGCGGACCTAGTTTAATTTGTTCAAAATAGTTGGTATTTGGCAGCGGACCCTAATTTAAATCTTTGCGTTTGGCCATACTCGCTCAGGAATCAATACATTTTGACCTTCTTTTGCGCAATAGTACTGAAAACTTTTTTCCCTCTTAGACCAAGCTAGAAATTCCTAGTAGCATTACTGAGTACCTATGAAAACATTGAATCCTATCAGTCTATAGTTCCTTTATGCCTTTTGACAACAACTTCTCTAATTCCAATATTTGATATTCCAGTTCTTCTCAGTTTCAATGTTTCAGTCCTCCAGTTTGATATATATATATATTTTTTTCTTTACTTTGGTGCAGTTAGCAGATTTTGAGAGGCCAACAGCAAGGTAAATTACACTGTTATATGTCATAAATAGGATAAATATAAGCAGAAATGGTTTTCTCGTCAAATACATGGGAATCTTGTCACATTCGTGAAATTTTTTACAACGACAGGCGTAGTCCACATTCTCAGGAGAAGCTTCACAGAAGGAGAAGCAAGAGCAAGGACATGTAATTCGAAAGACGAAACATAATACATGTTGCCTATGTTATATAAAATCAGGAAATTGCATTCTTTCATTCTTCTACTTTTAGGTTTGTTACATTGTAGCACAAAGGCTCATCTTGTAGATATGTGTTATAGGGCTATGCTTTTTTGCTTCCATGGGTTGTGTATCATATGAGTTAGTTAATATTTTCGCAACGATAGTCACAACCTAATTTCCCTTCTGAAGAAATATTACTGAGGGAAATGAGACGTGTAGACATTATTTACTCGATGCAGTAGAAAGAAGCACTGATCTAAATTTAGGATGAAGTTTTGTCTAAACAATGAAGAGTTGACATCCAAGATATCGAGAGCTGCAACGCACCCTAACCGGTAAAGAACAGCATAGAGGTTCTCGGAAAAAGAAAAGGTTTAAGTGGTGTTGTATACATGAATTTCTGTTGTTTTATTATATTAAATTCAAACACTTCTATGTAGACACCTGAGTTTTATATAGTACATCTGATGACAATGACCGAAGGGAAAGAAAAGGGAAATAGTGTATGTCAATTGATGTTGTTTTCTCTTTTACTGATGGATTCTTTGCTTGCGGTGAACCATGAACCTAGTCCAGTTTATCATGGCAGTATCCTCCTCTTTTTTTTACTTAATTTGATTATTGCAAAAGGTTAGGAGTTATATCCTGATCAATCAAAGAACTGAGTTATGCAGGATTCTCTGCTTCCGATATTCCTGCCAATTTTTCACGTATACCATTTTGTAGACACCTCCCTTAGCAAGTTTCGCGTTGCAAAATGGCCACTCCAATGATTTATTGTTCATCCCATGTACAGTGTAAGATAATCTATTTTTTGGAATTCTTTTTCCTGAAAGGTTATTTTTCGTAAAATTTTAAATAAAATTTTCTTTTGAAGCTTTACTGATGAATTACTTATATATTCGGTTCTTTATGGAGAATTTTAGAAAAATAGTTTTAAATTGGATGTGTCTCATGGGAGCCAAACTCAGACCTACACTAATTCAACCAGTACCTGTTGAATGAAATATTTAATCTGCTGTAGTTAGATTATGTTCTAAATCCAATTTACATGTTGTAGTTTGATTATGTGAAGAACTTTTGTGGCAATAATTAATTGTAAAGTTGTTTTCTGAAGGATTTGATTTGTTTCTCTTTTAAAAGTATTTTGTTTACAGTTCCTTTGGAGCCACTGCTTATATGCTGATGTCAATAGATTTTGTTGGAGATTTTATATTCCAGAGGATCTTGATCATATCATCTATGATTTACCTGACACGTAAAAGGTTAAAAGGTAAATTTGTTTAATCATGCAAATTGCTCCATGGTTGATCAATTTGATTGTTTGACTATTTGCTTCTTTTTTAAAAAAAATTACTGAAATGGGCTTAAAACTGTATTTTGGTACAGTTATTTTATCCATCTAGTGTTAGGAAATATAAAGATGTTCAAGTGATGATAAGATATGCTTGTGCTTCTCCTAGTTTTGATCAACAAGTTGAGCCTCTAACTCAAAATTTTCTTAGATTTTCCATATTTGACTCCATTGATAGAATTAAAGTAAGCTTGAGTAAATTTAATCAGGTGAGTTGTGTGATTGCCTTTCCCTTTCTTTATTCTATTAAGAAAGCATCCTCTTTTACTTGTTATTTTGGAAAAAGTTTCTAATAAGATTGATACTTTGCTACTCGCGATTTAGGTACAAGATTTTGGATGTTTTATAGAACCCTAAATCCTAAATCCCTAAATCCTATGTATTTATTTCATCTTTTGAGGTTTGTATTGCATCATGTTCTAAGAGGAGTGATCTACACATTGTCGGAGAATTTATATTTTCTTCCTTAATATCTATCTGTGTATGGTGAAATTTATTAGTGAGGTCATAATCTACAATATGTCTCCCTCAATTTTCTTCTGAGGCATATCCAATTATTTAGTTTAAAATTGGTTTTAGTTCATGTCCCTTTCTTTACCCATAAAAACGTATTGACTTAACCAGTATTTGGAGGGAATAAACGGCATTCAACCTCATTCTATTTAAAATTTGTCGGGCAAAATTTCAAAGCAATCCCTGTTAGATTCTGTTTGGTTGTTGGAATAAGTTATTTGATGATAATTGATTCGTTATGAAGATCTTTTCGTGTGATTGAAAGTTAGAAGTTCGGCTTTTGCTCTTTAAATTGTCTTGTCATTTATGATTTAGTCGGACAGTAAATTTTATCTACAAAATAATTTATTAGGTTTTATTTGGACGTGAGACTAAGTTAGTTGGTGATAATTTGTTCAATATGAAGATTTTTTTTTGCGTGATTGAAAGTTGGAAGTTCGACTTTTGCTCTATTAAAGATCCTGTTATTTATGAATTAGTAGGACAATATATTTTGTTTACGTGATGATTTATTTTATTTGAAAAAATATTTCCAAAGCTTAATTTTTCAGCTTCAGACAGAATCTGCCGGATTACTAATTAATTATCAAATTCTTGATCTCTGATTCTTAATTTATGGAGAAGCTCATTGGAAAGCATCTCCAAACAGGTTGATATTTTGTTAATTATTAATGTTATGAATAATTCTATTAATAAATTCGAATTATCACCGTCCGATCAGATTCATTAAGCTGACACCTAATTTTAGCACGTACAGCGCACTCAAAATCTACTCTTACAGGGACTAAATGGTTTTATGTGATTGTAGTTAATACAGTTGTGCCTATATATAGATCCATATTCAGTGTTTGGTTTTGATATATTTGGAACCAACTGCTGCAGTCAAAATTGTATGAGGAGGTCTAACTGCGACAGCTGGAGCAACGCTCAAATTGGCCGTCCTTTTAACTGTTCGGTATTTGGTTTTGATGCATTTAGATTCAACAATTATTTTTACTTGTAGCATTTTCTGCTGTATTCAATACTTATAGCATTTCCTGCTACATTCAATCAAACAAAATGCATGTAGTTATAATTACTGTATTTTTAACTGTATACAACTTCAACTGCACTATATTTTTAATTGCATCAAACCAAACGACCCTTAATGCTGTTACTAGGATCGTTTCGTTTGGTAATAAAACTTGAAGTTATTTCAAATTTGATGTTAGTTTAGTAGCTGTGGTAGGTAGTAGTACCCTTTAAAATAAAGCGAAATACTTACTTTAGATTGTCAAAATTATCTTTACATATTTTTAATATCCTGGCAATTTAATAGCAACCAATTAAATTTCACTACATCATAATGGCAATATATATATATAGTCCGGCTGGAATACTATTGATAGCACCAAGGGCTTGGTGCTACCGAGTTTTCCACCGTTAGATTTAACCCTTTGATTATTTTTACCCGTTAAATTATACTATTCAACCAACCACCCACTCAACCCTAGAGGGCCCATATCATCCTAACCGCACATTTCTCAATCCAAGAGCTGAAAAACTAATAGTACCAATAGCTTGGTGCTATTGATAGTATTCCAGCATATATATATATATATATATGAGCCCGATCGGTATACTATCGGTAGCACGGAGACCTCCGTGCTACCAAGTTATTTTCAATGATGCGGCTTCCAAATCGACGATCAGCTCCGTTAGACTTGATCTACACTATTGAATGTATTTGAAATTAAATTTCATAATTTTTCAATATTATTTATCTATCAAACGAGTAATCTAAATATAAACGGCTGAAAATAAAAATCTCATAAAGAATGATGATAAAAGACTTAAATATAAGATCAGAAATACTAATCTTTTTCTAAATAGTTCAAAAAATTTTGTATAAAAATTTCATCAGATTTAAATTATTTTATATCGTTAAATTCACAAACGCATTACATCGATCATTAAAATTGTCAATTTTGAGACCTTTTGATCACAGCCAATAATATCGAAAAATTATGAAATTTAGTTTCCAAATACTTTCAATAGTATAGATCAAGTCTAATGAAGCCGATCGTCGATTTGGAAGCTGCATCATTGAAAACAACTTGGTAGCACGGAGGCCTCCGTGCTACCAATAGTATACCAGCCTAGCTCTATTTATATATTGGAACAATATATAGAAATAATATTATGAGATAATATTATAAATACTCGTAGAACAATATGTGTAATCTACCACAGGAAACCTGGTTCACAATAGATTACACACAAGGTTACAGTTAATTAAGCGTAGTCCACCAATACTACCTCACATAGACCCCTCAACGCACCTTCTCAAAACAAACATGCATACTAATTACCCCTTACTTAGGGTTACCTAAATGCACTAATTACAAACACATAATAATAATAATTATAATAATCACCATCAAAATTACAACAAATATATATATAAATATATATAGCACTAGTGATTCAACCTTGCTTTAAGGTTCATGGAGCTCTCTACTGGGTTGCGACTGGCGGCGCGGCGACGGCTTTCATGGCCTCGAACCGGGGCTCCTTCGCCTGGAACTTCTGCCTCACGTACAAGTTCATGTAATCCTCGAACACGAATTTCGGATACACCTCGTTCTTCTCCTCCGCCGCCTTCTCGGCCAGGTCGGGCGCCGGGAAGATCACGGCGTCGCTCCCGGGGTTGTAGAACGACGCGATCGACATCCGGTTGCCGTCGGTCTGGGCCACGACGCGGTGCATTACACTCTTATACCTGCACGTGCGTTGAACATAAATTTTTAAAAATACTGTTCTCTGACAACTTAAGCTCATTTTTAGAGACAAACGGTTGTTTTATATGATACCTGCCGTTGGTGATCACCTCGAGCTGGTCTCCGATGTTGATGACGATAGAGTACGGGGTCGGGGGAACGTCGACCCACTCATCGTCCTTGAGGAGTTGGAGACCGCTGACGCGGTCGTCCTGGAAGAGGAGGATGATGCCACCGGCGTCGGTGTGGGCGCGGAGGCCCTTGATCAGGTCGGGACGCGGGCACGGCGGGTAGCTGCTCACCTTCGTGCCGAAGGTCGGGCCGTTCGACCCGCAGAAGGCCTTCTTCAGGTACCCCTTCTCGAGCCCCAGATTCTCGCACAGCAGGTCGAGGAGCCGCTCCGCCAGCTTCTCCAGTTCCACCGCGAATTCCTTCATCACTTTCCTGCAGTGATCAGAATCAATTGAGGCGACTTACTTTACACATGCATCGAATCCACGAAGCACTTTCGTAAAGCAGAAGCTCCTGAAAATCAAGTGCGTAGCTAACGAATCGTCTGAGGCTTTTCACACAAGCTCTATTATTCTTTTATCAAAAAAAATGCTTTTCTGAAAAGTTCTATTCAAATAACACAACCAACTGCAAATGAATTCAGCTAAGTAAAAGAGACATATGTAGTGTCAATCACTCTATTTGACTTGGTATATATATATATAAAAGAGAATCTATGCTGGATAAAATTAGACTTACTATACAAATAAAAATAAGTATGAATTTTATATTTTTTTTATCCAAAACTCATTTTTTTTTATCTTGTCAATTCTTTTTAATATAAAAATTTAAAAAAATAAAATAAAATTTAGGATAAGAATATAATATACACACTCTTTTTCTTGGATGTACAACTGGTAGCATATATTACTTTTTATTCACTTCTTTAAAAAAGAAAAGTATTAATTGTCTCTGTTGTTTAATTACCATTTTGAGCCTGCACCTAATTATCGAAAAGTTAGATATAATTCTTCAGTTAGGCCTTCAGGGTCCACTTTGTTAGTAAGTTATTTTTTTCTTCGATGCTAAGTCCACTCTCGTATTACTATATTAATTAATTACGTATATTTGTACAGTTTGGTACTGTTCAAATTTAGTGGACGTCCACCCAACCGTTACCATAAGTAGTACACCTATAAATTTCAAAAAATAATAATAACAACAACAAAAATAAAAATAATAATAATAATAATAATAATGTACCTGTAGTGGTCATCAAGATCGGGAACTTCGGAGATGTTGGAGACGGGGAGGTGGCGGAGGAAGAAGGTGCTCTCCCAGTCCAAGTTACTGGAGACGTCGACTCCGTTGGTGCCGTCCTCGAGCGCTTTGTTCGCGAACTCCTCGAACCGCTGCTCGCGGCATTTCCGGTAGTGATCCTTCGTCAGCCTCTCCACCTCGTCCATCTTCTCCCGCGTGATCCCGTGGTTCAGAACCTGCACCCAAAAAAAAAAAATATATACTGATTCCGTAAGCAGTAGTAGCAGCTTTTATAAGCATAGTATTTAGTACTTAATATCGGCATTTATCGATTGATAAATGATAGATGAGACAGTCTCACGTCGGAGATCATAGTCATGAATCTTTTTGTGTGGCAAAAGAGGGCCCCAGTAACATGCTAATTAATGCTCCCCAGCTAGAATGTGTTATTATAGTTAATATACCAAAAAAAAAAAAAAAAAAGCAAGGTATATATATATATATATATGTGTATGTGTTTATATATGTATTTAGCTGTGCATGCACCTCAAAGAAACCCCAGTTCTCGCACGCATCACGAAGCAACTCCATGGCTTGAGCCCTCTCCTCTCCCTCAAGCTTCTCCATGTTGATGATTGGGAACTTACTCTCCATCTCTACTCTCTCTCTCTCTCTCTCTCTTCTCTTCTACACTCTCTCTTATCTTTTTATATCCTTAGTTTTTTTTTTCTTTATCGATCGACTCTGATCTACAATGAGCGGTGGGAAGAGCACTCCTTATTTATAGGCGCGATGGAGAAGGGGAAGGGGAAAAAGGATGAGAGAGAGGTAAAGTTGGGGGAAACCCGTGTCGAAGACGTATTGAATCTCATCTCCAATAAGAGAGACAGAGACAGAGACAGAGATAGAGAGAGAGATAGAGAGAGAGAGAGAGAGCGCCACTTTCTCTCTCTAGATAGTATGTATCCTGGACCCCACGCCCTTTGGCCGCTTGTCGCGTGTTAGTCTTTCACACCCGAAAATTCCTCGAGTGCTACGTTTATTGGAGGAAGGTAAAGTTGAGGTAGAAGATCAGATTAACGAATTTTTAGATTTCAACTCTCTGCTGCGTGATAATAAATTCTCCACAGACTAATAAGTTGAGTTAGATGAGCATAATAAATTAAATGATAGTGCGGTACCTATAATAGAGATAAACGTAAGAGGACCAGCGATAAATCTAAAATTTTAGTGGGTCGAGTCAGGTCGAAACACGTGAGCGCTGTGATTGAGTCCTTAAATGCGACACATATTTTTGGAATGGTTAGTTAACGTTTACGATCCACAAAGTTATTTATTTGTATAGTTGTGAGATTGAAATTTTTTCGGTTCTGTTATTTGTTTGGTAGAGAATAAATAACATAAAAACTGAATGTGTACGAAATAAATTAATATTTTTTTTATTTTTTTATTTTTTATTTCGTAATTGACTTCTATCTTGTACGAAAAAATAATTATAGTACTTTAGAGAGTTTGAGTTTTTATCTCGAAAAAAGTGAACATTTACGATTAAAAATCGCTTCACTCCTCTCCCCTTTCGGTGAAATGAACAGCTGTTTACGACTGTTATGGATTCACGAGTTCACAGATAAATAGTACTATATCAAATAATTAATTACAAAAATAAAAAATTAATATTATATATATATATATATATATATATATATATATATATATATATATATATATATATATGAGTCCGGCTATGGTGCTTGTGAAAGTACCAAGCACTTGGTGCTTGTAAGTTTTCTGCCGTTAGATTCACCCCTTTGATCAATTCCACCCATTAGATTATACTATTCAACCAACCACCCACTCAACCCTAGGGGGCCCACATCATCCTAACCGTCCATCTCTTAATCCAAGGGTTAAAAACCTACAAGCACCAATTGCTTGGTGCTTTTAAAAGCATAGAGCTCAATTCTATATATATATATATATATATATATATATATATATATATATATATATATATATATATATATATAAGCGTATAGAAATGAAAGACGGAATAAAAAAAGAAATAAAAGAAAATTTCCTACGAACGGTTATAATCAATTTATTAAAAAATATTTCCAATAAGGACGAACGGTTATGATTAATCTGTTAAAAAATAGCATTTCATCTATAAATCCAATCCTACGAACGGTTATGATCAATTTGTTAAAAAATATCTCGAATAAAAACGAACGGTTATAATCAGTTTGTTAAAAAAATAGCATTTCTATTCATCTATTTTACATTAAAATTAAAATTTTATCGTGAATTAAATTTAATTTTTGATATCAAATTTGAATTAAGAATTTAAAAAATTTAATTATAATAGATCAAAATTAAATTTTAAATTTTAAAATAAATATGAATTAAATTTTGATGCTTTTAGTTTAAAACATATACTTAAATTTAAATTCATCAGAAATAAAAAAAAAAAAATATTCAATGTATATAAAAAAAAAATATAGGGATATTGCAAATATTTTCTACTAAAATATAAATATAAATTTTATAAAATATAAAAAAATATTTATCGTAAATTTTTAAATAAATATGATGTACAAATTTATATTGATTTGAAATAAATTAAAATACTTGTGACGTGCATTTGCACGTACACTCAACTAGTATATATATATATATATATATATATATATATATATATATATATATATATATATATATATATATATATATATATATATATATAGGGTCCGGCTACTATACTCTTATGAGTATGATCGTATTCGTACTCATAAGTTTTTCTCGATGATGGAGCTTTCGAATCGACGATCCATACCGTTAAATATTATCTAGAGCATTTAAAACTTCTAGAAATTAAATTTCATAATTTTTTGACATCATTTGCCCTATGATCAAAAGATCTCAAAGTAGACAATTTTTAACGGCCGGTATGGGATACTTGCTCGTTTAACGGTGTAAAAGAATCGGAATCTGTTGAATTTTTGATAGAAAATTTTATTTACTATGTAAATAAAGATCAATAACTCGGATCTTAAATTGAAGAATCCGATCATCCATTTTTAGGACGTCGTTCAATTTTGACCGTTCATTTTATGCCCATTTGATGGACTTTATAACGATTTCGAAAAATTACGAAATTTATTTTCTAGAAGTTTTAAATACTCTAGATCATATTTAACGGTGTGGATCGTCGATTCGGAAGCTCCATCATCGAAAACGACTTATAAGTACGAAGGGTCCTATACTCATAAGAGTATAGTAGCCCTACCCTATATATATATACATACATATATATATACATACATATATATATACATACATATATATATACATAGTCCGGCTACTATACTATCGATAGTACCAAGCTCTTGGTACTATAGAGTTTTCTGCCGTTTGATCTACCCTTTGATCATTTCCATCCGTTAGATTATACTATTCAATCAACCACCCACTCAACCCTAGAGGACCATTATCATCCTAACCGCACATCCTTTCATCCAACGACCGAAAACTCGATAGCACCAAGTGCTTGGTACTATCGATAGTATAGTAGCATAATTCTATATATATATATATATATATATATATATATATAGAGCTAGGCTCCTATACTTTTGAAAGTATAGAGGCCTTCTTACTTGTAAATTATTTTCGATGATGAGACATCCAATTCGGCGATCGGTTCCGTTAGACACGATCTATGCTATTGGAACTATTTAGAAACCAAATTTTATTTTATTTTTTTACTTTATTTGCATAGTGAACGAGTAGTCTAAAAATGAACGGCTGAAAATAAAAATCTCATAAAAAACAGTGATAAAAGACTAAAATTTCAAATCGAAAGTATTATTCTTACTTTTAATGTCAAGTAGAATTTTTTTAGTAAAGTTTTGTAATTTGGATTCTTTTATACAGTTGAACTTACAAACGTACCACATCGGCCGTTAAAATAGTTATTTTTGAGACTCTTTGATTATTTGGTAAATGATATCGAAAAATTATCAAATTTAGTTTCAAATAGTTTCAATAGCGTACATTATGCCTAACAGAGCTGATCGTCGAATCGGATGTCCTATCATCGTAAACAAGCATGGAGGTCTCATACTTTCGAAAGCACGGACGAAGTACCATATATATATATATATATATATGTATTAGTGGGTTTAAGCATAATAATGAATTTAAATTATTATTAGATTTAAACTTCCTAACATAAACACAGACTCATGCTGTAAACATCACACACACTCTCTCTCTCTCTGTTTCTCTGTGTTTCTCTCTCTCTCATCTTTAATATTGTCAATAAGAGTGGTGGGGGCCGGAGCGGCTGCTTCTCCGGTCTAGAGCGCTTTGACGAGAAGACGAGTATAACAACTTTTCATTAAAAACGCGTCGGATTTTCAAATACTGTCGTTATAGGCTTAATTGATATGTTCACAATTTTGTTTTGAATACCGCAACTGTACAAGTCCTATGCGCTGTTAATTGGTTTAAATATATATATAGTATAAAAATGTTACGCTAAATTACCAATTTTTTTTTTATAAATATTTACTTTTTTATTTTTTTCTTTCTAATTTTTAAAAATTTATATTTTACTCTCTCAATATTTCAAGTTGTTGTTGTATTTAGCCCTCATCCGTCAGGATTTCATCAGTATTTCATCATTTTCTTATAATTTATATAAAAAATATCCTTCAAAATGATAGAATTATATTAATTTTTTTTTTTTATAGAATAAGTAAGAGCAATTTGATCATTTTACTCTCTCCATTAACGTTGTACTCTCGTGAAAACACTTATAAAATTTTAAGAAGGAAAAATGTAGATTTTTAAAGTTATGGAAAAAAAGTAAAAAACGAGTATTTACAAGAATGTTTTCTGTAAGTTAGCCCAAATGTTATATGTATTTTGCCGGTGATCAATTTTATATGCGCGGAATGAGACTACAAATATTATATGAACTCAATAAATATTTCTGCAATTCATCTGATATCCAAATTTTTGCCAATCAAAGGTGGATGTGAGTCTCACACATCTCTTTCTTTCAACTCATTTTGTGCATTCTGTTTATAAATTTTGCTATGGATGTAGTAACTTAGGGCGTGTTTGGTTCGTTCCTTTTTTACCATAGAATCGGAATCGGAATAGATGAAACCGTTTGTGAGTGTTTGGTACGCGGGAATCTCATTTCGATTCTGATTTTCGAGCGGAATGAGAATCTCCCAATCACCTCTTTTTTCAATCCGGCCTAGGAGGCCGGATTGGAAGTTGAATCCCGACAGAATGAATATTTATTCGGATTAAATTTATTTTTTATTTTTTTAAATTAAAATATAGGTTTAAATTTAGAAATTAAATTTATAATTTTAATTTTAATTTGAACTTGAATTAAAAATTAAAATTTAATCAAGTATTTCGAATCTAATTTATAGATTTGAATTTAAATTAAATTTTAATTTAAAATATAAAGTTTTATTCAAATTTTATTTAAAACTTAAATTAAATTTATGGATTCAAATTAAAATTATAATTATAATTTTAAGTTTGAATTTGAATAAATCAAAATTTAGTTTTATATTTGGAATTATCCACTCAACTTCAAAGTTTAAAAATATTTAAAATTTTGACATCATTTCAAAATTTTGATGTAAATTTTTAATATTTAATTTTCGGTTTGAATTTAAACTACTATATTATAAAGATAAAATTGGTATATTAATTTGATTACGTTTTTTATATCTACCTGAACCAAACACCGACAATGGAAATGATTTATTACGATTCCGATTCAGGTGACGAACCAAACCGAATTAGGTAATGAGTCATTCCGATTTCGATTCCAGCTTCTTTCCATTCCGATTCCGAATCCGATTCCGCCTTCGAACCAAACGCGCCCTTATTTTTTCAGTAAATCAATAATCTAAAAAGACAAAATATTCCAAATCAGAAAGTAATGTAGAATATTCATTGATTATATGCCATTTTCATTGCTAAATAGGAGCTAGCGTTCGAAAGCACTGAGGCCTCCTTATTTTTTAAATTATTTTTGATGATGGAAAATTCGATGCCGCGATCTGCTCCACTAGAAATGATCTATTATGTTGGAATTATCTAGAAAATCAAATTTTATAATTTTTTTTAACTCATTTTTCCAGTGAAAGATTTAGCCTAAAAATAAACGGTTGAAAATAAAAATCTCATAAAAAATAATGATGAAAAATTTAAAATTCAGATCAAAGGAAATGATCTTGCTTTTGATGGTAAATAAAATTGTTAATTAAAATTTCACCTATTATGGATTGTTCTATAGCATTGCACTTACAAACATACCATATCGGCCATTAAAATAGTTATTTTTGAAACTTTTTAATCACTTGACAAATGATGCCAAAAAATTATAAAATTTAATTTTTAGATAGTTATAATAGTATAGATTATGCCTAGCAGAGTCGACCGTCAAATCAAAAAAAAATTCATTAAAAATAATTTGAAAGTATAGAGACTTTCGTTCTTTCAAAAGCACACAAGTCATGCTAGTAATGGCACCCAACACTTTTTTTTTTTTCTTCCCTTTTCCATGCTTTTTTTTTTTCTTCTTACGTGTAATGTATGCAGGGTTACTATATACCTGAACTAGGTCGCAGTGCAACTGCGTGCACATACAGAAAACTTATCTATCTGAGCAATACTATTCATACACTCCATCTAGGGGGTGTATGATTTACACCCATCTATAATACACCCCCAAATGTGTTCCCAAATTTTTTTTAATTTTTCAATTAGATTCTGTTTTTAAAATAATTGAGTATTTTCATAATTTATTTTAATTGTGTTTCTGTTCTCCACGACTTCGTTATCTTTAGTGAAAATGACATGTGACTGCTTGGTTGAATTTTGGAGGGAAAACTCCCTCCTTTCCCCCAAAATAAAACTTTTCAATGGGTCATTTTGTTCTTTCCTCAGTTGCTTCCTCCTTTTCTTCTGCTTCACTTCTCTCCTTTTATTCTTCTTCTTTTTCTTCTTTTTATTATTTTTCTCCATTTTTTCTTCATCTTTTTCTTCTTCATTTTATTTTTTTCCTCCATTTCTTCTTCGCTCTCTTTTTTTTCTTTCTTGTTTTCCTTTTTCTTCGTCCTAAGCCATCAGCATCATCTTCTTCTCCGTTCTTTGTATCATCCGCTTACTCTCTTCTTCTTTTCTTTCTTTCTTTTTTTTCTTCTATTTCTTGTTCTTTATTATCGTCTTCTCCTCCTCCTCATCCTCCTCTTCTTCTTCTACTTCCTAAAGATATTAAAAGCTCGCATATTGAATTCCGTTAAAAATAACAAATTTATGAGCTATAAGGACCCAATTGAAATGAATTGCAAGAGTTGAGGACTCAATTAATTAAAAAAATAAAAGGGTAGGAACCTAATTGAAAATTTGGGAAAGGTTTGGGGACCAATTGTGTAATTAGTCCAACTAAAAATTGTCACATTAATTAAATCTAATCTCAATAAGATCTATGGATTTATAGGACTTCCTTTTTTCAATGCATGAATATTTTGGTAAGTACTTTTTTTTTTCAATTTACTTTAGAAGCTTATAATATTTAGTCGATGAAAAGTATGATCAAATGTCTTACAAAATATACTATAATCAGCCCCAGTTTATGCTCTCAAAATAAAATAAGTCACCTCCTAAGTGAAATAAACTATTTTGATAAACCATGAAAGCTAAAACTGTATAAGGAGTTAAAACCGAGCTACTAAGTTGGAGGCGCAAATAAAAGTCGTCATAATATACAAATCATCACCAAATAACTTATACTCATACCCAGGCTTTATTATGTGCAGCATATGTAGATTGTTTTCATGTTCAAATTATATCACTCATATGCATTGGCAATTCTATATCTATGTATTTTCTTTTTCATCATGAGATGATTTTCTAAATTATACTTGGTTGTATACTAGCCAATTTCTTATTGCCATTACTTGAGGTCCAACTCTTCACAGAGAATAAAAAACCTACACAATTATACTCTTTTAATTGACCTTTATATATTTATATATATGTATAAATAAACAATGGAGTAAAATAATAACTATAATAGCTTCCTTATCTACACAATTTGTATTTTTTGGATTGACCTACATAGTATTAAAATATACACCATGTATTAAAAAATTTAAGTCTACAAAAGAATCTCTACATAACCTGCTTTATACGTGGTTTGTCCTCGAAAAAAGACAACAATACTCCCTGTTTGTGGGCAACTCAGATCCTTCACAATTTTTCACATGTTAACAAAAAAAAAAAAAGAAAAAAAAAAGAAAAAGAGAACAAATTATAATATCTCCAAATATACAGCTCACAAAAAACATTTCCCACCACTTATCTCTCCTGAGATCCCGAAATTGGACCCCTACCAATTAATTGCACTTGAATTGGTTGATTAATATTTGAGAAGCAGTACTTTTCATAAGAATGGAAGATATGTCTCGAATCGTTGGGTTGGGTCCGATCGACCGACTTTATGTCTAATTTAAATCCAAAATTTTGTTTATACTGGAAGAGCCCACGCAGCTGTACAGACTCAGTTAGTTAAGGCCATAACTTTAAACCTTTTTGATGAGTTTATGGGAATATATTGAACCTATTTGTGCTCCGCTTTATTTCAATTATAGTGAAATTTTGCTGTCTTCGTCCGTAGACGTCATCAGCTAGTGGTTAAACTACATAAATTAGTTACTTGCTTTTTGTTATTCTCTCTGCTGCATCGATCATACCTAATGAATTAGAATTTTTCGGCTTTCGTCGAAACCCTCGCCCTCGCGACGACGAGGCGTATATGGCAATTTGTGAATGCATCCAGCTGTTAAAGTTTTCAAAGTGAAGGTCACTGTAGGCTGCCTCAAGAAGTAACAGTGGAGAACAAAGCCATGCAAATTTTTTTGCAGCTTTAAAGGGAATCTAGTTTCAACTAGGGTTTGGTAGGGAGTTGGCCCACATTTGACACTTTGCTTTCTTAGTGGTGAGCTAAATTTTTAGGGCTTTTGATTCTATATTTAGAATTTTACGGATTCAACGCTGAATCGGTGGCCACGTGTGAGAATTAGAGTCGTATCAGAAAATAACATAAGTTGATTTATATAAACGTGGCCTTAATTAGCTTTCACATTGACAAATTTTAATTTTATTTGAAAAAGTAGGCAGCAGGTACTACTAACAAATTAAATAGCCAACGTACTTAGATCGAATTGGATTGTTTATTTTAATGATCGTTCCTACCTTCGATACTTATGGATCTGCCATAAGCCTTGCCTCCTTCCATGCATCGTGTCTTGGATATGAAAAGAGCTATCGGGGTTCTCTTTTATGTCCACGCTCTAAAACTTGAAAATGTCGATAATATTTTTAGATAAATAGAAAAATCGGCTGAGAAGAGGAAGATAAAGAAATTTTTTTTTTCCTTCCTTTTTTTAAAATATATCAATCCACCTTCCCAAACAAATCGGAGAGGGACAGATCAAACAGGTGGATAAGGTTTAATGTTCCATCCATTTCATGGTTATTGCAATTAACTTTGCTAGTGATTACGTTAGCATATTGCTTGGATTGGAAAAAAAACAAAAAAAATAGAAGTTATTAATTGACATAGCTTATGAAGTAGCTTTTCTGCTGTAAATTGTGCGAATAAGAGTTTGATAAATACAAAGGTTTAGAGTTTTTGCCGTGTAAAAAATAAAAAAGGTTCAGTTCAAACATTGGTATCTTAATGAGAAGGCACCTATCTAGATAGAGTTGGAGGAAGCTTCCTATTCTTTAATTGAAGAAAAGGAAGAGAGTTTCTAAGCGTTAAAATAAGAAGCTCCAACTAGAAGCATCTGTTCGTGCTTTGCCGCCAAATTTTAACTTTTAAGGGCATTTTAATGGCATTTTAATATGAAAGATCACTTTTTTCAGCAACTACACTAAAACGAAAATATGATTCTTTCAGATTTTCATCTGAGCTAAGGGGCTACCTGGTTCCGCATAAAACTATGAAAAAAAAATTTGGTGGAAAAAATTTTTCGGAGGAAAATAAATTTAATGCTCTTTAATTTTTGGTTTGTATAAAAAAAGAATAGTTTTCCATCACGGTTGTTTGGTTGAAAGGAAAAGATAAATAACAAATTATTATATGTATTTTCTTCTAGCCTATATATTATATATTATTGATATATAATAATTATCGTGCTGCATATATTATTATAATTTATATTTATAAATAAAATATATGATGAAAGAGGAAGAGAGAGAGGTCCACCATGGACTCTCTCACGTGGTCCATGAGAGGAAGTGGACCTCGTGCTGAGCTCAAGATGAGCTGCATTTTTTCTCCTTAGGTTTTCGTTTTCTGCTGAAAGAGAGGGAAAAACAAAAACCCAATATTTTTTGAGAATTTTTTTTTTACAGACTATCAAGCATTCGAAAAGTTACTTTTCAAGCGAAAAATAATTTTCGGAGTAATTTTACAAGGAATCTAACACACCCTAAATAGCTCACAATTTTTTACTAAACTAGAATCACACATTGCGATTTTCGTTAACATTGAAAACAAAATATAAAATATTTTTTTTTTAATATCTTCAATAAATTTTTGAAAGAATGGTAGCATACTATTGCTTTGTTCATTTTTGTAAAACTGAACTTAGCTAGAAATATATATAAATCAGTTAGGCTTCAAACTTAGAACCTCAAGTATCAATCATCAAATCATTTGCCACTTGCGTTGAGAACGGTCAGTAATATGCTTAATGGTTGGTATTCCGAGATTTTCAATTTGAACCCTAGTTTGCTTCATATTTTCAGCTAAGTTTATTTCTCTAAGAAAAAGTAAACGAAGCGAATAACCCGTTCTCTCGAAATAAAAAGAAAAAAAAAACCTTCTTCAATGATTGGTCAAAATTGATAGGAAGGACTGAAACAATTGTCCTACTCTCTTCAACTAGCTTTGACCACTTCTCTTCGCATCCTAAGCTTAGTTAGAACCAACCTTAATTAATCTCTCCTCTTAATAACATCCTAAAACATATTTAAACCAACTTTAATTAACTAAATCCACAGCACTAACTAACTTAATTACGTCCCTTTCCTTCATTCTTTTTATGTCTTCAACGTGCAAGAAAAAACCCCCAAATCTCTGACCAATTTGCGCAAGTCCGTAGCAGAACCAACAAGTATTCTTGTTAGCTAATGACAAATTGTCATTCAAAATGGAACTTCATGCTATGTGATTCAAAACTTTTGAGATTTATTTTCACTAGAGATCTTCGTGTAATTTGTCATTGTTCTCCTACTACTTGGACTTTAATGTGTACTTTTGAGGATCAAAGAGAAAAAAAAATAAAAATGAAAGAAACATTATTAATTGTGTCAAATGTTAGGGGGTCGTATTCCAATTGGAAACTCTCAATCGCTAGAGGATTATTTGTGGAGGAGAGAGAGAGTTTTTTCTTTCCTTTTTTCGTCTTGTCATTTATTTCACATTTCTTTGAAAGGACTGCAAAAAAATAGGGAAAAAAAAAGTTAAAACGGTTTTTCTGTTTTAAGAAAATAGATACAATTTTGGTAAGGACATATCAGAGCGGTTTGCTCATATTCGTTCAATAAAATAGTAACAGAATTTGATAAACATGAGCTGATTCTATCAAAGTTTGCTCATATTCGTTCAATAAAATAGTAACCAAATTTGATAAACATGAGCTGATTCTATCAAAATTGCATCCGCTAACTTCATTTGTTTCACACGTTTATAACATTTAGGAATATCTTTTTGTTACTAAGTAACTACACCACCAGAATTGAGAACCAGTTTGGAGCTTGTACATCTTTGTTAAAGAGTACTTATTAGGCTAAATTACAGAAATCTCTCGTATGAATACTCGCTTTTTCAATTTTTTTCCTTGACTTTTAAAAATCTTTATTTTACCCCCTTAAAATTTTAAAAATATTTTCAGGGGGTACGCCGTTAATGGAGAGGACAAAATGACCAAATTACTCTTACTTCTTTTATAAAAAAATAAATAATTTTTTAATATATCTCTGTCATTTTGAAGAGTATTTTCGGTATAAATTATAAGAAATGGACGGAATAGTAATGGAACCCTGACGGAGGGGGGCAAAATACATAACTTAAAATGTTGAGCGGGTAAAATATAGATTTTTAAAAGTTAGAGAGAAAAAATAAAAAAACGAGTAATTATAAATGAGTTTTCTGTAATTTAGCATACTTATTATGATTCTCATCCAAAATGACAAAACCTCCTAATCCGTAGTATTATAATTATTTTATTAGTTGAAAAATTATGTCGATTTCACAACTTTACTAACATCTTTTAAAACTTTTCTAATTTAAGTTGCACAATAGTAGTGTATTAGCAGGTAACCTGTGGGCTCAACCTGAGATCAGTTTGGTGCATATAGCTTGTCTTTTTCCTTCTCTTTGACCTGCTTTTTCAGGGCATGACCAGTCACATGGAGCTTGGTTTGAGTGGATCCAACACATGGATAGGCCCAAACCCCTACTTAGCCCTATGGTGGTAGATGCCATGTAACAAGTGGGTGGAGTACTCCCTTCTAGTCTTTTTTTTTTTTTTTTTACTTTTTTATATTGGGGCAATTTCAAACATAACCTTATGGAACTTTAAAATATTATACTTGTCCCTTCAAAATCTAAAATATTATTTATATCCCTCTACACATATAAATCTATTACAAATGCCCCTCTAAATTCCAAACTCGAAGTCTAAAACCCTAAATCCTTTAAGGTGAAAACGTACATAACTTATTTGAACAATGAACCATTTTGAATCGGCTGTTCAATCTTTTAAAATTTTGATTTTTACTATCTAACCTTTCAATTTGTTTAATTTGAGTCGGTCAACAATATTGTGACTTCAATAATCGAATGTGTTGTTTGTCTTTACGGATTTAGTTACTATACTCCATATAATTTCTACAACTGTAAATTTCTTAAAATAAATAATTAGTAATCAACAATATTTTGACTTCAATAATTAAATGTGTTGTTTATCTTTACAAATTTAGTTAGTATACTGCATACAATTTTCGTAACTATAATTTTATAAAATAAATAGTTAGCTTAAATTGACAAATTGAAAGGTTGTAAAGTAAAATCAAAATTTTAAAAGATTGCTTAGCCAACTCAATATGATTCATAGTTCAGATAAATGTTGTATGTTTTTGCCATTCTTTAATGTTTTTAAAGGCACTAATGATATTTTATTTTTTTTTGAGGAAAAAGTAGCATGTTACCCGCTTCATTCAATGAAAAGATGAATTAGGCTACAGAAGTGAGGCAGCTGGGCCTCGGTGAGGACCAAAAAAAAAAAAAAAAGAAAATAAGGGGGGGAGGGGGGTTCAATCAGCGGCGATACAACACTCCCAAAAGTTTACTAACTGTTTAATCCTGTAGACTGTATTTAGTGGGTCGGCCAGAGCTTTTCTAAAGATCGCACCATTCCTGATTTTTCAGATAACCCACCAGCAGGCTACTAGGCCAGTAAGTGAAGAAAACTTTGATTGCCTTCCATTTCTCTCCATCCACCGATCGCAGACGAAAATGCACTAATGATATTTTCAATTCGAAGGAATATTTATAAAATTACAACCTTTCAGGCAGGTTAAACCTTTTTATATTAAGTGGGTTACTTTCGCAGCATTTTATCTTTTCTTGCTTTATTGTGTTATTTAGAGATAAATAAATGAGGTGATGTGTGAAGATAATAAAGCTAAGCTAGGGGAACAAACGAAGTGAGCATGATAATCTACAAGATAAGAATGTCGGCATGGTGTAGTAGTCATGTTATTCATGTTGTGGTATTATGATGATGTTTTGAGAATAAGTTAAGATACTTTTTATGGACAAAATTTTAGTGGTGATCTCCCCAACGATGCCTCTTTGGGAAACTTTTGATTCGCTGCTATGTGTTAGTTTTATTTTTATCCAATAATTCGTTGTGTGCGGATTATGGCTCCTTAACGAGATATCGATGGGGAGCTCCCCGCTGGAATTTTTTTTTTTTTCACTTTCTATAAATACTGTTAGATGTGTCTTTAATTTTTTTTTTTTTAAGAGAAACTGAATGAATAATATTCTGGAAGTTTGAAGTTTTACTAATTCTAGTCGGTTTTCACCGCTTATTTATTTGCCTCTGTTTTCATGCGTTTTTTTTTTTTTCAAGCCGCGAAGGTTAGGGTGTTCCTGAGAAATCGGTATCTTTCGCATTCCACGATTAGAAGTCCATCACGTCCAAAAGCCAAATCATTTCTCACTTACGCTTTCCTTATTATTTCTTATATGATAATAGAAATTTTGGTCTTTGACATCACAGATACAATATACTTATGTAAGAACCTATTTGCCCCGCTGTATCTTCTTCTGCAGAAGTACTATGTAAGTGTATGTGGTTGAAATAAAGCACCAGAAAGACTTTCAATAAGAATTTTCTTAACTGATTTATACTACATTATCCCAAAAAAAAAGGAAAAAAAACTACAGAACGAAATTCTGTTTTGAGGGTTTAAAAATTCTTCTTTTCTTCTAGAACTAAAGCCAATTAGGCTTTTAAATCAATGTATGACATCAGGCTGCAGAGGAATCCTTAAAATAGATTGGAAAAAGATAATGGAGTAGTTGACAATTTGAATTTTTTTGAAAAGACAATATTTGCTTTTCAAATTGTTATTAAATAGTAATCAACAATGGAGAAAAAGCACCATACCAGTTCAAGAAGAGAAAGGGTTATCAGTGTCCACTCCAGTGTTTGTAGAGACATTTTCCTCTAAGAAAGTTAAAAGCGACATTAATTGGATTGAATGACTAAACTGAGTTGGTTAGGGCTACATGTGGCCATCTTTTTATTTTGTTTCAAACCTAACTTTTTTGAAAGTTTCACAGACCAATTAATCATCAGAGAAAAGGAGAATTCTGATGCAATTAGTCTTTAACAAGTGGTTTGGTGCGAAACATTTTGTTCTTTTTACTTTTTTTTTTGTTTTTGAGAGAGATAGGTAGTAAGCTACATGCTTCGTTTATTTATTTTTTTAAGAAATGAACTCAGCTCGAAAAGAAAAATAATTAGGTTTTGAACTTGGGACTGTTGGATCGTTGACGCTAATAATCAATTATTAAAGCTCGAGCTGTTAGAAATACGCAACCAATTCACTTAAAATGTACAGACATAGCGTCTACGAGTCTCGATTGTGACTCGGTTCAACCAGTTTTACGCAATTTCGAACATGACTGGGCCTAACCCGGCCTCCTGCTACAGGGCAGCATGCTAACCCCTTTAAGCCAACAGAGACATTGGGTACCATCCATCAAGCCCTTTGCCAGCTACGCTAAGTACAGTCGGTGATTTGGTCCTAAACCGTAGGAGCAGTTGGAGGCCTATTTTGTTTGGAGTACTGAAATATAGTTCTTTAACTCGGAAATGTGAATAAAAATTTTCCCTACGAGGCCAATTTTAATAAAAATAATTTGTATATAAATTCCTTACTTTTCAGAACTTTTCTCTGTCCTCACATAATTAGTTGGGAAATGTTGACTTTTTTATTCGAAAAGTCATGAAGAATATCTTTCAGCAAAATCTAACTGTGTACTATCACAACTTTTAATATTTTTTTCCCTTTAGTATAGCTTAATCCTTTAAATTAGATATGCTTAAGCATACAAAATTTTTAAGAATAGAATGCTACATGTTGAAAGATATAACTGTAATAAAAGAATGCTTAGTGATGTTTATACTAATAAATCTATGAGAAAAAAAAAAGATTGAATAGCTCAGAAAATTATATAAAAAAGATTAAAGAAGAATTATATGCAATTTTACCCTTTCAAATAACTTCTGATGCAAATGGGAGGGAAGGGGATTTTTTTTTATTTTTATTTTTTACTTTTCCTAGCTGCCTTTTGGAAAGCTAGAAGGGAATCTGAGCAACAAAGGCAAAGTGGAATCCATGTGTAACAAAAGGGGATGCAGCTCCTGGACCAGGGAATATTTAAGTCACTTTGTGGAACTTTATGTATTAATTAATTAAGGATGTTGCATAAGGAACTCACCTGGACCTTTCGTATTACAATTTAAAATAAATTGAGTAAAAATTATTTGGAATGATATATGAAAGTTCCAGAATATGATCTGAGTGTAAGAGTCCAGTTATTATACTATCGATAGTATCAAGCGCTTGATGCTATCGAGTTTTTCGCCGTTAGATCTACTCCTTTGACAATTTTCACTCGTTAGATCATACTATTCAACCAACCACTCACTCAATCACCAGAGACTACTATCATCCTAACTACACATCCCTTCATCCAAAGGCTGAAAACTTAATAGCACAAAGCGCTTGGTACTATTAACAGTATAGTAGTCTAATTCTTGGGTGTAAAACTAAGTCTGTTCATATGAGATTTTTCTTTAGTTTACTGTCAGTTTTGTTTGATTTGCCAAACTATTTTAATACTGAATAAGTTAGATATTTGGCAACCGAAAATTTTAAAACTACTAGGGTCATTAAACAACAGTGCTTTCTGAGAGCCAAAAGTTTAAAGAAAATTATCAGAATTAAGGTTCGTGCAACTTCTCAAGCATCTCTACTATAGGAATCCCGTGATCCCATCTATTGAGCAAAAAAAAAAAAAAGAAAAAAAAAAAGAAAAAAAAGTGTTGAATAAGATGTTTATGCATCCGCACGGAGCAGCTGAACATACTATCCAGCTAACCATCGAAAGCCACTTTATCATCTTCGCATGCAACTTCCTCAAAAGAATCAGGAAGATACAAAACAAGATTCAAAATAACTAGGGACCAAGGCCTAACAAGTCATATGCTCAACAAGATAATGCAATGACATTTTTATGAACGTGTAAGGGAAAAGGGAAAATTGATTGAGTAAACAGATCGAAACCCGTGACTAAGACTTTACTTGGGATTGCGGGTAGAATACATTAACATTACATAGCAGGATTAAAGTGTAATGTGAAAAATATTCCATTCGTTTTCAGAGGTGACAAGAAGTTGAGTGCAAAGGAATGCTTCAATACACTCATAAGTATTGAAAAGGATATGATTGAGTTTTACATGAAGTAACTTGCTGAATAGGTTACTAATTTAGAATAGTCAGATTACAATATTGAAAAAAAAAATTAATGACATATGCTAAATTTGTTAGCGCCCTATAAATTTTAAATAATTTCGTTTTACTTAATTAGATAATACCCAATCTGTTAAGTATCCACCTCAAAAAGATATTGAATTTAAATTCGATATTTAATTTGGTATTGCAATGTAAAATTTTGATTTTAAAATTTAAATTCAGCCCTTAAATTTGAATCTAAATTGTACTTTTAATCTTGAAATCAAAATTTAATGTTTGATTTAAACTGAAATTTTTAATTTGTACTGAAAGTTTTATTTCGAATTTGTGTTTTATATTTAAGAAAATTTAAATTTGATTCAGAATTAAAATTTTTGTATGTTGTTTCCAAATTAAATTCGCAGTTTAGATGTAATTTGAATTCCAATTATTTTTGTAGGAACTTGAAAAGTCTATAATATCCTTAGTTGGATAAGACCAATGATGGATCTTATGAACCAAAACATTTTATAAAGACCAAAATATTCTTTAGACTGATACATATGCCCCTCAATAACAGATCACCTTTTTAGAGTAATATTACATCTCGACTACTTATTTAGAAAAATAAATAGCCAGAACTTATCTTTATATACTCCGGTGGTAACTCTATTTTGTCTAATAGTATTACGCGACACTCGGGACAAAATGTTACTAAGCCATGCATGATTGGAGATTGGGAAAAAGGTGGTGGGAGAGATACATGTACACCCAAAAAGAGGAGGAGGGGATGTTTTTAAGTTCTAACAAAAAGAGCCCATTCCTGATCAACCCATATGGTATGTTGTGCACATGGGAGTGGCTCCATAGAGTTATTGCCTAGCACTAAAATTAAAGAGCTACATATCCTTTTTTTTTTTTTTTTTTTTTTTTTTTTTTTTTTTGAGCTATACTTTGCACCTCTCCATCATCCCACGTTTACCCACAGAGCCCCACTGAGAGATTGTGCTCGTAGCGTGGCGTTATTGGCCATGTCCATGCACATAAATGGTACGAGCGAATTGATGAACGAAAGGGAGTTTCTGATAAGACATTGAGAATGTACCATACATAAAAGATCTCTCATGTGATCGAGAATGATTGCTCATGTTCAACAAAAATCTAAGCATTTTGCATGATATCATAGCAGAAGGTATTCAATGCAAATATTAAGACGTACAAATTTTATCTGAACTATAGACTATTTTAATTCTAACTATCGAATCTTTCAAAGTTTTAATTTTACTATCCACTTCATCGATTTATTTGATTTGAGTCAGTCGACAGTACTTTTAGAGTCAAAGTGCCATGCATGCCTGGCTCAGATCGAACAAATTCGATGGATTGGATAGTAAAATTAAAAATTTAAAGGTTGGATAGTTGAACCAAAATAGTCCATAGTTCAGATAAGTTTTGTGCGTTCTATCAAATTTATGGTTTTATTAAACTTTTCGTCGTATATTCAAGAAAGAAGAAAAAAAAAAGAAGTATGTTGTTTGTTCGCTGAAACAATTCTGGGGGAGAAAAAGAAGGAGAGTGTTGCAACCTTAATCTAAAAATAGATTATGACTTAGGCTCTATTTGAGATTACGTCAAGAATGCATTACCTACGGTAAGAAAGTATAATGAAACAAAAAATCTATTTATTTTTATACGTAATATTACATTCTGCATATGATGATAATTTATTTTTTCTGTAGTCCTACTTAAAAATAGAAAAATATATTTTTATATACTTTCGTCCCAACTTTGTTTTGCCCGCTAAAAATGAATTGGGCTTCGTTGTTTGGATCGGAAAACATCAAAATGTAAAACGCAATCGTGGGGCTGATTCTTTCTGGGCTAAACTCGCATTGATTTTCAGGTTGGACCGGCCCATTTGTTTGTTTTAAGAAATGAGATTGCCCGCATGCATAGGTTATTTTTTCATTTTTAATATAAAAATATAAAAATACTATTTTTTATAATTTAGTATGGTATTAGAGTAAGAGACCCTAAGTTCGAGTGCCTTCAGGCTTCTAAAATTATTTAATTAAGTTCATGTCTCTGGACGCAAACATCACAATCATGAACTTTAGTGTGTATTTTTTGGACTACTAACTCCATCTCCTATCCTTGTTCTTAGCTCCTTAATTAAACTAAGGCATAGTAAACAAGATCTAGTCCTCTCCTGTAGTGTACAAATATTCGATTATAATTTCCATGGATTGCTTAAACCGAATCCTCTGTTTACTTCTACTATTGTTTCTTCTTCTTGGCAACTTCTCAAGTGTTAATGGAGATGAACAGCAAAAGCAGTACCATTCAATCAGTGTCACCCTCTGCTACCAAGCAATGTTTGTTTCTCTTCATTATCTCGTGAAGGTTTAAATGATTTTACGGATATTTGAATTAACAGGTTTTCTAATTGCAAAGAATTAATGTTTCTGCTATGTACCTACTAAATCGCAAACTCGAGCTCTAATAATGTTTCAATTAAATTGGTATGATGAGCTAAATAAATTTCTGAGCTTATTTATTATTATGTCGATCTTTTGAATAATATGGTGGCAGCAGAGTAGAGGTTGTTCATCGGCACGGCCCGTGCTCGCCGCTCAGCCACCAAAAAGACATCGATCACGCACGCATCCTCCGTCGAGAACGGTCTCGCGTCAAATCCCTCTCTCCGGCGCATATCTTCCTCGTTAACAGAAACACGTACTCAACAGTACATCGTCGGCCGACACGACAACCCCTGTCCGTGGTGGCTCCTTATTTTCCGCCAGCGAGTATGTCGTCACTGTCAGCGTCAGCTCTCCAAGCCAAGACCTCACCTTAGCCCTCGACACCGCCGCCGACCTCACCTGGGTCCAGTGCAAGCCCGGCCTGCGCAGTGTACTGCTACCTGCAAAAGGACCTGCTGTTCGACCCTTTCGAAAATCGACAACGTCCTCCAACATTTCCTGCTACTCCCCGGAATGATATCACTTGTCACGTGGCGGCACTCCTCCGTTATCTGTACGAACGAGCTAGTCAAACCATTCTGATGCATAATTTCGCAAACCGTTAACGATCGATTGAGAAAACGGCACATGACGAGTTCTGCAGGTTGGCAAACAATTTTTTTTTTTTTATTGATAACGAAAAATAAAAATACAATTGAAAGACACACGATTCGACTGAGTAAACATAGCCGATGAGGACAAAATGAACACCATATAGCGAAGCAAGCTCACTTAATGTATATTTCCAAGGTGGATCTAAAATTTAGGTATGGCATTGCACTGGAAGTTGATACGTCCGGGATTCTTCACATTGCTAATATATCGCAAGCTTGTCTCGTGTTTGCGAGCAGTGTGAGGGAGCGCCCGGCGTCGATTGTAGGAAACACGCAGCAGAGACGGTTGGAGATTGTTTACGATGTGTTTAAGGAGGTGATTGGATTTGGAGTGGACGGTTGTGATTGATTTGTAAGATGGAATGTTTGAGGCTCTTGAGAAGGAATAAGTGGAGGAGAAAAATAAACTGTGAAGGGTTTTGTTTAAAGTGCGACAACTAATTATGTGATCGTCAATACATTTGATGAAGAAATAATTTTGTGTGTTTATTTTTGAATTAACTGTGTTCTGTTTTGTTTTTTTTTTTAATAGAGAAAGCTTAAACTTGTTTCTTAACCAATTTCCTAGATGGAAAAGTTTTTTTTAAAAATTTTGAGAGAGAAAAAGATAAAATGCTGCTTGCTTCATTTATTTTTCTAAAAATAAACTTAATTAAAAATATAAAATAAATAGATTTTAAATTTGAGATTTCGAATGTTAATCATCTAAACTAACCGGTCGTTAATAATTTGAAAAAGTATAAGTGAAAGCGAGCATTAAGCGCAGGGTGAAATGTGGGTCGTGCCGGGCCGGCCCGGCCGGGGTGGCATAGTTCCATTGCCAGGACGAGCCGTGCGGCCCGTGGTATACCGAGCTATGGGCCGATTCATTTATTTTATTTACTTTTTAAATCTTTTAATTGTTTTAATTTTACTTTATTTTTTTTTTATTTTTTTGTGAAGTTTATATTATTACTCATTCATTCAGTCGATAAAATTTGAATAGCTTTTTGTTAATAAAAGAGCTATTTAAAATTTAAACTTTTAATTATATATGAGAGTGGTGTGCCATGGTCCATGGGCCAAGAATCCAACATATATGCCGATATATGCAAGCGCTATGTCCACGTGGAGCACCCCAATTGGATCGCACACGCGTCTTCGTTTCTGCGTTTTCCCGATACTCCAAAAACCGAGCTCGCGCTTCGACGATCTTCACCCCCTTCCTACTGCGATCGAGAAAAAAAAACGGAAAAAGAAAAAAAAGAGAGAGCGAAATAAGAGCTGCGAAATGCTCGTGGCCTCCTCCTTCCTCCTCCTCCTCATCCTCTCCTCCGCTTCCTCCGCCGCATCGCTCTACTCCCCCTCCTCCCCCGTGCTCCAACTCACCCCCTCCAACTTCAAATCCAAGGTGATTCCCCCGATCTGATCCCGCTCTGCTTTTCGATCTCTTCTTCTTCGAACTCCTTGCGATTTGAGTGTTGAATCGAGGGTTTTGGTGCTAGGTTTTGGGATCCAATGGGGTCGTCTTGGTGGAGTTCTTCGCGCCCTGGTGCGGCCATTGCCAAGCCCTAGCTCCCGCGTGGGAGCGCGCCGCCACCGTCCTCAAGGGCGTCGCCACCGTCGCCGCCCTCGACGCCGACGCTCACCAATCGCTCGCTCAGGTGTGGAATCATCGCCATTTTTGTGCTTAATTTTGTGGTGTTGTTTATTTGTGATTGTGATTGTGGTGGACTAATATGAATTGGAGAATGTATGCATCGCATGTCGAACTTTAGTCGATAGATTTAGTATCAACGAGTTGCTTGATCAGAGCGGTCGCTTTTGATCCTATTAATTTTGTGGCAAATGCAAATATATTCCTGTGAAACTGGTGCCAGTTGAGTTCAGTTGAGTTTTATGAATGGGGAAAATTATGTCTTGTATGTCAAACTGTAGTTGATAGATTGGGATCAGCGAGTTGACTACTCTGTTCTTGAACTTCTTTTAGGATTTTTGAAAGGTTTATGATTCAGGATTTGCATAGAACAGGAGGTTGAATAGAGAGCCAATTGAATTGAAAAATGAGAGTAAAGTATTTAGGCGGATACTTATTATGGTGGAATGGCCATTTTTGCAAGGAATATTCGACTTTACCTGGTGAACTGAAGAAGAGGAATTGCAAATTTTGAACATTGAGAGGGATATGTTTGATAATTAAACTTTTGAAAGACAAATCTGCAATTTCGATTCATTTGGATTACATAAGATAGCTACCTCAAAAAATTTACTGTTCTTCATTCATATATACATTCTATTGCAACTTTTTATTCAACTTTATTTTAACTTCATTGTTTTTCCTACATGATTTGTTGTTGTTTTGATGACTTAACTCTGCATAGTTATATTGCTGAAGCAGACTATAAAATTAATAAAATGTCAAAAATACGTTTCTGGCATCACATTAAAAGCTTTTACGTCCTGCCATACCATTTTCTATATTTGAAGAAATGGAAGTGACAATGCATGATATTTATGCAGGAATATGGAATCCAAGGATTCCCTACAATCAAAGTGTTTTCACCTGGTAAGCCTCCAGTGGATTATCAAGGAGCGAGGGAAGTAAAGCCAATTGCAGAATTTGCTCTAAAACAGGTTTTGAAACTCAAAACAAATCCTTTAAACTCTTTATATTTAATGAACCCTCCATATGGTCTTCTCTTCTAAAAGTTACATTAGTCATTGGTTTTATGGTCTCTTTGTATCTTGCACCAGAATCATCTTATTGTATGTCCCTTTAAGCTAATTATTATTATTGATAGTAGCACTATCTAGATGTATGGCACGCTACCATTCTGTTCACAGAAAAGCCTTTTAACTTGTCGAAATTTTTTTATATTTTGTTTACTTAATCTAAAGATCATTTGAATTACATTGAGCTTTAGGGGAAATCGCTATTCGGTATTCATTGATTTTGAAATTACTGGCAGCATTCTTCAGTCATACATGTATGGGAAGTGCAAAGAGTCAATGCAAGTGTCATAGCAATTTTGTTGCTCAGCTGCTTTTTTTCCCCCTCAATTATTAACAAATCTCATGTAGGAGTTGTGTAATAATTTTTGTTTCATTCTTTGGATAGTTAGCTTTAGATTAGGTTCATAAGGAAAAGTTGATCGTAACTTGCACTTATTGAATCCTCCATGTAAGTCGGCTAGTTTATTTAAGTTTGCTAGTTTAATTCCATATGAAAACCTTATGTTGACCACCTGTCGATCGCAAAATTCATTGTAAATCCTAACTATGGTGGGTCTAGTAACTCCAGTTTGTAACACTTTGGTGATAGTTATTCTTCGACCATATAGAACTTTTTTTTTTTGTTTCATTTGAGGCCAAACCAAGATGCTTTCAGTTGGTTGACTTTCCATGTTAGTATTGTTAATAATTCACATGATGTCAGAGTAGCTTTTTCTTCTATCACATGAGTAGAAATTAATTTTATCCACAGGTTAAGGCACTCGTGAAGGAAAGGTTGGATGGCAAGACTTCAGGAGGTTCAAGTGAGAAATCTGACACAAGCGCTTCAATTGAACTGACTTCTCATAACTTTGATGAGCTTGTCCTTAAAAGTAAGGACCTCTGGATAGTGGAGTTCTTTGCACCATGGTATGCAGCTTTGAAACACATGCAACAGTTATTGTGTTAACAGTAATGTGACTGATCCTAATATCCTTTCTATGTACGCCTGTTAACCGTATTTGTTCTTCCAAACTAATTGCTAATTTAAGGATTATAATGCTTTTATTGAGTGGAGTGTAATAATAAGCTATTCAATCAATTTGTAGACGCCAAAAAAGTTTATGTATGTAAGTACATAACATTTTTAACTAAGGAAGGTCAAACTTTAAATTTCAATGATGAAGGAATAAAAAAATCTCCATTCCTTGAGCATGAAAAGTGCTTTATATTAGAAACTTTGATGCCTTTTTCTGTCATAAGGATTTCAAATATGGCTTAGTTGTTTGGTTGTTTTACCTCCTTTTTTTTCTTAACTATTTTCAGGATATTAAGTTTTCTCTTGGTAGTTATGCTTTTCTTCAGTTTGTTTTATCTTTTCTGTTGCTTTTCAAACTATTAACCAAAATCATAATATCAAACAGTTAGTTCTGGAGAACATTATATTCTAACATGTGAGGTTGATATTTACACCTCAATTGCTTCATACTGTCATATGTTGAAGACGATATTATTGCATGCCAATTGACATGCTTTTAGCTTATATTTCTCGATTAAGGCAGTCAGATGCATGAGAAGGCTTCTACTTTAGGATCTGGCAACATCTGTATGTTATTATTCAGAGGGTCTTTTTTCATGATTGAAAATTTATGATGCTTAGATTGCAAAGGGTCAACCAACTATTGCTCCAAGGCCTGCCCTCTAAATTGATGTGCTTATATAATTAAATTGATTCCATTTGTTCCAGTCCTAAGATTAGCTTTTTCTGTTTCAGGTGTGGGCATTGCAAAAAATTGGCACCAGAGTGGAAAAAAGCTGCAAATAACTTGAAGGGCAAGGTGAAACTAGGCCATGTTGATTGTGATGCTGAAAAGGTACGTTAATCTACAGATGAGGTTTGTGACGACTTACATTAGATTATGTGGTTATGATATTGATGATTCTCTTGGAAATCACAAGGCATTATCTAGCTAGGAAAATCACAATGGTTCTTTTTCACCCTCTTCTTATTAAAACAAACAGATGAATTTGTTCCGTAAGCTGACATGCAAATTTCTCAGTCCTTAATGAGCAGGTTCAATGTACAAGGATTTCCTACCATTTTGGTATTTGGTGCTGACAAGAGCAGCCCTTTCCCCTACGAGGGAGCTCGAGCCGCAGCGGCCATCGAGTCATTTGCACTGGAGCAGCTGGAAACCAATGTGGCTCCGCCTGAAGTGACTGAGCTCACTGGCCCAGTATGAATTTCTATCATTGACTTTATATTTGAAGAACAGGCTAAACTGTGGCTACTGCATAATCTCACTCATTTTTCTGTAGGATGTGATGGAAGAGAAGTGTGCGTCAGCTGCCATATGTTTTGTGGCCTTCCTCCCTGACATCCTGGACTCAAAGGCAGAGGGAAGAAACAAATATCTTGAGCTTCTATTATCTGTTGCTGAGAAATTCAAACGGAGCCCCTACAGGCAAGTGCTTGTTCAGAAAGCACTTTGTTGCTTCATGAATGACAAAGTTATTGGTTTGTATCTATTGAACTCATAAATTTTCTACAAGTTGCAACAAGAAGGGAAAAAAAACTTGCTCTGCTTTAAATTGATGCTTTTGCATTTGGGGCCTTGAAGCTCATTTCACGTTCCGACCTAATTGGCACACTAATATGTGGCGATTATATGTTTCCTTTAGAACTTACTACAAAAGCTTGACAATTAAAAAACATTATTTCTTCTAAATCTCGAATTCATGATGATATGCTAATTATCATATAAAACTAAGGTAGTGTTGCTTTGCAGCTTTGTGTGGGCAGCAGCTGGCAAGCAGGCTGACCTTGAGAGGCAGGTTGGAGTTGGCGGCTATGGTTACCCAGCTTTGGTAGCTCTGAATGTTAAGAAAGGTGCATACGCTCCACTAAAAAGTGCTTTCCAGCATGATCCGATAATGTAAGCTCCCCTATCGAAGTATTCTTTTGCTTTCTTTGTTTATAGAAGTTGTTTAATTCGTCCCTCGGCGGAGAACGACTTACCAAAACTTTGTCTCCAGTGAATTTGTGAAGCAAGCCGGGCTTGGCGGCAAGGGGAATCTCCCTCTAGAGAAAACCCCCACCATTGTTCAAACAGAACCATGGGATGGCAAAGATGGTGAGATCCTCGAAGAGGACGAGTTTTCGCTCGAGGAGCTCATGGGAGATGACACTGCAACCAAAGACGAGTTGTAACAAACAGTCATTTCCGCAGGCACGGATGTGTGAGGAAGTTTGCTCGAATTTCAGGATTATTTGTACTGTTCAAGCAATATTACACTTAGCTCTCCGAAGACTCGAGTTCTTTTCAGCTATATTTATCTTTAGTATCAATTGACAAAGGAACATTCCCTTTTACGGGGTGCAGAATGAAACAAAAAGTTAAATCCAGCATAACTCTTGTAGTGATTTTATGTTTTTAATGGTGACGGCGGGAGCTTTTAATTGATACTAGTGTGGTGTAGATTTTGGACTCAAGTAGGTATAATGTAGCAAATGCCAGCAACACGACCCACAAATCTAGCATGCTGTCCATAAAGATTGTTGATGGGTTGGTATCAAAGTAGAAATTTTTAATTGATTAATACATTTAGTCTTCTATTATGTACATTTGCTAATGTATCGATAGCTCAAGAGAACCCAACCATTCCGCAGGGTACACTAAAACATATGCTTTCTGTATTCTTTTTTATTTTCTATTTGCTGATGCTGATGGGAGCTCATATATTGCCGCAGCAGAAATTGTGGTCCTAATGAAAATCGGCGTTTCTCTTGATTGCGGCACCGTATTTTCGCCGACTTTTCTACGCAGCCGACGACTCCCCCCTATTTGAGCGGTGGCCCCGGGAACGCATTATAAAAGCAATCCGACGCCAACAAGATGCTCTTATCGTCACCGTCGATTAAACCGTCCAAACCACTCCAAAACCCTAAAATAAGTCCACAGCCACCCCAAGAGCACGCACTCTTTCTCTCTCTCGAACCCTAATTCCTCTTCCTCCCTCGCCCTGTCGCGGAGATGGCCCCGAAACGCCCCGCCGCTGCGGACCCCGAATCCTCCTCCTCCGAAGAAGACGAGCAAGAGGAGGAAGAGGACGTGAACCTCTCCTCCCCTTCACCCAGGAAGCCCCCCTCATCCTCCTCCTCCAAGAAGCCCGAGAACCCCTCCTCGAAGCCCCCTCGTAAACCTAGCGGCGGCGACGACGAGGAGGACGACGACGACGACGATGGCTCCGGCTCCGACGACTCCGAAGACGACGGCGAGAAGAGCAAGAAGAAGCCCCCTCCCCAGTCCCAATCCCAACCCCAGCCCCAACCCCAGCTCAAACCCCACCAACCCCCTCCGAAACCCGATTCCGGATCCTCCGAGGACGACGATGGCTCGTCCTCCGAGGAAGACGACGACGAGCCCCCCCCGGCCCAGCGCCCGTCCCGCGGCGTCGACCCCTCGATCAAGCCCATCAGCTCCCGCCCCATGGACGCCTCCCCCAAGCCCAAGAAACCCTCCTCCTCCTCCTCCGAGCCCCCTTCGAAGAAGCCCAAGAGCTCCTCCTCCGACGCCCCCCCTTCGGAGCAGAAGCGCCAGCTCTTCCAGCGCCTCTGGGGCCCCGACGACGAGATCGCCGTCCTCCGCGGCCTCGCCGAGTACCGATCCAAGAAGGGCTCGCTCCCGTCCTCGTCCCAGGACATGGACGCCCTCCGCGGCCACATCCGCGGCGCCCTCCAGCTCGAGGTCACCAACCAGCAGCTCTCCGACAAGATCCGCCGCCTCAAGAAGAAGTTCGCCACGAACTCCGCCCGCAGCAGGAGCGGCGCCGACCCCAAATTCACCAAGGACCACGAGCGCGCCGCCTTCGAGATCTCCAAGAAGATTTGGGGCGCCGCGAGCAAGAGCTCCCCCTCCGCGAACGCGGCGGACGCCGACACCGACGAGGAAAAGAGCGAGGAGAGCGACGACGAGGCGGGCAGCGAGCAGATCGCCAAGGAGGACAACAACAACAACAACAACAGCAGGACGCGGCTTGCGGCGGTGGCGGCCGTGGCCAACGGCAAAGCGGAGCACGAAAGGGGGAAGCTTCCGCTCCCTTACCTCAAGGAGGCGGTCGACGAGCTCGCCAAGGAGCACCCTTGCGGGGCCGCCTTCAAAAGGGCTTTCGAGTTCCTCGACGAACCGAAGGCGAAGGGGATGGAAGAGAAGCTCAAGAAGCTTAGGATGGAGGAGATCAAGCAGCATTTGCGGCGGATGGATCTGATGAAGGAGACCGTGAAGATGATGCTCGAAGCTCTCGCAAAATCTGATTGATGGGCAAGTTGGAAATCCCTCCTCCTCCTCTCTCTCTTTCTTTTTGTGCAATTACTCTTTCTAGTTCTTGTTGATGGACTCGTAAGTGTTTTGTAGGTTGATGGGATTTTCCGCCTAAAAAGTCTCTGTTTTTGTATCGCTTAGATTATGTTCTTGTTACATATAGCAAGATGATGATGTCTCATTCTATGGATCTTCACTCACTAATGTTTAGGAACCAGCGATTTGTTGTTAAAATATTTGGCTTACTCCTGCTCCTGATCTGAAGTATAGTCATGAATTTACATCTTGTTCGGGATGTTTTATTAAATCACTAATTTGCACAAATTAGTATTTATTTAGTGGGTGTTATTTCAATTGATTTGTGATGATTTAGAATGATTTCAGTAAGCATAAGTAAATCTGATGGCTTGAAGTCTTGCTATGGTCTATGTTTCTCACACATGGTTTTTTCAGTATGTTATGAAACTAAGGACAGAACATGGAAAGTAAACATGGAATTCAATCCAACACCATTCATTCCAAACAAAAGAATTCAGGCCCAAAATCAGTTCACTTGAATTCAAGAAATTCACAGATCAATTCAATTCCATCTTGATTTGATACCAAACAGCTTGTTAATATTCAAATGACTATCAAATAGTATATGTTCTTTTGTCTCTTGCCATATTAGGTTTTATGCCAGTTTTACTAGTCTTAAGTAATCGGAAGGTCTTGTAAATCTTTACGAGATAAAAGGTCTTATTATGTAATCTAATCTAAAATTAAAAGGGACATTTATGTTTCTGTGTACTGTGGGATTAAGGTATTACGATAGTAGTTGTGAGCTTTTTTTGTTTTTTGTTTTCCTTCTTCTGCATTATTTTATTGTAGTTCACTGTGGTTATGAATCACTAAGCTTGTACTGTTTTGTGTATTCTTTATTTGTTGCTCGAGGTATCTTCTGGTTTTTGAGCTAAATTAAGTCGTACTGTGAGTGCAGGTACCTAAAATTTGTTTGGATCAATGAATAGGTATACCATGTTTTCTAGTCATCATAGTAGTTTTCGCAGAGTCCAATTATGCTGTGTCAAATATCTAGGAAACAGTTTAAATTTGATAGCAAGCAATTTGGCCATAAAAAATTTGTTTAAATTTGCTTAAGTGTGGAATCTGTATTGTGGCCTTGTATCTTGTGAAATGGGCTTCTTTCACAGTTTAGGTTTTGGGAGAACTTACGATTTCCGACACTTCTGTATATTTTTATTCACTGTTAGGTTTTGGGAGAATTAAGCTTTACTGTCATTTTTTATTTAAGGGAACTTCAGGAGTAAAGGTAGAATACTTTTAGAAGTAAACTGAGGCTTTTACTTTCGCTGTGGGACATCTGAATCAAAGATCGACATGGTTGATCGTGTGTTATGTACCATATAGGGCTATTTGAACTTTGTAAGTCGAATCTGCTTTTACTTTTTAGTGGGAGTTCACAATAATTTTAGGGGCAATTGTTTATATACTCGTGTAAGATTCCCGACTTTCTTATTTACCCTCTTAGAAAGTTAATATTAAAAATACTCTTTTAACATTTCAAGTTCTTTCAAATATATTTTTAAAGTTAGATTCTGAACAACCGTTATTTTTGTGTAATTACTATTTTGCCATTCCAAATATACTCTTTCATCATCACCAATTTGTTTTTATTTGTCCTTAAATTTGCTCTTAAGAGGTAAAAAGAGATATTTTGACTACTTCTCTTTTAAATATATCTTTTAATTTTGATAGAAATTTAATTCAGATTTAATCTGAGATGACGTAGTCACGTAGCGGGCGTTAACAGTGAGGGTATTTGTGAATAAAGGAAAAATATGCGAAGAATATATTTGAAAAAAAAAGAGTAGGAATATATTAGGTATTTCAGAAGTTTTGAGGGGTATATAGGTAATTATTTCATAATTTTACATGTGTGCTGGTGTGTAACCTTCCCGTAAAAGTATGAACACTGTCAATTAGTTAGAGGGACTCGAAATTGGATTCTGAAGCTTGAGTTGATATAAGATCTGTTCTTGCGGAATTCATAGATCTGTTCTTTTATTTCCATTTCGGGATGATTGATTGATGTGAAATACTGGAAGTTTCTGGGCTCCAATTTTATAATTTTTGTAATGATCTACTCTCTATTTTTTGGGAGGTAAAAGCCCTTAGGCATTATTAATTAGTTTTGTTAAAAGTTCATTAAATTTAATATCTAATCATTTATTACTAGTTAATTGTTGTTGCTCTATATATTTTTTAAAATATAATTTTTAAATTTGATGAAAATAGTTGATAAAATTTGATAAAATTTTAATTTATTGGGAACTTTTGCTCTCCTTTTTTTAATATTAAAAAGTTAAAAAGAATTGATTAAACTCTAATAGGGGGTTTTAAGGATGAAGGGTTGTAATCAATGTCAAAATAGCCTATATAATTGAGTGGGCTTTCATACAATTTTACTTAACCTCTTATCCGTGAATTTTTAGGGGGTGTTTAAGGGGCAAAAATTTAACTCCGGATGGGCGCTGCCTGGCGAACGCGTGCCCATCTCACCCTTACTTTCTCTTCCTCTGCTTCTTTTTCTCTCTCTTTCTAAAAAAATACTTCTTTTTTTTTTTGTTTCCGCTCACGCACGAGCGCTTGCTTGCAACACGACGCCCATCCGCATTGTCCTCAATGTCTATATAATTTTTGTTTGTGTTTAAGTATCCCGTTAAATTTCTATTTACTAAATACATGTCGCATTATATTATTGGATCTAAAAAACATAAAAACAGAAAATAGAGTGCAAATCTCTAAGTTCCTATTTGTTTTAAAGGTGGAAGCTCATGTTAAAATAGACTTTTAACAAACTAAAGTTTAGGTAAAAGTTACTTCGTTTTTGCTGTTTGTTCGTGCTGCTATAGAACTAAAAATATTTTTAGTTTTTCTAGTTGCTTGGCAGAAGTGGATGATTTAAAAGCAAAGGTATGGAAGTTGAGTTAATATTTATTATAGTTTGGGTTAAAATGTATAGGCACCTCCTGCACTTTTTTTTATTCGATTTACACTCCCTACTTATTAATTTAAGCTCTCTTCTTCGCAATTTTGGAAATTCTTTTAAAACAAAAAAGCCAGTAAAATACAAAGCAATAAAATACATTTGCAGCTTAAAATTGATAAACATCTTTTAAGTATAATAAGTATAAATGTAATGCCAATAAAATAGTAAATTACAAGTTAGGAAGTTGAACAATATTAAAATATATTAGAATTTAAGTAAAAATTACATCTTACAAAGTTAATAATCCTTCATTCTTCTAAAATATCATATTTATTTATCGGCTTATTAAGAAAAAAAATCAACTAAAACAATGAACCCTAAAATTACTAAGAAAGGGATTTAAATCAAAGCGAACTTTTAGTAAGGAGAGAGAGGGTGTAAATCAAACAAAAAAAAATTAGCAGTCAAATTCAAATTCGGCTAAAATTTAGGGGTTGTCTGTACGTTTTAGCTAATTTTTTTCTTCACATATTTTTTTTTGTAAGTGAATTTTGTCTGGAATGAGTCTGGGACAGTTATAATTTTCTTTTAAAATTAAATTTTAACCGAAAAGAAAGTTACGATAAAAATATCATTCTTCTCCGCTTCAAGTGAAATAATACATGCTTAGCTCCGTTTGGTCGGTTTAGTTCAGGGATGAAGTGGGATAACTATAGTTATTCCTACTATTCCATCAAATGAGAAGAATATTTTATCTAAGTCAAACTTCGGTTATTCTAGCATAACTTGTGATAAATTATCCCATCCGTTTTGTGGAATAATACTGTTCTAATATTTAATTTCAAGTTTTATTAAAATTATAAATTAAATTAAAACTAACTCATTTAGACATAATATATTATATATGAGCAATACTACCGGTACACTCTAAAGTCCGATGTACAACTTACGCTCACCCCCTTCAAGGGCCATTAATGCTCTACTTATCGCATCAATCTTTTTTTATTTTTACTAAAAACTATTTTAATTCTCTACTTTCTATCAAATTAATCAAACATAATTTTAGTTATTTCTAAAAATAGTATCATTATAAACCAAAAAGATAAAATAAAATTCGTTATCTTTGGGAAATAACGGGGCCTAAAAGATCGGCATTTGCACTCGCCTCCCCGGTTCCCCCTCCACTCCCCAGTCTCCACTATCCAACCACCGCTCCACACCCGACGTGGTCCGTTTCTACCCATACATAATAATAATAATAATAATACATAATAATAATACATAACACATAACAACAACACCGCTATATTTCTCAAAAAAAAAAACAACAACACCGCTTCTTCACACATCTCTCTCTCTCTCTCTCTCTCTCTCGCTCACCCCTTTCGCCACCCCTCGTCCACACACGCACGCGCGCACAAACCCCGCCCCCGAGAGCGTCCAAAGAAGGGGGGGTGGGGTGGGGGAGGAGCCGAGGAGGATGAATCGATCGATGGGGGACTCGTCGGTGGGCGCCCTCGTCCCCTCCGTGGTGAAGGCGGCGGAGGCGGGCGCGGTGGCGGCGGGGGCTCCCGCGGCCTCCGCATCCGCGCCGGCGCCGTCCTTCTCGGAGACCACGGACGCCGCCGGGGGCGCCGCGGCGGCGGCTGCGGCGGCGGCGGAGGCCGCGGAGGAGGAGGAGAGGGGCCCGGCCATGGCGGCGGCGGCGGCGGCGGCGGAGCTCGACAAGGACCTGCTTTGCCCCATATGCATGGGGATGATCAAGGACGCGTTCTTGACCGCGTGCGGCCACAGCTTCTGCTACATGTGCATCGTCACCCACCTCAACAACAAGAGCGATTGCCCCTGTTGTTCTCACTACCTCACCAAGAGCCACCTCTTCCCCAATTTCCTCCTCGATAAGGTTTGAATTTGCCCCTACAATTTGTTTTTGAGTTCAAATTGGGATTTTTGAGTGAGGTGCGGTTGGAATTTTTGTAAAGATCGCATCTTTTTTCGATCGTATAGGCTTAGAACTCGTCTCCCTTTTTCCTCTGATTTGGTCTATGGTGCACCTGGTGAATCTATTTCCACCAAGTGAACCAACTGCTAATGCACAAATAGAGGCTAAGAATTTCACACCAATTAGAACAATTACTTGTGCACTATAGATTGAATTGTTGAATGATCAGAGACAAGGATGACCAAATTATTACTTGGTCGGATTGGTATGTAACTCTTAGAATGTAATAATTAGAAATCCACGGAGAATGTTTTACAAGTATTGAAGGAGGAAAGAGATCTCAATTAAAGTGTTCATTTGACTTGTATGGTAGATTGATGCTTAAAGCCGTAATTTCTTGTAGGTACTGAAAAAGACCGCAGCCCGTCAAATTGCAAAAACTGCATCACCTATGGAGCATGTTCGTCTAGCACTGCAACAGGTCAGTGGTTACTTCACATTGATACATGGGTTCTGGCATGCACAATGTTGGAATTGTTGCCATGAAACTTCTGTTCCGTAAACTAAACAGGGATTTATTATGTTTTCGCACATATCAGGAGGTAGTATGGAGTTTTTGCTATCTTGCTTTGTGCTGAAATTCTTGCCCATGGCTCCGTATATGATGGTTAATATGTTCAGCTGTTTGAGTACGACTAAAATTTACAATTTTCGATGCCTTTTTTTTATTTTATAATGACAGGATTTTAGAAGATTCTTCTATCGTAAGTTTTCTTACTATATTTACAGCCTTTGAGCAAATGAAGTGAGAGACTAACATCATTCAGCTGTATGGCATGTAGAACATTATACTTTATGTGTACCTTAGTTGAATCTTTGTCCTTCAACGTTTGGCGATGTTTGCATCTCTTCTCTATTTTTGCATCTTTCTCTATCCTGGTATTACTTTTGTTTAATGTACTCTCTGATAGATTGTCTATTTAGTTTTTTTAATAATTATTCTACTGAAATCAGTGAATATATTCATCACTCATGTGACGGTCCCTATATGTAGGACTTTCTCCTAGCTTCTCAGCTTCCATCAACTAGGTTTACAGCCTTTTTTCATGTTTGTCGTACTGTATGGAGACAAAAGCCATTTTTTTTTCTATTGATCAATCCAAAACGGCCTTAAGGCTATCTTTAAAGTTGCGATAAGACCCTCTGACCCATCACGTCTCATAATGCTTAGGATATCTGTGTTCTTCAGCGGAATGGAAGCCTGTTCACTTTTTGTTATCTGGAAGAAACTGTTCTCTAATTTTTCTTGTTAATGTTTCTAGTGTTGTGGGCAACTGAGCATGCCAACTTCCATCCTATATAGAATTTATTCTTAAATGAATTATTTTTAGTGGGAGTGTCATTCCAGGTGCCAGATTTGTGTGCTTAGAAATTACTATAAGCAATTTCTTTTTCGAATATTAGCTGGTCGGTTGGTTGCTTGGATAGCTAATTATACGAAAACTAGTCCGTTCAATGTTATATCGATCTGGTCGACCTTTTTTGTGAAATCATATCGCTTGCTGCTGAGTATCTGCAATTTCATTCAAAAAGACCTTAGCTTCAGTAACTTTTTATCAGTAATGTTCATGCAGAGGAACTACATGTGTTTCATCAATTGAAATTCAACTGTTATCATTATTGTAGTCAAGTAGAATATTAGTCATCTTAATATCACGGGTCATCTTTTGCAGACTTAGATGGCTCTTTTTCTTGTAGACAGGGATGTGAAATGTCTGTTAAGGAGCTAGATGGCCTGTTGAGACTTCTTGCTGAGAAAAAGAGGAAAATGGAACAACAAGAGGCCGAGACAAACATGCAAATACTGCTTGATTTCTTGCACTGCCTCAGAAAGCAAAAACTGGATGAGTTGAATGAGGTTTGCTTTTGTAAATTTGATTTTGTTTCTTTTGTAGGCCTTCTGTATTTCCATCTTCTATGGCTATCTTAAAATCTGAATTTTCATGTACGCACTTAAGAAACTTAATTTCTCAACTATATACCCTTCTACTTGCAGAAGAGACCCTCTTTGAAAAGCTTTTTGCAATATGAAACCAACCTCCCTAGTGGGTCGGGGTGAGTCCCCAACTTATTACTAACTTTCAAAGGATATATATTGAAATTTGGATTTTACAGTGCTATATGTTGTAATAGATAATAATTTTTGTCAAGATATATATGTAAGATCCCCTATATATCACTGGTATTATTTTAAAACTTCTTTTTGTCATCTTTTCTTAATGTTTCTTTGTAGGCCAGTTAGATCTGCTTCTAATCTATATAGTGAGGCAAGCGTATCATACTGGAGTGTAAGTTCATATCCCTTTGGTTCTGCAGGTGCAAACTGATCTACAGTACATCAAAGAAGATATAGGTGCTGTGGAGAGGCACAGAGTAGAATTGCACCGCGCCAAAGAGAGATACTCCATGAAATTGCGCATGCTTTTGGATGATCCTGTTGCAGCGAAGATGTGGCCTTCCACAGCTGACAAGAATAGCAATCTCTTTCTCTCCAATGCTCGCAACTCTCTTGCTGGGGCTTGTTCTGGAAATTTACAGGGTAAGAAAGTTGACATGAAGGCCCAAAAGAACAATCAAGGCTTCCAAAGAAGAGATGGTTTTACCGGCTCAGAGCCACCAAATCCTCTTATTCAATCAGGAGTTGTCATAGCTAGAAAGAGACGAATCCATGCACAGGTTCAAGTCTACCATACTCTTTATTGAAGAAACATTTTGTAGTATCTCTTGTCATTATTTAAGTTAAAAGTGGATTTTATTATATGTCCATTTTTTAGTATTTTCTAATTCTTTACTCTATTTTCAAATTATGTATTCTATTTTCTAATTCTTGCACCTCATATTTTGTTATCTAACTAATATAGTTCTTCCAAACTTCTAAATGATTATACCTTTTCGGCTTCTTAATTACCTAAAAGTAATCTTCGTTGTTCTTGTTTTGTTCCCTCTAAATTGACCATAATTTATGTACTTTTCTAATCTTGCAGTTTAATGAACTCCAAGAATATTATTTGCATAAACGGCGTCTTGGTGCAAATCAACAAAGTAGACAAGAAGAAAGAGAGATTAATGGTATAAGCAAAGAAGGCTATCATGCAGGTCTTGAGGACTTTCAGTCTGTGCTGACAACATTTACTCGATACAGGTCCGGCAATTAATTGAGTTCTTAGTCAGGTTTTGAATTTTGATGTTTTTTGCATTTGGTTGATAAAAAGATCATTGTACTTTTTCTTTTTTTTTGCATTATTAATTTTTCTAAGCTCGTGTTGTGATTTATTTCTCACTGTTTTCTTTTTCATTCTTGTACACTTTTGTATAATTCAGTCGCTTGCGTGTCATTGCGGAACTTAGACATGGAGATCTCTTTCACTCAGCAAATATTGTATCGAGGTGAGTAAATGGTGGAAAGAATACTTTGAACTTCTGCATATATCTTTCTTTTTTTTAGTGTTACTGTTTTAGTATGTTGTTCTTTAACTAGCTTTGTTGGTTTTGCAATTAGGCTTGCTGCTCATTTTACAACTCTTGATATGATAATTGGCTTATGTGGCGATTATTTTACAAGTTAAAACACGTTCATGTTCCTCCCCTATGTAGATTAGTTTAGGGCCTTGTAACTTTTAAAAGCTTTATTGCTTTTAAAAGTTTTCAGAATCTTTTCACCCGGCAATGGGCTTCCATCATTACTTCAGAGGATCCAACTGGATGGATATCTTTGAATATTTGAACAGATTACAAGTACTTGGAGCTAGAAAATTCAAAAGGAAGAGTTCCTTGGCATGTGCCTTTATATCAGGCGAAGAATATATTCATGAACTAGTCATCCATCACACTTATTTCAGTTACATGCAATGAAGTTAGTGTCGCTTGTTGTTATTAAACCAATCTGTGGGTAACACCGTAACATGAAATCGAAAAAGTTTACAAAATGGAGCCTGATATAATGTCTTAACTATGAGAAAAGTTTCTCCTAATGTATTTCTGTTGTCAACATACTATCTTGGGAAAGAAATGTGGAAACATCATAAAATTTTTTACTTTGGTAACACTGCTAACTCATATTTTTCACTGGCAAAATTGTTGTAAATTTGGACAAGGATTGCCGTGCTAGTGTCGACACGGCCCCCCTTGCCAATGGCACACCACTGGCACACTTGCACGGTTTTGGCACGGTTTTTCCTGGATTTTTCTTTTCAGGTAATGTTAGCTTTTTAAGATGTTTTAAGGTTTGTAATGTATATAAACTTGATCGAAATTGTATCTCTCATCCAATCCAAGTTGAAATAGTTATATATAACTCATGAAATAGAACACATTATTGGTTTCAAATGTTAGTAGGTCTAGAGTATAGCAACATTTCTAACTTTTTTTATTATTGTATTTTCCTGAATTTAAAATAAAAAGAACAATCAAAGAAAAGAAAGCTTGAAAAAAATAAAATATATTGTCAAATTGAAACACAACTTTTCTAACATTTTTTCAAAATAAAAAGAACAATGAAAAAGAATAAGAAAGTTTTAAAAAAGTATGTTATGAAATAGAACACAACATTTCTAGCATTTGTTTATTATTTTACAAATAAAACGAACAATGAATAAAAAAGAAAGTTTGAAAGAAAAATATATTATGAAATAGAACACATTATTGGCTTCAAATGTTAGTAGATCTAATAGATCTCCTAGTAGACAAGTACATCAACATTTCTAAATATCTTTTATTATTTTAATTTTTTGAATTAAAAAAAGAGAATGAAAAAAATAAAAAAATAAAAATTCGGAAAAAAAACACTATGGTTTATGAAATTAAACACATTATTGGCTTCAAATGTTAGTAGATCTAAGAGATCTACTGTTATCTCAACATTCCTATCCTTTTCTTTTATTACTTTAATTTTTGAAAATTAAAATAATAATATAATAATAATAAAGTAAACTAAATTTTACAAAAACATTATGCAATAAGTATTATTAGCTTCAAAAGTTTAAATGATAGTAGATTTAAGAGATCATTTAGTATCTTGGCATTTCAAAGTAAAAAAAAAAAACTTATAAAAAAAAGTAACACAAAATTGAAAGATTTTTTATCAACATTCATGAAGAAACCTTAAAAATCCTTGATCTACAAATTCGTAAGTTACATGATCAGAAGTGGCCAGAAAAGGCTAAAAAATCATAGATCTATATCATGAACAAGGTCAATGTTAGAATCTTCAAATGCCAAAATCTTCTTGTTTTCTTGAGGGAGTAAGAGAGGAAGAAAGAGGAGATTTCTCTCTCTCTAAAATTTCAAATCTATGATCAAGTCAACAAGGACCAAAAGTGGTCTTTATTGCCTGCCTATACACATCATTTGGAGGTCTTTGACCATCAAAACATGTCTTTCGACCCCCAAAACCGGCATGGGGCGACACGGGGCGGCACACCGTGAGACATGGTGGTACACCCAGCATTTCTGGGTGCCGGGCGACATGGGCCTGTGCCATGTGCCGGCACACCATTGGCAAGGTATGGTACGGGCGGCACAGGCCTGTGCTACCGGCACGGGTAATCCTTGGTTTTGGACAAGGAAACATCAATGTCAAAATCATTTGATAGTTACTATCCACATTAATTGCAGCCCGTTACCTTACTGTTGTTTTACATTTATGAGTTTCTTTCCTGCTTAATAGCTAAAGTCCAGAGCAATCTCATGATACTTTTTAAGATGCAGCATAGAGTTTGATCGTGATGATGAGCTGTTTGCCACTGCTGGAGTTTCAAAACGTATTAAAGTCTTCGAATTCTCCACGGTAAGGTTTTCTATCTGCTTATTTTGTTAGTACTAGTTTCACCCAAAGATACTAACCTCTTTATCTTGTGTTTTCAGGTTGTAAATGAACCGTCAGAGGTACACTGTCCTGTTGTAGAGATGTCAACCCGGTCCAAACTTAGTTGCCTAAGTTGGAACAAGTACTCAAAAAACATTATTGCAAGCAGCGACTATGAAGGGATAGTGAATGTTTGGGATGTAAATACTCGCCAGGTATCTATCTTTGTTTTCAATAGCCTTTCTTTTTCAATTACCTTCTAATCCCATTTTTAGTTTCACTGATTGTTACAAATGTGGTGGGTAAGAAATGTTTATTACTTTGTATATCCAGAGTGTGATGGAATATGAAGAGCACGAAAAAAGAGCATGGAGTGTTGATTTTTCGCGCACAGATCCATCAATGCTAGTATCTGGTAGTGATGATTGCAAGGTAATCCAATACGGCGAATGTTATCTATGTATTACTACTACTATTACATCTTCCTATGCCTCTTGACATGTTGACTATTAAAACTGACGAAATGTGACTTGTTAATACCGAGACATTTTCTTATGTAGTACATGTTATCTGATTCTTATTTGACTGCATTCTTACTTCCTGACAAACAGGTCAAAGTTTGGTGCACAAAGGAAGAAGCCAGTGTGGTTAATATTGATATGAAAGCAAACATCTGCTCTGTCAAATATAATCCTGGATCAAGCATTTATGTTGCTGTATGTAACTATACGCTGTTACTTGTTATGCTTTTTTCTGTTAATACTTAATAAAGGCACCGGTACAGATAACTTCATTTTTCAGGTTGGCTCTGCTGATCATCACATTCACTATTTTGATTTGAGAAAAACAAGTGCTCCGGTCCACGTTTTTAGAGGGCACAGAAAAGCAGTTTCCTATGTGAAGTTCTTATCTACCAGTGAGCTTGCGTCTGCATCCACAGATAGTACATTGCGCTTGTGGGATGTAAAAGATAATTCTCCAGTATGTGCTTTCGAACTTGTCCTTTATCTTTGTAGTTAATTTTTATACGGCAATCTTTATCTTGCAAAGCTGTTTTTCCTTGCCAACTTATCAGCAGCTTCTTTTGGTTAATACCATTTCAATTTAGGTTGAAATGTGTTTACTTCTGACTAGTCAATGTGGCAAGATGGAAATTTGATGCTAAATCTTGTTGTTGACATTTGGCTTTCTTGTTCTTGTAAACCACTCTTTCATAGCTGGTTACCTCTATTCTATCCATCCTTTAATGATTTGAGATCCTCTACCTTCTGTACCCTTGTGCAGTTAATTGTAATTTCTAACATTTTTTGGTTCCCTGGCTTTCAATGTTAATTCAGATTTAGGAAAAAAGGGCTGATATCACAACTTATTCTCTCAGGTACGCACATTCAAAGGCCACTCGAATGAGAAGAATTTTGTGGGTCTCACGGTAAATGGTGAATACATTGCTTGCGGAAGCGAAACAAACGAAGTTTTTGTTTACCATAAGGTTAGTCAAACAAACTTCTTAATCTGCTTCTGATGCCTCCCTCAGTTGGCTCAAATCATTTTTGTTCCTAGTTTTCAAAAACTCTCCCCTCTCTTGCTAAAAGAGGTAAACCTCTCATTTCAGACTAACTTGCTAACCTCGCAGGCCATCTCTAAGCCCGCAGCGTGGCATAGATTTGTATCGTCCGATCTGGACGACACGGATGACGATGCCGGATCATACTTCATCAGCGCTGTTTGCTGGAAAAGTGATAGCCCTACTATGTTAACTGCGAACAGTCAGGGGACCATTAAAGTTCTGGTGCTTGCTGCTTGATTGCCAATGAGCTTTGTACCGAAGAAAAAGCTCGCCTTCTTATGATTCACTTGTACATTACATGCACTTCGTAAATGGCTTCGACACCCTTTTTTTAAATTTATTTTTCTCATTCTTATCTGCTATTCTTATATGGAACAAGAAGGCCTTTATCGGCAATCAGGTCATCGATCCTAGAAGCAGTTTTGAAGATAATCAATCGGGTTTAGGCAGATTATGTACATACAGCAACTTGGTTTACGCAGTATAGTAATGCGCTGTTGTTGACCTAATATTATGTATTAAACATTAGTGCAGGTGCTTTCATTGATAGAGTGTTAAGTTTGTCTCCCTTTCTGAGATTTTTGTTTATTTGGGTCGACGATTAACCATCTTTTCTCCAATTAAATGTGGACCGTGCTTATGTGATAAGAAATTTTTGTCATCTGGGAGCCAATATTTGTCCAAATCTCACATTGGCTTTGTGATTGCGCGGGCCGAAAGCAAGAGTGCTGAATTTTTTTCCATTTGTTTCTGAATTTTTCCATCTGTTTCTGATGTCGATGAGATAGTTATGATATTTTATTTGCGGTACCACCGAAGAACAGAGGAATATATGAGCTATTTAGGGGCCGTTTGGTTGTATGTAGTTGCAACTATACTGTAGTTGTAACTATATGTGAATGCAAATTCGTTGTTTGGTTTGATATATTTAATTCTAACTGCTGCAGTAGGAACTGCAGGAGGAGGTCCAACTGTAGTAGTTTGAACTATGCCAAAATTGGCCGCAGTTCCAACTGCAGCAGTTGGAGAGAGTAATTTTAAACAAAAGGAATGTTTACCTCCTTAATTATTTTTAAACAAAAAAATATTTTTTTATTATATTGGAGGTAATCTCACCATCATATATATAAAATGATAAAATTTTAAAAATCATTTCTCAACACCTAACCAAACAAATTATTTATAGTTGTAGCGCTTTCTACTGCATACAACTAAACATGATGCATATAGTTACAACTGCTTTATTTTCAACTGCATGCATCTTCAACTATACTGTATTTGTAATTACATCTAACCAAACGGCTTCTTAATGTCATAGAGCCAAAAAAGAGTTATAATAAAAGTATGTAAATAGATACTTCTACATTTGGGTGTCGTCTTATTTGTTATGAAAATAAATAAATATTTTCTCTATGTACTTTTCCTAACCCCATGAAAATTGTATACTTACCCCCACAATCCTAGACAGAGCCCGAGTCTCAAAGACCTCTTTATCTTAATGTCCATGCAAAAGTAAACTTTGGCTAGGAAGTGTGTGACCAATATCTCACTCATCATCGTCTTATTTTTCCAAACTAGAATCATTAATGGGTTGTGGGCTGGGATGGGCTTCAATGTTTTTTTTTTTTTTTTTTTTTTTTTTTTTTTTTTTTTTTTTTTTGAGAAATAGGTAGCAAGCTACCTGCTTCATTCATTAAGAGAGATGAATTAGGCGTACAAGATGGAAGCAACTAAGGCCTCCGTAGAAGAAAAAAAAAAAAAAAATTGGCGATGGACCGACAATCAGATTTTTACGGTCAAATCCCAATATGAGTTCCTCTGCGATGGGGGTCAGAGAGAACTGAGGTATGTCCACATTTAGCGGTTGAAAATTCCAAGCAAAATCAAAATCTTCATCTGGTTACTTCTGCGTAAGAGACTACCCACCGCTGATAGATTACTTAACAGAGGGATCCTCGTAGATCAAAATTGTACCTTCTGCGCATCTATCCCGGAATGCTGCGACCACCTCTTCTGCCACTGCGTCTTTGTTCGTTTCTTGCTCTTCAGATTAGATGGGAGTTACACGACTACCAATAACTGGTTTGACGTCCTAGACCTCTGGTCAAACACATCTAGCATCTACGATGGGGTGAATAGAACTGAAGGCCTCTCCCTCTTGGCCGCAACTTGGTGGGTAGTTTGGACGGAAAGAAACAGTATTATTTTCCAACATGACCAACCGAATGCGCACCGAGCTCTTGATCGTATTAAGTCCCTGCTGAACTATTGGACTGTGCTAGGCTGATGGGCTTCATTGTTATGATAGTCATGTCAAAAGCTTAAACATTTCATATTTGAGTCTAAAAGAATCACATTTTTTTTAATTCGGTTTTACATATACGAGTGAAAGACATTGTATGATAGGGGGTTCAAATTCCCAACCTTTAAAATAGTCTCTTAGAATAACAATCAAACTACCGTAGCGGTCGTTAAGATCACGTGACAATCAATTACTATCATATTATGAAATTACTAATGATTTTTTATTTGAAAGT